>NNCF01127633.1:89463-269939 GCA_002313205.1 Laupala kohalensis
ATTCAATTTCATAATATCTTTTATATTCTTCGACAGGGAATTATATAAAACGATTCTCGAATTATAAGGTCCTTTTTGGCAAAGAGTGGTTGACACTCTAGGGCGATGAATATTATTCCTATTGCGAGTATTGTGTACGTCAACGAGATTGTTTCGTATAAAGCAAGGGTGGTGCTTCAGTAATTCGGTCTTAACAAACACGACCGTTTCATAAATATAAATGCAGTTTATAAATATAAAGTGTTAAGATATTTAATTCCTTGAATAAAGGTTTACAAGAGTTTCGGAGGTGAGATTTACAAATTATCCGAACTATCCTCTTCTGAATTCTGAAAGTTTGAATACTCTGACCGGAAGGTAATGTCGTAACGTAAATGGGAGTACACGTTTGCAAAATATACGCAACGGGAAATACGTGGACTGACTGCGTTAACTAAGTTTCGGAATGCGTAACACAATTTGCTTAATTGGGAATTAAGATTGTCAACGTGACAATTCCATTTGAGGTTGTCTTGAATATGGAGACCTAAGAATTTTGTATTCGTAACAGTTTTTAATTGTGTTCCGTTTAAAGAAAGAGAAACCTGGGGTAAAGATTTTGTGATACTATTGTGAAATGACATAGACACTGTTTTGTCAGTGTTTACAATGAGACGATTTGCATGGAACCAAGTCGAAAGGTTAGACAAAACTTTTTGAGCATTGGCGTGTTTACATAGTAAATTAGTGTCATCAGCAAAAAGAACCATTTTGCAATCTGATGTGGATGATGACATGTCGTTCACATACAATAAAAAGAGTATAGGGCCGAGAATTGATCCTTGGGGTACTCCGCAAGTAAGTGGCTTTGTTTCTGAAAGACAACGCTCAAGTATTTTATTTTTAGTATAGGATATTTCTACCTGTTGATATCTATCTTTTAAATAAGAAGTTAGCCATTGATGTGGAAGTCCACGAATGCCTAAAGAATGCAATTTGGAAAGGAGAATTCCGTGATCGATGACATCGAATGCTTTGGATAAGTCAATAAAAACACCCTGAGGATTTTCTCCACGGTCAAGAGATGTTGTAACATCGTTTAAGAAGGAAAATATGGTGCTTGTAGTGGAAAAGGATTTCCTAAAACAGTGTTGATCGTCAGAGAGAATGTTAATTTTTGATAAAAAATCTAGAAGACGCTTATAGAACAATTTTTCTAGGATTTTTGAGAAAGTGGGTAGTAGAGATATTGGTCGGTAATTTCCAATATTAAGTTTGTTTCCTTTCTTGTGTAAAGGTTTCACTTTAGCTCTCTTAAATATTTTAGGAAACACCCCTTCCGATAAAGAACTATTAAAAATATTTATGAGTGGATTTAATATAGCATGGGACGAAAATTTAACAATAAACTCAGGTATATCATCTACGCCTGTTGAAAATTTGTTTTTTAATGAGCTGACGATTCTCATGACTTCACTGGCGTTAGTTTCGGAAGTGAACATAGAATTGGATACATGGGTGGATATAATTGGAGGACATTGATTTGGATATATTGAGTTCGTTATTTTACCAACTTTTGAACAATACCAGCCATGTTGACATAATATCCAATATAGTATGTGAGTTTTGTATCTGAAATCTTGGGAGAAAAAAACCTAACTACAATTATCTTGTATGTAAATACTTTGAAGGAAACTACAATACAAAGTTTTGTTACATAAATAGTTTTAATTTAAAATTATTGTACACGAGTAGTTTCATGTAAAACCTTCCATATCACTCACCAGTCCATACTGTCAAGTATGCATGTCCAAAAATTGCATTTAACAGTCAACCATCCACAGTCCAAATTTGTGTGCAAGAGAAATTACAACCCTCTTTTTTACATCAGAATTAACAATCTTGAGCCTCCTGTTATAAATCTATTGCTTATCTACCTGTCTGATATCCAAAATCTTTATTTCTAACTTTCTTTTTCTTTTTAAATTATGAATAGGTTTCCTAGAAGACACTTCACTTCGTTAAACTTATATATTATGACAAAGAATATTATTTTACATTCTCTACTATCCTTAGCTCCCAGAAAACCCTATTGCCAATTGGATAGGATAATTTAAATAGTGAAATATTAATAATGTCAAAGTACATTGTATATACAATGTTAATTATTTCAGGAATTCACAGTGGTGTCACTACAATAAATAATTGTAAAAATTCGTCCGCCACACACTTCACTAAAGTAAGTGAAGTGTGTGGCTGATGAACTTCTACAATAACTTACAGCATGTGTTTTTGTTTATGTATCTAACAATTTTACATGGTTATTTTGTATTAATCAATATTACATAATCATAATGATTTGCTATTGTAATTTCTTAAGACATTGCTTAACTCTAGCTCAGGCCCCCAATAGTGGGGTATGTAAAGGGATGGCAATGAATGATGTAACGATAAACAGCACTGACTATCTGAATAAGTTGATATAATAAATAGCAGAAAAGAATGAGTGGTTTTTATTTATTACAAAATGTTCAGAATCAACATTAGTGTATAGGATCTCAACATATATTCAGGTATGGAAGAATAACAAAAAAAATAATCATGGTACAACTTCTGACATACAAATCTTTATTTGCATCGCTTGCAGTTGGCAGACTGGGTCGAGTACAGGAGAAACACCCCACACCAAGTTGACTGCCACATATTTCACACGGCCCAAAAAAAACAGGGGGCAACACTACAAGCAAGTGGGGAAACAATTTGGACTATCATAAATCTATTTATTCCCTTTCTTTTAAACATAATATTGCACTTCTTTAGCAGGTATAAAACCAATTATTACAACAACCTTTAGAATTACTCTGGGTATATTTCAAGAGATTAACTAAGTACATGTTCTTTCTTGTTCAACAACATGAGTATTTTAAACCATACATGCTTGTGAGTCTATGAGCATGTTGGCGATCAGCTCCCTACCGATGGAAGACAGAAGCAACATTCTACAAGCAGAGTGGTTTGTCACGACGACAGCAAAATATATCTATCTCTTTACAAACTGTGCACCCCTGCAAGTTATATAATATATTCTATATAAATATCTCACTTTGAATTTATCTAATTCTTCTTTAAAACATTCTCACTAATGCGTTTTTAGTACTTGTGCTTTATAGAAAAATTGTCTGTGTAATTTTGATTGCTTTTCGCCGTGTACAGTTGAAAGTCTAGGTGGAATAGGAGAGTGAAGGCACAGAGTGTAGAGAAGGAAGGGCAACGAGAGCATTGGGGCTGCAATTGAAGAGTGCACATCTCACCATGGCATACAGCATCCCCATTACAACAAACAGTTCCAGGACTGTGTGCTGGGCACACAAACAGCTAGTTTACATAACATTTAACATCACATTTTTTGGATTCCAATACAACCAACACTATTATCAGTACACAACTCATATATAAAAAGTTGCCACACCTCGATTGTACATTGTGGATATGTGGAAAATATGTAGTGAACTTCATTTAAGTTCTTTGTCATAAGAATGTAGAATATTTTGAGACCATTAATACAACAATAATAATAGCAATAATATGACATTATAAACAACAGTAAACTATCATATATATATATATTTATTTATTCTCAGTAACTCCATGTATAACACATCATTCAATATTTGTATTTGCAGCCCCAAACACAAGGAATTGTGCAAAATTGACTTTTGTGTTCGGTCGGTCGGTCAGTACCCAGGTGTACAAGCACAAACGTTTAGGCACTCGCAGTAAGGCAATCCTACCGTGGAGATATGAAGGACTCAATCTGGACAGCCACCAGTACTTGTAGCACTGGCTGCATAAATATGTGTGTATGTTGAATGTTGCCCATGAAAGGTGCAAGCAGTAGATAAAATATAGTGGTAGTTCTCACCTATATAGTATAAACTCTTCAGAAGGCTAACAGTGAACACTTGGTAGATTTAACCCTAATTCAATGCTTGGTTGCTCTTGCACTACAATGAAAAAGAGCAACCAGACACAGACTTCACATTTTTTTGCATTCTAGGACAGTTACAAAGATTGTGCCATTCCATCCAGTTGTGGAGCTAGATATGACAATCTCTCGCCTTAATAAAAAAGTATCCAGAATATATGTGTCATTTGAACCCCCATTCTGATGGGAGTTGTCATTTGCTGTGATGTGGCATAGTGGGGAAGAAAACATCTTTACGTATTGGTAACACAAGACTCTTGTCCGCAATCTTGTAACATTACGCCTACAAAGATCAAGCACCAAAACTTAGCAAATGGCAACATAAAACTTAATATACGTACATACAGTACATTCAAAACCATATTGCAAGTCATTGAAATTAATAACGATTTCAGAAAATATATACCGTAAATATACGTACTTATACTTTACATAACTATATATATATACTTTCATATCTTTTTAATCTTTTTTTTAAAAAAACACGGCACTGTGATATATATATATATATATATATCATTTGCAGTTATGACACTGTAAAACCTGGCTGTATGCTATATACAGAGCAGGAGGTTGTGAAACAAAGCACAGCTATCAGGGGAAGTTCTCACACTCTCTTAGCAAAATAGAGGTCTCTTCTGAGGGCTACACAGTAGTCACGCAACACTGCACACAACAAACAAGTAAAAAAGTCTCCTCCCGCCAAAATTTCTTTCTAAAAAGTTACTCAAATGTTTTAATTAGAAATTCCTCTCACCTATTATCGATCATTTGCAGACTTGAACGATTGCCGTACTTCCCTGTGATTAAGGCCAAGATAGGTACGAGCTGCATTTTCTTGACTGACATTAAGTACAAGCATATACAACCAGAGCTTTTGAGGCAAAGAGGACCCTACTTCATAAAATCTGGAGCATATTCTCAAAATGAATATACACCATGCTAATCCAGACACGTATACCAGAAGACAGAATTTGATAACCCACAAAGAGCTTGTAAAGAAACTTTCTCATTGCACTTTCAAAAATTATTTTTCCTGAGAAAAACCAGACAGTAGTCAGCCAACTGTGCTTGCTCTGAAATCTATGGCCCAGGGTGTCCATGTGCCGGCATACAGAACCTGTCACTAAATAGTCCACATCCCAAAGAGCAGGCTCTGCCACCAGCTGTTTCATTTGAAGCACAACACCAACAAGACAATGTGATCTTGCTTTTCATTTTTAGAGAACGGAGTCAGTCAGGTGTGTGCTGGGACAGTATGGCAATGCTGGATGGCACATTGTGTTAGCGGCAGCTATGGCCTGCAGGATGACGGAGGACAGAGTACCACTATGTAGCCCCCCATCCTTCATTCAGACGTGGCCGTTTCTGTAGAGGCCCACTGTCATAATCACTTCCGCTACTGTGTCGAGGGTCACTGGGTGATGACAGGTTGGTTGGAGTCACACTTCCTGTAATACACATATGATTAGAACATATTAAAATACATTATATTATCATAACACACACATACACACAGCAACATGCAAGCCTTGTAGTCCTGGGATGTGACACAGAAGCACAAAACAGTGAACTGGGATGAATTATAATAACCATCAATGATAGCAAGAAACATTCACAACCAAGCATCAATTCTACAAGTGTTTGGATCTGATTGTGTGTCCTTTAGCTATGAAAGTAGAAAGGACAAATTTTATATGTGAATAATACTGAATGAAAAAAAAATTGCAATTTATACTCAATTCAAACCATACTACTTTTAGTAGATAAACTAACATTACTAATCCAATGGAAAATAAATTTTTGAAATAATAGATTAAAAATTGAACATGTAATAATAGTTCAGAAAATGATAATTATTCACTTTATACTCATATATTAGATTCTCAATTTGATAAGCCATTTCCTCATTCCCATAAAAATTCATTTTCCATTTTCATTCATTTTCCACAACAATTTAATTCCTAAACAAAATAATTAATTTCTACGGGGCAAAATCAGTGCCCAATGATCAGAGGACTAGTTGCCTCCAGTACCCACCCAGTGTCACATGAGTGGCCAGAACCCCAAGTGCCGCATGTGGCGCGTGGGTAGTAGCAGAAGTGAGCAAGAAGGGTTGCGTACTGTGGGGGTCGAAGCCGGCAGGGAACACAGCCGGCTCACCTGGCGTCGGTGTGAGGTGTCCGGCAGAGCTGGGCCGTGGCAACGAGTGGGCTCCACTGCCCCCTCCTCCGTGACCACCGTGAGCAGCTTGCAGGTGTGACATACTGTGGACGAGTGGACCGCCTCCACCGCTGCCATTGCCTCCACCTCCACCATCCCCACGCGGTGGAGAAATTGGTTCGCTCTTAATTTTTACTGGCAGGGGTGAAGTGGACGGGGGAGGTGTGCTGCTGGAGACTGCCAAATGAGGCAGTCCACTGTTGGAAGAAAGTTTCAGAGAATTACATACAGAAGACACCACTGTTACTTATGAGAAAGTTTCATTAAGCAAACACAAACATTTTATATTCTTTAAATATAGAACACACAGTCAATTTAGGAATATTTAGGTAGATTTCCTGTTCTAAGTAATGTGGCCACAATTACACTCTGGTTAATTTGACCCAGTACTCATTTTAAAGCATATTTGTGGTAATTATTCAGTCAATTTATGGCTTATATATGCAAAACAAAATGTAATTGCAGACTCGTAAAAAATAAAATAACTTAATAAATAAATAAAGATTATTTACCTAGAATGGGCAAGAGAGGATGATTGCAGGTGACTCCAATTCAGTGTCCCAAGTCCCATATCTGAACTGACACCAAAATCTTGCCCAGAGAAAGAGGAGAGCGAAGCAGGGTATCCAGCCAAACCAGGGATGGACGGAGTCTGCAGAGCTACCACTGGTGTGTTTAGTGCTGACCCACTCCGACTTGGCTGTAATTAAGGCTACTTTTAAAAACAATATTGAAGGAAATTAATTGAACATAATTCATGAGAAATAGTATATAAAAACACATGAACAAGGAGGTTCACAGCAGTACATGATGTCTCCGTGGCCCTTATAGAACTAAATAATGAATTTGTTTTAGCTTAAAATCTAAACTTTTCTAAAGAAAACATTTTACACATAAAAAAATAAATTCTACATCACTAATAAATCACTTTAAAATGATAAATGGGGTGGGGTGGGGGGTATTTAATTGAGATAAAGATTAGGTTAAGGTTTACAGTGACAGTATTATTAATGAAATAGAGTGTAAAATATAAAAATAAATAAGTTTTTAAATATTGTTTTGTTGACTTTAGACCTGATAAAAAAAACTGTGAGTAAAATGTGTAAAGTAAAGTGTGATCTAGTAAAATGTGACTCCTTTGTACCAATATTACCACTCATAATGTAAAAGATTTTAAGTACATCAACGATAAATAGATATTTTCATGGAAGAATTTTTAGATTTTGGAATACGGACATTGAACAGTCTCTATCAGAAATACGACTTTCAAAGCTAAGAAAGTGTTTGAGTAATTTCGATAGGTTTTAATGTAGCATAGTAGGCACTTCCCCATATTCTACACTGTATATGACATGAGAATGTATTGAAGCAGGGTTATATATATTCATTAACTACTTTCCTTAAAAAATTAATTTTTTGAATATTCTTCCTTATTTTACTTTGTAACTGACTTGATACCAAGATATTTAATATGTTTGAATAAAACAAAATTTGAAACATACTTCTACAACATCCTGCTACTGAGATTACAGTTCCTCAAAGTACACAATTTAAAACGTAATAATAATAACAATAATAATAATAATAATGGGCAAATAAGAGAGAATGTTAATACACTAATACAATTGGCAAGCTATTATCTTGATAACAGAATAAGTTACAAATTTCGTTTTATTTCTCTAGCTGAGATGAGAAAAATGAGCTGTCACTTAATAATGTAAGATAAGTAATAATAATAAAAGGATAAGTAGTTAAGTAAGATAAGGGTAAGTAAGATAAGTAGTTAATTTTATTGCAATACTAATTAGGAAATAGGATTTCACTTGACAATAGGAAAATATCTTCAAGCGAATGAATATTATGAGATGCCAACAACCTGAGGTAGTATTTTTATCTCCAGCTTGGACTATATCAGAGGGAGTGGGGGAGATAAAGGAGGTTATCATAGATGACCAAATTTAGACGACTCCCATTACCCTTCCTTACGAATATGCCACTCTACACTGCATGCACCAAACACTCTACTAGCACAGAACGTTTCAGTTAGCAACAACACAAGAAATTTGGTGGAAGTAATAATTTAAAAAAATAAAATAATTAGGTGACATGACAAGAGAGTTAATATAAATTTTTATATAATCGCTAATTTAATGAGGCTAAAATAGTACAAATACTTCAATCTTTTTCACAAAAAGTCAGGAATCATTTTTATCCACCCAGAATTTTAAACAGGAATATTTAACTGTTTGAAAATAGAATATGACCTAATTCACAAGGAAAGAAATGGAATTCATTACTATTCTTGGTCTAATCTTTGTCTGATGATAAACAAATAATTCAGTCCAGGAATCTAAAAAAATATCATTAAAATGGTTATAATGAAATAACAAAATATGCTAGATAAAGAAAAGGTCAGACTTCTCTATTTTATACAACTATTTCTTATAGATGTTTCATTCACTTAAATAAAATAATGAATACATGTCTAGGCATTAATTAATTGAAACTGGAAAGCCAATTACAATGAACTAAAAAAGTAGACATAATGAAATACAAAGCATCACTTGTGCATTTGTGAACATTCCACATTATCTACATACAAACAAGAAGGGCAAGAAAGAAACAAAACAAAAATTAGAATTTTAGAACATGTTTAACATAGTGATGATAAGTAAATTATTTCCATCTCTCTTGTTATGATTGTGGCTTACAAAAAAGCTAGAGAAGTATAAACTAAATAAATAAGAAAAATTCACATACAGAAAAAAGGCAAGACACCTCAACAAAGTAAAGATAATTAAAAGAAAAAGAAATTAAAGAAAATCACACGAATTGCAAATAAATTTATTATAGAACAAAAAGTTTTTGAAAATTTGAATATATTTTTGTGTTTTGCACAGGATTTGAAACTGCAACCCTCGGCTGCCCAGGCTCAAAGTATTGACTCCTATTCCACCAACAAATTTGTTCCAACAATAATCATGTTTTACGCAATCACATTAATGATGTAATAAGAATGTGTTTTTGATTCCTTCAGTAGAATGTAATGATTACTAGTAATTCCATTAAATCATTACATTAGCCAGTGGGCTCACTGTATTTAAAATGGTTTGCTAGCACTTCATTTATCAGGTAAATAAAAGCAATGAAGTTAATAGTAAACATGACATTATGAACGTGGGCTTCATTAATGGTTAACAAACCTTGTTTAGTATCTCTTGGTAGGTAATTTATGTATTTTCTACAATTCATACTTTGTAGACTTTTGAAATTGTGGACATTGGAGGTTGCGCCATGAGTAGCGTTACTCACAGTTCATAAATCCAAACCACCCTTCATTCAGTTTGTACTTTAAAAGGTTATAAAAGAAATAGTACGTGTAGTAAAATCATGTGGTTATATGGAAGACCTTGAGCCTGTTTCACAAAGATTTCGCAAACTTGTCAGCAACAAGTTCTTATTCGAAAGGGTTAGTTTTTTATGCGTTGTTAAAAATATTTCAAGATTAAACAATGACTTTCCAAATCGCTTAGGAATAACTAAGCTAAAATACTGACAAAAAACTTAATTAAAATATATAGTAAAATAAATATGGTTCTTTTCTCATAATAAGTTTATGTAACATGACCCTCTTTTACTTCCAGTTTTATAGACGTCATTCTAAAGCGTTCATTAAAGTCATGTACTGACACAAATGTAAAGTTCACTATTTCCCTGAAAGTTTTCTTATGTCATTGTACTGAAACAATAGTTCATTTCCGTCTCCCGAGGAAGAATTTGACCACCACTTGTAACACATTTGGTTGGTAACAAGTTTATTTTACAAGTTTGTCAGCTATAATTGTCAGTAACCTACCAACATAAGAGGGTTATAAGAAAATTACTGGTAAAATTGTAAGAACTGGCTTGTAATTACAAGTTTACATGTCTACCTTTGTGAAAAGCTAATAACTGGATATTTTTACAAAGTGGTAAAAATTTACTTTTTACTTTATTGAAAGGAGGCCCCGATGACCCGAACCCATATAATAAAATTAGACATGCAATAAAATAAATAAATAAATGCATAGCTAAAATGTAAGATAACAATGTTGCTGTCCAGAAAATAATCTGTATAACAATACCTCATAGTGGCAACTGATTATGTATGACGGAAAAAAAACTAGATTATTTCTCATCTATTGGCATTAACGAGTGCATGAGTCTAATAACTTGCTTTTTATTGCTATTTGACTTTCAACAAAAATATACTTAAAAGTACTCAATTATGTTAATACAGTTCATCGGTAAAAAAAAAAGCTTGTATTAAGCATGCAAAATAAAGTTCGAGCACTAGCAGGCAGGCAGACAGGCAGAACTATAGCGCGCCAAAGAGCGAGAGAAGAGCACCTGGAAGTAGCGACTGACCTCTTCGGAGGCGGACGTGGCGGCGGAGGCGGGCGCCAGCGCGTGGCCCTGAGGGGTGGGAATGACAACGCGCAGGTTGGCGCGCCCGCCGCCACCACCGCCCCCACCACCACCACCACCTGGGGAGTGCTGTTTGGACGAGGACGACTTGGCCGACGTCATGACGGGGCTGGGACCCGGCGACGGAGACCCACCCAGCGGCGACGACGAATTCGGGTAGCCGTTACTCATCTCCAGCATAGCTCCAGATGGGTACACTGAGTAAGAAAACACAAGCTTATTTTACGTGTTTCATACACCTTTCGACGTCAGGAGCACTGATGGCTCTCTCCAGAGAATAACGAAAAAGATTCATACAGTCCTCACACAACTTCATAGTGATTGCAACTCAACTTTCCCAGAACTAGGGGATTAGGACAAAAACAGAATAGTTATGTCCTTTTAGTTCATAGTGAGTGATAAAATAGGAGTTGGTATTTTGTTGTCGTTGTATTTGGTGATGAAGGAGTTTAATGGTAGAATTTTGTTGATGGTCAATTAAGCCCTGAGGAAGATAGCGTTCGCTGTCGAAACGTCGGCCTAATTAATAAATAAATAGCCTAAACGCAAGAATTTATTTTTACATTTCATAATAAAGACACACAACATTCCGATCATTAAAAGCAGAATACGTCCAATCTCCCTTCTAGAAAGAAGAGTATCACTCATTTTATTTGTTAATAATAACATTAATTTCTGATGTAAACCGTTCCTAAAATGATATGAATGATATTCTTCATCCCAATGAGAGAAATAAATAATCAGGAAGTGGATCTACCGTACTTAGGCTTTAAAGAAAGCACATCAAGGATATAGCACGTCAAGGATTCTATTAGATAATCTACCTCTAACACTGATTGACCTAGAGTGTATTGTGTGCTAGAAGCGGGTGGAAACATAAATTACATGCTATCGTACCCCAAATAGGCTACTTGACAATGTCTTTTAAGAGATAATACCCAGTACGTTCAGAACACAATTCAGCACGCTCCAAAATGATCTGCATGTTAAATAACTGATCTGTAAAGCGACGGTATCGTCCTTTCAAGTAAACTATTATTTCATTACACATATATAATGTGTACTGAATTATGAAATAAAGAAATATGATGATATATCTGAAGTAAACAATGTTAACGTGTCTATTTACAGCGCGGACATTCTGGAAGCAAGATAAGACTTTAATTCGTAAATATAAAATAGATTTATTTTCTTCTCCAGTTTTGACCAATAAAAAAAGACGACACGATTCATAAAAAATTCCACTTCATCTTTCTAAATAACCTATGGACTTACCCGAATCGTTCTCCGATGAGGATGGCCGCGGCGACACACTCGTATGTGGCATCTGCGGACTGGATTGCAGCAGCGACGAGTCAGCACCATAGCCACTATTCACAGGCACCGAAACTGGCATCGAGTAATTGGCCTGATTCATTGGTACCTGCGGAAAAACCCGCAGATTCCTTGAGAAAGAGCTCAAATTCTTATCTACTGCTCCCGCAACGGTTAAGAGCCGCAATACAACAGCCCCTTCAAACTACGAGAGCAGAATAAAAAGTTACGGTTTGAACAATTTTTGGTTTAGAGATACCAGATAGTAGAGCTTCTTAAATTGTATTTCGCGATTCCGAGGCATCGCAAAACTGTTCAGAGGGGGTCGTGAAAATTAGTTAATTGTAAATACACGCGCTATTATAATATTACTGTTATAAAGTGACATAATTAAGTATTTAAAAAACACGTCCCAAATTCACTTGCCACTATGGCCTACATTGCTGATCTATGTCAGGAAGCTGCTCGCTCGATAGTAAATTTCATTGCACGAGTATAGCTTGTGATACAACAGCCAAAGTTGTTTCATATTGGATGTTCATATATTAGATTTGAATCCAAAATAAACTACTAGGTGTAAGATTTAGTAGGTTCGTAGGTTCAGTCGAGATTCTTAGTAGGGACTTGGGTTAAAATATATACGAATACCAACAAATCGAGGACCATCCTAGAGCTGAATATTACATCCCAGAAGTGTAGAGACTTAGTGAACTGAACATTTGGTGAGCGATTGATGGACCGTAAGATGGAACACGGGACAAGGCACCAGAATCGGAGATCTTATATCGAAATTATGAAGGATGGTTCGGAAAAAATGTAATAAATCGCATACGAAAGGGAATGAACTGAATAAGATAGAAACCCAGAATTGTTCGAAGGACTACCTCCTTCGACAGTAAAGATAGAAAAAGAAGTAGGAAATAATTCACTGACGAGAATTGCCAGATATAATTCACTGACACAAATAAGTAGTAACACCGGAATAATCCTCTGGGATACAATTACACTTAATATTTTAATGAGTTCCATATTAGCTAGTTCCATAAATTGAGCAAATAAAAGTGGCTTTCTAATCGAAATTTTCTACGCATAAGTTTCATTTGAAAGTGCTTTTATCATGAACGTTTTTAGGAAAATATCATTCCTGGAATCATCCGAAGTGGCGAGACAGACAAGAAAGAAAATCCGGTGATGATTAACAAGACTGAGTAGGACGAATCATTTCCAGCAGTTTAGTACGAATTGTTAAAATAGCATACCCTCTCAGATTGATACTGGCGGATTCATCAACTATTCTTGGTACACTCTTTGCACATTGCGAAGTAATTTGGGAAGACATATGAAACTACTTTTTACACTAGTTTGGAATTGAAACCTAACAAATAAACTAAAATGGAGTCCCAACAAACCGAGTTCATACCAAAAAGAGACATCATGAATCTTTAGGCTCACCGACAACTAGTCTCCAACTTCATAGAGCTTTAACATTATCATATATATGAGGATTCATATATAAGGAACATGGAGTATTGCTGAAGCATACTCTGATGAGAACAAGAGTATGCCAGCACAGACATGGACAAAGTACTCCTCAAGTACACGGAGTACAACGAGTCCCATGAGGGCAACATAATAATATTCAATTCCTAAATGATACTCACGCGATTGCCGTTGAGCTGGTTACGCTGAAGCATCATCTGAAACTCTTCGTCTATCTTGCTGTACTTGGCCTCCGTTCGAGGTGTCAACTGGTATTCTGTTTCCGGTTCTGGACTGTCTGGGCTACATGTGCCGTTTTTGTGTTCTTTCTTGTTCAGTGCCTGCACAAAATGTAATAATGTCAGCTTAGCGATTATTACATGGGTTAACTATTTGTATGTTAATCGAAACATGACATAACGAATGTCACGCAAACACAATCATAAACCAGACATCAATAAAACAATACAACTCTTAATCTGACTGAGCCATTCCATCAAAACCATTGGGGAGTACGACATTATCCATAGCAATGAATTTGTTTTATAACATATATATTATTCTACATTACATTATGTATTCATAGTGCACAGTTGGCTATAC
This sequence comes from Laupala kohalensis, assembly GCA_002313205.1. Taxonomy (NCBI): domain Eukaryota; kingdom Metazoa; phylum Arthropoda; class Insecta; order Orthoptera; family Trigonidiidae; genus Laupala; species Laupala kohalensis. The sequence goes on from NNCF01127633.1 coordinate 103,514, forward strand.
TTGGGCATGAACATATGGGGAAGTATATTCTTATGCTTGAGTTGAGATGCCAACTTTGATACCAATAGTCAATTAATAAAATATTAGATAAGATTAAAGTGTTTGTACGTTATAATACATATTGTCGTAAATAAGGGCACTGCCAACTAATATAATAAAATATTAATTCGATAATTTCAGAAAATATGAGCTAAAGCTATTGTATTTAGTAATACATTTACACATAATTTCCTTTACAATAACATAAAAAAATAATTTAATAATAATAAATATAATTCCAAAACTCTCAAGGTTAAATGAAATACGCGAAAATCTTATATTTATATATTTATTAACATTTGAATCTACAAACTAAAGGGTAGTCAAATTATGAGCAAAAACAATTAAAAATTAATAACAACAAGACATCTCAGATATCAGAAGCAGCCTCTCAGATGGAACTGTGCGGTAATGAGATAATTATATTTTAGAGCTATGGAATGTATTTTGGATTATTTTTTTCTTTCATTCCCGAACAGTTGTGGAAATTTTTGAGATAAGATTATAATTTCAATCAAAGGTCCCTTTTAGCTCATGCCATGTCATAATCAATATTTGTTCTTTATTATCATACTGATTAAATAAAATTACGTAACATCAATTACATTAATTTATTTCGTCAAATTTTAACTGTTCAATCATAATAATTATTTATAAGAAAAAACTGAAACATCGATTAATTAGTAAAACGATTAAATTATTACCATCTCTTAACGCAAGTGTAATTACGAGACACGAACACGCAATTACAAGATCGGCGAAAAGGATAGTTTAATCTTTTAACCATATCAATCTTCGATATTAAGATACGAACAAGTTTAATTTTCTGTACCTCAATGATGTTTTTGTTGGTGAGGGACTCATGGGGCTCGTTGTACTCCGTGTACTTGAGGAGTACTTTGTCCATGTCTGTGCTGGCATACTGGTAGAGCTTATTCGAGCTGCTGAAGATGATGAGCGCGATTTCACAGTCGCATAAGACGCTCAGCTCGTACGCCTTTTTCATCACACCGAATTTCCGCTTGTTGAAGGTAACCTGTGACAATAAGAAGAAAAAAATGATATACCCAATTTTATAACCTCAACGTTGAGGGCAACATAATAATATACAAGGAAAAAAAATATCCGGAAGGGCGATTTAATAAAGCGTTGGTCAAGAGCCTTCATTACGTAGGTACATAGAAAAAGATACAAGCAGTATTATTTGAAAATTAATGATTGTAGAAGGAATATTTTTCCCCAGTAGAAACTGATAGCGCTGGTATTCTTATAGAGGTTGTGAGGGCAGGTAGAGTAAAGACACGTCTGAACAATTGAAATGACAAGAAATGTGGTCTCGCTTGGAGGTGCGAGAAGTTATTTCTTTCTTATGAGCAAAGAATGTATCCGCATCTGAAATTCACTGTCATATTGTGGAAGTTTATCGTGAAGAAGTGTTATTATTATTATTATTATTATTATTATCATTTAATGACACAACCACCAACTTAACAAAATTGTTATATAACCGAGAAAAATAGAGACAGCCTATTGACTGACCTCAGCCTCCTTGCCTACGTTGCTAAAGCTATACAAGGAACTAATAGCAATTCGTTTTTTGTTTTGTTCTGTGTTGCTGGTGATGAAGCATTTTTTCATTTATTTTCGTTGTTACCAACCTTCTTGTATGTATTACATATTGTAAAACAAAAATCTCTTAAAAGTTTTAGTACCTCGATCTGATTTCTTCTCTCTTTGCGTTGAATGTAACACTGCACAAATCTGCCGCCCTTGTGGCGTTGAGCGTCCCTAACCTGTCGTGGAGGCGTGTGCTACTTTTACTTTTGGCGATTTTTTTTGTGGGGCTTTAAGGGCTCGTCAACAGCAAGGTCATTAGAGCCTATTTAGCAATATTGCTCTTAATTCAGCTGGTAAAGGAGCAAGGAACAGTCAACATGTAACGAAGGTGTAGCTCTTTTTAATTAGAGGGGAAGTGGAGAACCGCAATAGGACAACGAACGGCTGTTCAAGTTCTTCGACAAAAAACAACACGGTTCGAGTTGAAGAAATGATTCAAAATGTTAGACGGGGAACCGCGCGTAATCGCATTAGAGCTGAAATACTCTTGCTAACAATGCCAGGGACAATACTGCTCGGCAAACTAAAAAATTGCTGCGAAAGTGAAAGCAGGAAGTCTGGAACCATACAGTTCAGATTCGGCATCCAGTGAATATTTCCGTTTCCGAAATTGAAGGAACACTTTTCTGGAACAAGGTTCTCTTCAGACAATGTAAAAACAACTGTCGAGAACTGGCTCGATGGGCAGGGACGTGATTTCTACCAGGTAGGGTTAAATAAACTGGGTTCAGATAAGAGCTGAAGTAAATTTAATGTCTATGTGCAAAAGTGACAGGCAAGAATGCCTCTTAATTCCATTTTGTATTTTCTGTCTATTGTTAATACAACGGTAATAAACATTATGTAACTTTTTTTTATCGATCCTCGTAAATTCTTTCAGTTCTTTTGGACATTCCTTTTCAACAGTTCTAAAATTACTTCGAAATCGGTAGAGATATTTACATCCATACAATCAGGAGAAAAATTTTCGTAATCTAAAAATTTCAAATCGTTAGTATTTGTTCTCGGACAAGCAAATAGGCGAAACTGTAGAAAACAGTTTTTCCTTAAAATCAGTGATCTACATATACTAACTAATACAAACTAACACATTCTAACTAACACAATACCGTATCTATACTAATAAAAGTGAATTCTAAGGATTGTCTGTAACAAGAAAACCAGAAAAAGTACTTGATGAAATAATCTGAAATTTTAACGATAATCTATTGACCGTACACTTTAAGAGTAATTCGTAGGTTACTTTACGCGAGTATTACTATCTTTCTTTAATCGGTGCTTGAAAATTGCCTTCCAACCTTTCTTGATTTGTTTAAACGGATACTTTGCAAATTTATTTACACCGAATTTTATTCTCCTGTATGGTGGACACACGTGGGGCTGTATTTGAACTTCTTGGAGAACGCGGTTCGGAGAATATTACTACCATACACATTGATTGTTTAACTATCAGCGGAAATTTATATTTTATATTCTTTATTTAATAAAAACACTGTGCCTAGTCTCATGTGAATAAATGAACGTTTCTTAATATATTTTTAGTATACCTGTTGTGATTGTTTGAACTTGGGAAAAACTTATTCTACTACTATTAACGTCCATTATGTAAATTATTTAAATAAAAGCTCTTCGCAGAAAATAAAAAGATTATTCGTCCATTAAAGGTCGCATGTTTTTAATCTTTTATTTGGGAAACTCTCCTTGGAATTCATCAAGTAAGGTTGGTTAACTATGAGTGTCATAGAGATGGGATGTATTTTGGATATATTTTGCATATAAATTTTATCTATCTTCCAAATTAACTGAAGCTTCAAATTGTATTAAAAAACAAAATATTATCACGAAGAGATTGGTCTAAGTTTTGACATTTTTATCGTATGTGTATGTTTCACATGTTCTCCTTTAATCTGATATTTCTGTGTACTTAACCAAGTTCAACGTGTCTGAAGTAGGTTGGAAGCCGCAACTGTTACGTCCAATTTGTGAGTGACTTTTATGTGTTTTCTCGTCACTTCTTCATTAACTTTAAAACCTTTTAATTTATAGAATACAGTAGTGTCGCTTTATATATATGTGTGCGTAACAGGAAAATTTTGTATTACTTTGTGTATCATAAAATCTAGATCTGTTGACGGGTGTTTGGATACATTCTGTAATGTAAAATGTACCACTTAACAGTACCACTTTTTCTTTCAAAATGATTTATTTTTTGTGTTTTTTAAGCAATGGAAATGTAAAATTAAAACATTTATATTTTATGTGTGATTTGTTTTAAAATTGTAATGTTATTTTCAAATCCCAGACAATGCTTGTTGGTTACGCTAGTTTCCTATTTTGTACTGTTGGGCGATTACAATACGCGTGAAAAATTTGTCGTAGCTGGCATAAGTAAACGAAAATTAATCTGAGAATTCCACCCAGAGCAACAGAAAAAGCAAATTAAATAAAAGCGCTGAAAAGAATACATGTCGTATGCATGTCTTTTACATGTATGCAATTATTATTTAGTTTTAATGGCGCTTTAATGGAAGTTAAAATGATCAGTTCCATATCCTATGTTTTTAAAGAAGAAAAACCCATTCCATCATGCTTGTACTATAGCCATGCTTAAGTTGATTGATGAAAAAAAAGAGTACAAAGTTCAGAGTTATTAGGAGAGTTACAATTATACAATTCGTTTCCCTACCAGGAATGTGGTCTAGGCGGAAATCCGCTCATAAATTTTAACATATAAGTATTCCATGTAGTAGAGTTTCATAACAATTTAATTGCTACACAAATCAGAAGGTCCAACCTCCAAAACAGACATTTGCTTACGCCAAAATAAGACATTTTTAAATTTCTCGAATTTAGTTTCAATGTACGTAGCGTTCGAACGAACACACCCTCACAAATAAGGAAAGTTATGGCTCACAATTGCTTCTCATATTTCGGAAAGTAATAAGATATTACATAAAACACCTTCAAACAATATCATATTCTTTGTAATCCACTAAAACCAACCACAAACGAAAGTTATACGGTTATTTGTCCAAGCTTTTACGACAATTATAAATATAAATTCAAATTACACATGTTGTCTTCAAAAGTTGTTCTGGTAAATTAACGTCATAAAACCGTTAAAATAGGTCATAAAACCGAAAGTTATGGAAAGTGAACACCCACTTGATATCAGAGGTACTTACGAGGTTCTGACAACGAATACAAGAAATTACTGTTACCAATAGGATTTTATATAATTATGTTTACGTAAGAGTTTATCACAGACAGACATCACTCACACAACATCTATCAAAAGAACGGAAGTCACATGATGGTAATGGAAGAAGCTAACTAGAGGATTGGAACAGAAATAAAACAAAGAACAGCGAAACGGCTTGAAGAGATAATTGAGGTAAAGAAACGTGTTATTCGGTAAACGTAAGAAAAGAGACTTGTTAGTTTGAAAAACATATCTTAAGGTTTTATCCTAACTGTGAAGCTCATAAATGAAATTGAATTAACATGATTTTATTTCAAAAATTTTATTTGAAATTAATAATAATTAATTAATCCTCTTATTTGAAAAAAATATACTTCTGTCGAAACTGATTAAGTTTACCCTTGAAATAATAAATTATCAATACTCATTTAGAGTAAAAAAGAATGAAAGGTCACCGTGATTCAATAACGCATGAGGGATGATTTCTTACTTTATTGCATAGGTTAACTCTTTCTCAATCCTATCATTAATAATTTAAAGTAAAAAGCAGTTAAAAACTGCGTATGACCACGTGAGGGATAATTAATTTAAAATACCAACACGAATTGATATTTTAAATTTATTTCATGTGAACTGATGATTCGCAGTTCTCAATCCGTAAATTGAATACACGCCAATATTTATGAATCTGGGGAAACCTGATTGAAGATTGTGTAGGACAGAATTCTAAAGTTTATTAGAATATAAAATAATCTAAACAGTCTTTCCAATCAATCCACCCCATCCACTTTCTAATCATTGTGGTAAGTGGCGTTTCCAATAAACAATACATTTATGATAAAAAAGCAACGACCACGTTGGGGTTAATTTGCTCTACGGAAGAAAGCAAGAGATCATCACATCAATGTAATAAATACACATAAAATAATTCGAATCAGAGACAAAAAATACAGAGACTCTACGGATTATGTGAGACAGAAAAGCGAACCCCGTCGATACGAGAATAGGCCACAATTGTATGTCTACCTTCAGAAGTTAAATACATGATTTTGTTTACGTTACTGAACGGCATGCATATAGTAGTCTGTGTAGTAAATGGACCATGTGTTTTGATAATTTTTATTGGGAGTCTCTGTAGACACCCTTCGTTCGATCGTGTCTGGTCATTTCAACTGGATATTTTACTTTCGCTGTGTTCCGAATGTTCTCATGTACATCTTCAAGATTAGGCAACAAAAAATTACGTATTGGAGATTTACATAGTTATAAGGAGGATTTTATATTCAAAGAATCAATAATATTCAGGAAAGAGCAAAATTGAATCGCAAAAAAGGATTATTATGTAAACGAAGCGAGAACTAACTTTCCAAAACCAAAACCGAGATAATGCATTTTAGGAAAACGTCCACGAGGATAGATAATCCATTCACATGAAAGATGTTATATCATGGAGATATACCATACTATACTACTTATGCGAATGTACATGGCAATGCATGTTAAAATCTAAGAATATATTAAAAATTGTAAATCCATGCGATGGGGACGTGCAGACGAACTGGGGAGAGTATGAAAACGTTAATTTGCGTCAGTACAAAAACTATCCAAACCGGTTGTGTGAGCATGAAATTTTCCGTGGGGAAATGCGGAATGGAACTAGTCAGAAGGAACACTGCAAATGAGAAAGCAATAAATAATTCTACGAGAAGGTAAAGTAATGCTGCAACCTAAATAAGTATAAATTAAAATAGAACGATGCGGAAACCCCAGTTCTAAAATAATAATAGACATTCAAAAAATTTGAAAGTAAGAAGTTTATGGAATAACATGTATTATATTTCTTAATTTCCGAATGGTGTAACAACTAAAGTAATTATCTACATATTCACCCCCCCCCCCCACGTTTCGATATGCAAGATAACTCCTTCTATATACAAAATTTCTTGAATCTCAAAGCAAGATTTAGTATAAGAGATAAAATATTAAGAAATTCTATACATTTATCTTTTTTATGTAGAAATTTTTCATAGATCTTTTTGGATTCAGTGTTACTGCTGGTAAATGGAAGCTACTCTATTGTGATGCAATCTTGCGTTCCCGATTTAATATATGATAGCAAAAATCTGTTTAACCAACCAAACAGTGTCTTTTTATTATAGTGTTTACCTTCATAGAACGAAAAAATTCCGAAAATGAATATACCACCTACGATGTGGAGATGCACCGAGTGCTGAAGGTCGAATATTTGGATGGTTGCGTTCCACTCGAACGGTGAAAGGCCAAGAGTACGAAACAGTTCCCATTTCCGCAAAGCATGTCGGACTCACCTGTCTGTTACGCTCATCGGTGATGCGCGAGATCTGTATTTTCTTGCGTCCCATGGCGATGGTTGTTGGAGCGACGTCGTCAGCGTCTGCGGCTGGACGGGCGTCAGCGTTGGGGCGCGAGGAAGCGCGGCGGACTCGACCACAGCGTCGCGACGCAGGCGCTGGCAGCGACGGGCAAGCGGCGGGCGAGGCGGGTGGGCAGTGGCTTCGGGCGGTGGGCGCGGGCGGCGCTGAGGCGACTGCTACTCGATCATCAGCAGTGGATCTACAAAAAGGGAGAGGCGAACGTAAGCACGTGGATGGACTAGTACGGAATAAACTGAAAGTAAACGAAATTAAGTCAACCTTATAATACAAAAAATATCGAATTGGGCGTGTGATCTTCATTTCCAGGTACATGACAACGTATCGAAGGATACCAAAGAAGTCGCAACTCAAAGAAGCACTGAAGCTCCACGCAAATCCAACGTGAAGACTCAAGTGTCTGCTCTCTTCCAGTAGCCGATTCAGACTTGTACAGCTATGAGTTTGGGACTCAGACCTACACGTCTCGGTAGCAGTGGAATCGTTGGCAGCGATGTGACAGGTAGCGCGGCCGCGCGCACGCCAAGAGGCCGGAGCGCCGCCAAGGTGACTACGACAGCGGCGGATAGGCNTGGGGGAGGCGCCCTACCACCCGTCATGAGGGAAGAAGCCGCTATTCTTAGACCACACGCCGCTGCTGGCCGCCACCTCAGCAGCAGCAGAACAGCCGCCTGTGCGGCTGGCGGTCGTGCGTCTGGGGCACGCGCCCTCCCCTCCTGCATCTTCCCCTTCGTCCAGCCCTTTTCTCTCTCTCGTCCGCCATAGCCCCGAAGAGCGTTCGTCTCGGGGATGAGCCTTTTCGCAGCAAGGAGCGTGTTGAAAAGCTCACGGAAGTCCTTCTCCATTTAACGCACGCGGGTTTATGCCGCCATAAAAGTTCCAGTTATTTGTGAAACGTCATTTTCACGGATTTGCTAACTCAAAATTCGATTAATTAAAAATGCAATTAATTAAAAAATAGAAAGGAAGTAAAAGAACGACATTTCTCTTGATTTGATTGTACACATTTCTTCTTGTAGTTTAAGGATTTTGTTAAGGTACAAATAAATTCGTTTATGATCGTACGAAACAATGTGGAAGAAGAGAAATTACTAATTTTTCTTAGTAGACTTTTTCGGTATTAAAAGGATGATACTCTTGATGGCGGCAAAATCAAAATTGAAGATTGATTTTCTCCACACGGTACCGTATCGACCTCTACAGTTTGGTATATATGTAAGAAATTGTTTATATATATATATATATATATATATATATATATATATATATATATATATATATATATANACAGCTACCACAATCTTGTGCAATCCTTTCGAGTAGCGAGTATTAACAATTACTAAAATGTTAGTAAATACAAAAATCTTTTCCCCATTCTAAACGCATATTCTTACTACACGTCAAACGCCTCAAATACGAGAGCAATTAAATAATACGTGGAACGATAGCGAAAATACACATTAAATGAAAATGGAAAAAATGACATCGTAAGCTTTAAATGTCGAAAGGTAGTTTTCAGAGGTTTCAAAACCGATCCTCCAGACCATTACATGCTTCTTAAAGAGCATTGTCCCTTAAATTACAAATATATAAAAGTTTTTTGAGGAATGTGGAAAACAATGTGAGAAATCATTCGCGCGCTAGAAATGGAACTTCTTTGATGAGTAAAATATTTAGATTAGATATGACGTCATTCTTTAGCTTCAATTCATTTTTGGCGTATTGTTTTATAGGTTAACAATTGCATTAGTGACTAGTAGCAGTTTTCCTTATTACCACTGCATTAGAGCGTGGTTTCCATTGAAGAAATACCCCAATGCGATTCAAGACGTTTCACTTGAAAAGTTACCAAGACATCTTCCAATGTATTATGATCATATCATTAACGCAGATCAAAAACTTTTGGAAATATTTGTTACAAGATGATAGTGTTTCAACAAAATTGCACAGACCCTGAAGACGACCAAGGTAACCACTCAATCGCTAGACATAAAAAAAGCTCCTGAAATTCAGAGACCATCCACATCATACAAAATCCAAATCTCAAATTCAACAAGCGCGGCGTTATATCACTAGATTCCATGAACACAGCTCCCTGTCTCCCAGTACGAGTCCCACCGCAGACTCCGTGTCTGAGGACTATCGGTTGTTGGATCAGTGGACAGCCAGTGGACAGCGAGTTCTGATCGATATCTGATGAAACAGGAGTTAGGACGCCCAACACAAAACGTTACGCAGCCGGGAGAGATCATAAATCTCCAACGACCAACTCGTGCTGATGGCCTAGAGCTCTCGACAGAGATTTGATTCTAATACTTCACAAATAATAAAAAAATGCAGGTAGTTATTTAATTTATCCGTACTCTAAACATTCTGGTTTTAGTAACTTTCATTTCATTTCATGACGGATGATGATTGAAATACACCAGAAATTATTGATAGTACCGTAGTCGCTGCACGATCTCCGGTGGCATCCGTAAGCACACACGAAAATCAATGGTTAAGGATAAGAAATCTACTAAAATCACTTCGGTGCAAACAAACAAAAAACGCTCTTTACCCGATGACGAGGCGACAATAAATCTGGCAACGGGCGCAACGGCGGTGGGGGAACGACGTTTGATACGATGGGTAGGGTGGGGGTAGAGGTAGGCGAGTGGAGGGCATTCGGGTGAGTCACGCGCCTGTGGGCCGCAACCCGTCCAGCAGCGGCGCCCCACGGCGCACGGTTCGGCGGCGGGCGCGCTGCTGCGGCGCGGTGGAAGAGCGAGGGTACGGGCGGGGGAGGCCAGAAGGGGTGAGGTGGGGGTTGCAGCCTTGGCAGTGTGCCCGCGCCGCACCACACCACCCACCCCACGTTTAAGCAGGAGGAGAAGCGGCAGGGAACAGGAGCACTCGCGAAGCAGCCGAGCGGCGACGGACAGCAGGAATTGAGGCCACGCCAGCCAGCGCTCACGAAAATACCGGTCCGCGCGCCGCGCCATGCGGATGGCGCGCGCGAAGGCGGTTGCGACGACGCTGGGCCGCGTGGGCAGTAGGAGCAGCAGCGCCGCGACACCTCGGGCAACGCACCATGTGCTGGAAATGTAGAACGCAACGCAAACATCGACGATGCGCACATCGGGAAAGAATCCTTCGTGATCCTGTCTTGCGACTATCTCTAGTTATCCAATGAAATACACAATGAGACGCATCGACTAAACCCATTATCACGAACGATCCAACGTTTTTACAACAAATCAAACTGTTATGAAAAATCGTGTCCAGTTAAAACAGAAAAATGTTCGGTTTTATTTCTTTTAACTGCGATGACCTAAGCGAATCCTAAAAACTTTCTATATCGAGCGGATAAAACTCGAAGTTTTAGAATCATTTTTTTCTTGCTGCGGTAATAAACAACACACAAAAAAATATCAAGATTTTTTAAAGGAAATCTACTATGACAAGAGTGTAATACGATTCATACGTTGGAGAATTCCCTCTTTAATCTCGCGAATGGCCTTCACTCACTGTGACTGCGTCGTGGGAGGAGGTGTACGAAGCCAGTGGAATGCACTGGCGTCAAAAGAACGTGAAGAAAGCATTGAAGCCGACGCTGTACGAGACGCGTTCGCTATCACCACCAAATCCAATCCCTCGTGTCAAAACCTCCAGTTAAGAACCACATTCCTCATCTACAAAACAGGTCAAATAAAAAAAGAGTAAAACTAATATTTGAATGTGTTTAAAAATCTGTTAATTTACTACAGGTACGCAGTGCATCACTCACAACTAAAACGCATTTAGAATGCAATGAAATAGCGCGCACATATTTATTGGAAAATAATATCGAAACGCCAGAAGCGTGAACGTACCGGTATGAATTCAATTTTGTTAATTATCTTTGTTTCTCTTGAACATACATGATGACAAAGAGCAATTTGCGACTTAGAGAGCTAAATAAATAATGTACCCCATATGAGGCAAAGGGACGTAGCTAGCCAATAATCCATGAACATTCGTAACTTACAGGGAAATCCGGGAAAAGACTAACTATCACGGCATATCACATTACACCTCACTCCTTCCAAATCGCTCACTCGCTCAATGATTTCTCAAAGGATAAGTTTAGTTTGTTTCTGTGCTACTTCTTTAATTATTTTCTATTTTTCACATTTAAATTCCAGTAAAACTTGCTCTTATAGAGACGAAAGGTTACTTATCATATAAATACACGTTCTATGTATTATCACGTAATGGTGATAATGTGTCGATATATAATATAACTTCTCTCAGAGGACAAAAACGTCTGGTAGATGTGATTTTTTTGAGCAAAAAATAGTATCCATTCTAGATCCACACTTCTCCATTTGCGTATGAAATACAATTCCCAACAACACTAACAGAAATCTTTCTGAAGCGAGATTGGGGTCGGAGCTCTCCTGCGGGAAGGCAGAGAGAGAGAGAGAGAGAGACACAAAAGCTGGCGGAAGCGGCTGGCAAACGTATTGCATGCCTTGGAACGACTCACCACCAATACGCCCCCAACGACTCTGGGGGAAAAGGAGCTAAGACAGGGCACTTAAGAACTCATGATGCTATCTCACAATTGAGAGTGCGAGTCACATCACCATCAAAACATACGAAAAATGATCGTATGTACAATTTAAAAAAGTCATTATAGTCTGGAAGGTATCTGAAGGAATCAGTGAAACAATATTCTCCATAAAAGTATGTATAAGAGAAAACAAAACTGAACTGGCATAAGGAATCCGCCGTATCATTAGCCAAATTATGGAATCAATGATAAGACATTCCGATCTAGTCGAACCCGGTGACACGGTTCCTTGGCGAGCCATGAAATCACAGCCTGTTTCCTTCTGCATCGGAGAAACGCGACATGCAAATACGAGGGGTCGGGTGGGGGGCGAGTTGGCAGCGCACAGGGAAGTCCTGGGGAAGCGAGCACGCGACCCGCGGCGCGTGGATCTCAAGGACGTCGCATCAGGCAGAAAGTAAGCATAAGGTAGTGGATTCTTCACAGATTGCACGTCATGAATAGGCAATTATTTTGTACAAAATCCACCGTCATATGCAAAATATTTATTTATAATTGTACAAGATTATGTTTTAGCCCTGAAGGCCAAATTAATCAGACCGAAACGTTGGCAAGTTATTTTTTTAAATCACTTCGTAGACCTATAGTTGAACTACCTTTCCCGGGAAGCAATTAGGTTGTAGTGATTAGAAATGAACAGGTATGCAGAGCTCAAGTAGTGAGAACAAGATTAATAAAAACACACACAAAAATATATTCCAACGAGTAGAAATGGAAAGCAATTTATATCGCGATTGGTCCTCGAAAACCAACGAAAATCAGAAAGCCTCCTACTTATTGAGCGTACTAACTCGCCACACGAACATATTAACATGCGACTAAAGATCAGTGGAAGGTAAAAGCTTGTAAAAATGAGAGTACAAAATACGACAACAATAGTACAAATAGCAGTGTCACAATCACTAAGAAATAATAAACAAAAACAAAATTTAGTTCCACGAGACATCGATAACAACGAAAACCATACATAATTAAAGTAATTTTAAAAGATTTGCGGAGTTGTGCAACAATGCAAATGATAATTGGCGATAGGAATTAAAACAAATCGGGAAACCCACCAAATCAACACAATACTCGTGTGCAGCGACGTCCAAGATTGTTAATTAGATTTAAAAAATGGTTTCACAGAGCGCTTGACTTAAAGAATTACACAATTTAAAAATATATATTTTGCCCGAACTCCACTTTTACGTCACTGATACACGAAATCCTTCGCTGACGGGAAGCTTATGCCATGGAGATAAGGCTCGTTAGCGACGCGACGCCAGGCGTCCATCCCTGTGCCCTCCAGAATTCCCCCTCCTCCAGCCCCGTGCCCTTCGAGCGACCGCGCGTTTCCGGCGGCCGACGCACACCAAGCGCCGCGAGCGCGCACGTCATCGACTGACGCGCGTGGCAGCGCGGCTGGTGCGACTGCAAGCACGGGACGAAGACACAGGAGAGGAAGGCAAACACCAATGGCGAAAACTGAGGGCTTCAACTGAAGCAAATATTTCTTCCGTGTACCCCACACGTGGAGAAGATATGTGATAACTTTCGGTCAGGTGAAAATGGCGACGAGCCGGGAATTGAGGGTTTAATTGTAAACATACATTTCTTAGAAAATAAAAATAAGACATTTAAGTCGCAAGAAGAGGAATTGTTTCGACCTTTGCTGTCGTCAGTCAAGACTACAATAAAGAAATTTTTCTTTCTCCTTTTTTCTTTGACCGTCTATTAAAGGAAATGATCAAGGAAGGAATTGGTGAAAATTTTGAGTTTGAACCATTCACAGTTATTTAATATAGGATTGCTCGAGGCTTCTCTGGACCAGATATAATCACTTTTTTTTTTTTTTTACTTCTATGGTTAGGAAAGGTTTACGAACAGTACGAACCTTAACTTTAAAGCAAATATTACATTTTTATTGTCAAATACGAAGGAGAAGACATAAAGAAATAGATTTATCACACAAAATTACATGGCTGTGTATCCAGATATCGAGATTCCTAGTGTAATATAAACTAGGAAAGTGAGTGGGTATTAACTGCCGATTTTAGATGAGTATTCACGTATTCAGTAATTAACGGATTATTGGGTTTTCTGGCATTAAATCTGATATAAGTGTGAAGGTGATTACGATGACGGTAAGTTGAACCGATAAATGAAACCTTTAATATTTATGTCCTCTCACGGCCGCATTTTCCGCGAGGTAAGCTCTCAATTGCAACGAAGTAGATATTGGTGAGTTGACAGACTCCGCAGAAGTCTTCGTATTCAATGTAGATTATTATGGATAAAATTTTGTATTATAGAGTCTTAACCTGATGGATTGAGGACGTTTGAAATAAGTTCACATAATGAACACTAAAAATCTAATAATTTAACTGTAGTCGGACGACTTTATTAAACGAAAAAAGAAAACATTGAATCGGAACGTCACATCTCTAAACATTTTGTAAAACAAATGGGTTTTGAGATAAAAAAGTAACTATCGGATCGAGGTTTAGATGATGCAAAACAACAAATCAAGCCCAATATTTTGCAAATGATTACGATGCAAGTGGTCATTGATACGGAATTTTGTGCGGTCTGAATTGCAAAGAAGTTACGGATAACTTCCGATATTAAGATTCACATTCAAAATTACGTTCTTTTACATCTTCCAACACTCAGAAACATATTAAGGAAGCAAACATTCCTCTTAAATGGCATTCTCTTTCCTGGTTCTCTGACGATGAGCGCAACCCAGAGTTATAGAGACGATGGCGCGTGGGCGCCAGCCCAGGTGGTTCAGCGAATACAGACAGAGGAGAGGGTGTAGGATGAAGTATCGATCGACGCCCGCTCGCGGCACCACCCCCTCACACACCACCACCCTCTCGCGATGCTGCTGCTCTGGAGAAGGTGGCGACAAGTTGCTAAGTCGTTTCTCCCACCAGCTTCGTGGGTTTCGCATCAGCGATATTATTCAAAGTATAACCAACGAAACATTTCACTTCAAAATGCAAAAAATAAAATTGTTTACTTAATTGAACATAAATATTTGTTACTAACATTTCAAGTCAATTTATTTACTACGAATTTATTTTAAAGTTATTCAACGCTCATATTTGGTTATTTTCGGATATCGCAGTACTGAACACACAAATCTTGACCGCACCGACATATAAAGATGTTAATTCCGCTTTGATTCCTGACTTGACGCGATATTGGCCGATGTTACCTCACCATATTCATATAAAGTTTCATATGTACACTTAGAGACGAACTGAGATATTATCTCAGATCAATACAATAATAACTGTGTTTTGCCTAAGTTTTCAGACCAAGGACAACTCAATTAAATATTACAATAGATTCTGGAGAGTGAATTTGATAACATTCTTTACAAAAAACCGAACTTTTACAGATGGCGCTGATGAGAAGGAGAATAAAATCTAATGTGTGTCCCATAAACGTAACATTTTTTATGGAATCGATTTTGGACTGCACAACATTCATCAAAAGGGTTTGAAAATCGGAAAAATGTCTAAAATCTAGTAAATAGTCCTTCGTTCTTACTATATTGGACCTAAAAACCGGACATGTTAATTCTTTCCGCAGATAAGCCGTAAGCTGAAGTTGGCTACTTTTAAATATAGAAGTGAACATGTGATTTTCCTTAGAGGGGTGGTTTATATTACAAACGTATGCAATAAAGGTATTCACTTATTTCTCATCATAGAGTTGTGCCGGTTATACGACAATACGTGGGGGGGGGGAATTATTTTAGCTGAGCTTCTCAATTTCTACAAAACTTAATTAAACCATTCAATTCTGACTTAAAAATACTACGCGGTAGAAAAGCCTTTATACACATGAAAAAAGGGTTTGTCACTCAATACAAAGGGAAAACATGAATAAAAAAGCACGGTTGTTTTTCATTCTTCAAAACTACAAAACAAATATTCCATAATACGTCAAAAGATGAAAATATAAACTCACGCGCAGTATTTTATAAGCACATATTCGTATTTAAAAATGCCATTCAACAGTCAGAAAAATGAATCGCAAATGATGTCTATGAGAAGAATACGCATGACATCCAATTAGAGGAAAACAATAGTACAAACTCATACAACCAACGAAAAGGTTTCAATTAATTGTCCCGCGACATAAAAGAATTCTTAATAAGTGCACCTGAGAGAAAACGTATCCCATGTCCCACACATCCCTTCACAGGTCACACGAACGTACTATCCACTACAGCGTTCAGCACACGAAACACAGCATCTTCACGAAACGTAGAGACGCACCGAAATCGGCGAAGTACTCCCTTCTGAAAAGCGACGGCAGAGTACTTATGCGTGGCACAGGAGACAGAAGCGTACTGTTGCGATGAATCGCACTCGAGACACAAGCATGGCCTCCCCCTCCTCTCCCTGTCTCTCACTCCCTCTCTTTCTTTCTCTCCGCGAGAGGAGACCCGCGCGTGACCCTCGGAGCCTCGCTCAGCAAACTCGTCCCATCGCGCACGAGGGCCGCGGCGTGGGTGGACGGGACCACCGTGACACGCCGGCCTTCTCTCATTGTCAGCTCTCGAAAGGGGTCTGTTGGATGCTCAAGGATGGAAAAATTTCAATACTGCTGAAGATTCTCATAATTTCTGACATTTACTTACACACGAACTTACGTTAAATATGCAAATCAATCCAAACGAAAAAGAGTCAAATTTTTCACGAACCAGCCTGGTCACGTCCATTGGGGTTAACGAGTACAGTGTGGACACTCCATCAGCGCGCAGTCTTCAGTAGTAGCCTTTTGGAGAAAGGGGAGGGGGTACTTTTCTATAAACAATGACTGCCTATCGGAATTAAAATAACAGGTGTCTTTGGACGCACTTTTAAAAAATGTGGTCCACGCAAAGCTTGATGTACGAAATGACGCTTATTTTATTTTGCATTGACCCGTAAGTGAGCAAGAATGACACAGAAATATCTGTATCGTCCCGCGATTTCTCGGCCTCCGTTCAAGATGTGTCCAATAAACGCTCCGCCTGCTTCGACCTCCGTGATAGACGCGGTATTCATTTTACAGCATGAAATAGAGGTATGAGCGTAACTACAATTTCCTCATCGAGGTTCCAAGCCAACGGTACAGCACCCATCCTCGGTTAAGCGCTGCACCCACCCAGTTATGCTGACTCCAAATTAACATGGCCCCTCTGGTGGCTCCGGTGGTAGTGTTCGTGCTCATCACCAAGTATCTCGGGTTCAATTCCGGATGGGGTCAGAAAAAAATTCTAGCTTTTCACATTAATGTCCCAGTTCACATACTGTAACTACTGAAAAGCAAACCTTCCTTCCTCTATCCAGCTCCTCCTAGAATCAATAACTATTACTAACTACTTCTACTACCTCCACGTGGGCCAAGTCCTTGGTAAGCCCAGCTAACCGGCCCACCTACTAACAATAGCCTACCACCCGCTCCATGTAGATAAACTACCTCCTATCGCTCCATGTAGATAAGCTTCAATAGCACGCTACATTTCCCATTTACAAATACTACAATAATAAAGAAACATATATTCATATTAATCCTCTTGTCATTGGCACAATTCTGTAGGAGAGTTCAAGACAATGGATAAATTCCTCAAAAATTTCGCAATCGTCCTCATTAATTTTCTATTTTTGTTTTGTATTTAATTTATTACTGTTATTACAAATGTAATTTTTTGTGGAGCTTTAGGGTTCGTCAACGGCAAGGTCATTAGAGTCCTTACAAATGTAATAAATAACCTATACCGGTAATAATTTTTCTATGAACTGTACTGACGCCGGAAGTTCGACAAAATGGGAACTAATATGATTTGCTAAAAATTGTAAGATTTCGAGCACAACTGAAGTAGTTCTAGCCCGTAGTGAGTCAGCAAGACGGATTTCTCATCGGAAGTGTTTACAAGCTTATAGGTTCTTAAGGCGGTTATTCTTTTCTTACTTTGCTAACTATCACTGGTATCCATTAGCTATATATTTGAAAGAAACGTAGTTTGTTTTGTATACAACTAACTTCTTAATAAAAAACGCATGGATATATGACGAAAATAAAATGTTTCGATTTTATTATTGCGTTTGAAAGTAAAGGAAAGTTATGGCTATCATTCTGTGCAATATTCATTCAGCCGAAAATCATACACTATAGTGACTGTAAGGACATCTACGTCACCAAAAGGCCGACCATCGGGAGAATAGCATTCTGTAAGTAATATTTGATACGACAAAACTATTTCCGGAATCGAGTTTCCAAAGCAGTGTGGAGTAAATAATGAAGGAAAATGTGATGCAGTTGTTTAACATAGCCTTTACGATAATAAAAACATGATATATAAATAATGGTGCTCCTTCTAGACAGTATTGCGTACAATTACATCAGACAAGTAAGTTAACTATTGAGCTTTTCTTTATTTTTATTATAATTGTTTCATAACACA
Organism: Laupala kohalensis; assembly: GCA_002313205.1. NCBI lineage: Eukaryota > Metazoa > Arthropoda > Insecta > Orthoptera > Trigonidiidae > Laupala > Laupala kohalensis. The sequence continues at coordinate 121,831 of NNCF01127633.1, forward strand.
TTATGAATTATAAAGATTTTATTTGTTTCTATTAGTTAATAGTATAGTATAAAAACAGACAGGTACTTGTTTGAAAGAACATGTTGCACAAGAGCATGATAAATCTTAAGGTATTACATTGTTGCTCATGTTTTTATTGTCGCTAAAATTATGATGCATAGCAGCCATCATCAGTAGCATACACTGGAAAAAATATATATAATAATAATATAAAAAGTATAATAATAACAATAACAAGAAATAACGACCTCCATTCGGCACTCTCATCTCACTTGTCAAAATTTTCCCCCATATACAGGTACGTTAATTTGTCAGCTCGCTCGCTCTGCATTTGTTTTCATTCATTCTTCCTTGCCTCCTTTATTTCATGATTTTATTTTAATAATTTTTACTTTTCATTGCAATACCTTTTAAGTTATTATTATTATTATTATTATTATTATTATTTTGTAATTCTTTCATGTATATTTTTTTCCAAACTGATGAAGGTTGATAGGCAGCCGAGAAGCTTTTTAGCGACAATAAAAACATGGGCAAGAATACAATACCATATAATTTATCATTATTTGATAATGTTACCAACATCCCACAATTACCAAGCACAAGAATATGCTAAAGTATGGCGGTTCAGTGCAACAGTTGCCTGATTCACACTTCTGAAAGAGTAAAATATCTTTTTGAAATGTCTGGTGACATATAGATAAAAGTGATGNGAATTAAACTAATTTTCTGTTATGTTCGTGATTTAAAAATCTGTCTTTTTTTTATTTTTAGAAAATAAGTATTTTCTCCGTACTTCACAATCACCAATTATTGCAAATATGTCATTAAAACGGTGGGTCTAGCATGTTTTTAAGTTGAAATAAAAATAAATACGTGTATTTCTATTCATTTGCGCAAATTTCGGACACTTTAGTGATTTAATTTTACTTACGTCAGTACTTAGAGTGACTTAAGGGAAAAGTCACCTTATCACGATTGCCACCACCATTGTTCAAATTAACACTACTACCTTCGGCGCTATCGACATCATCGTCTACCCCACCCTGCACGGGGGCCGCCACAAGATCCGCAGCCGCCCCCGCGAAGTCACGGGCGGCGTCATCCATCTCGACAGCACGTCGCGTCGCGTCACCGGCGGCAACTCTGATCTCATGCGAACGGAGGCGCGCCCTCCCGCCTGCTACCACCTCAACCTCCGTCTCCACGCACGCTATGAATAAAGAACGCAGCGCGGCGAGATGCGTCGGTCGACGCGCGGCGGAAGCCACGAGCTGGTGGCGAACATTTCGCACCGAAACAGACCAATCTTCAAGGCGAAGCGATAACCTTTATCACCATTGGCCTTCACGGGAGAAAAAATGCTATTAACATGTTTTTGTTCAATATGTTAAACACACCGGAATAAATTTACGAAGTAGTTTCATTTTTTCACGAAGTGTAATTAATTATATTTGATTAAAAATGACATTCATCATAACCATTCCCGAAAGACAAATATAATATTGTAATTCTTCCCCTCCCCGACTTCACATACGTTGTAGTGGAACCCTTACCTTAGAGTCAGAGATCGAAACGAAACGTGATTTACTAATCCGGAAGGACAAGTGTACTGTTTTATAAATATTCTGTTGCTCCGATGGTAAATGAGACTCAATAAGTCGTATATATTTTCATAAAATAAAGAAATACTTCAAATTTTAGAACACTCGACCAAAATAAAGTAATTTGATTTAAGGAAAAATCTATGCATATGAATATCAACATAATAAACAAGGGACGTCTATCAATGTTCAATGATGGATCTAATGCACGAATAAAAACAATTAGCTCCTTTTAATAGACTCGTGAAATCTGATTTCTCACAATTTGAAACGCAGATGAGATCAAACGCATAGTACAACATTTAAACACGAGAGAAGGTTCTCATCGACATGAATGTATTGAAGATCTCAATTGATCAACGAACGCTTAAATTAACTATTCGGCATGTGCAAGATCGCAATTTGACACTGAAACGACAACTTCCGCCTCCCACGAGCGAGTTGATCACGCACGTCACCGGTCAATTTACACGTGTCCAAGGACACATGACTTTACAAAAGAAACTAGAGCGCCTCTGCTTTCCCACCATGGACGCATTGGCGGCCGTAAAAGCAGACAGTTTCAGGAAGTAGACGCCCATCGTCTCCACTAATACGATCCTAACACCACTATGTTAGCTTCGGCTACTATAGTACCCAACTTTAGATCGTGTTAGAAAAAATATTATCTGTTATTATACGATGAGCTGTGAAATTTTGTAAGTTTTCCAAGATCACAAAAACTCTATTTCATGGCGATATAACCTCATATTTTGATACTGAATAGTTAGATGGTAAATGATAGGTACTTGTTTTATTGGACTCGGTGATTACGAATTTCAGTCCATGTAATGGTAGCAATATTTCGAATTTTACACAAATATCTTACGGAATAGTTGATGATTGATTAGCGATGGCGGTTATGGCTCCAAAGTTTATACTTTTTGCCGAAAAAATTTCAAATGCGCACAACATTACTCGGAAAACTGTAGTTCTCGTAACAACATTGCTGCTGTACAAGCATCGCTGCCAATACCAACATTGCATCCTCCACTAGTGACGTCAGTACCTCCCTCGCGCCGATCGCACATCGCGATCGCCGCCCGTTTGGACGCCAGCAAAAGGGAACAATAGCCGTTCATTGAGAGGGAGCGCGCGCGTCTGCTAGAGGCGAGAAAAAGCGCATAGAGCCAGAGTTATGGGCGCGGACGAGCGCGCATAAAGCGCGAGTTGGTCGACGCGCTGATTTGCACGTAATGGAGGGGCGCTGGATAAGCAAACCACAGAGAGAAGAGAACACGCGCGCGAGAGAACCTCGTCACTCCATCGACGAAGAGAGGAATGGAAGGGAAGGTTGGAGTGAGCGGGAGGGGGGTGCAGTGATGGGAGGGGCAAGGCGCTGACATCAGCGCGCCTCCGGCGACGACGGCAGCGTGCCCGTCAAAAGGTCGTCAGGTGATGGGGCTGGGTATCTACCTACTCGCGTTGCAAGCACGAGTTCGCTCATGTGGCGGCTTGGCGGGATACGCGGACAGAGTTGAGAGCTCGCGGCTTCATCTTTGGAAAGACGCGAGATCGAGTCTGACCAAAGACGGATTTTCAGCTTCAATGGCTTTATTTTTCAACAGAGAATTCCCGTCTTCATACCAAATATCGATACGTGACGTATAATTTATGGGTCTCGCGTGATACTTCCTACACGTTTCCTATTCCCGTTTATCTTCTCGATATTAACATTTAAAGCGTGTAATAGGAGGAATAAAGGAAACTAAATTCTTGTTCTTCGAGTCCAATCCTACATTATATCACGATATTCAAAGCATGTACATGGTAATGTTGGGAATTGTACATCGTCGTTCAACGATTTAATTACGTATATTCTGCATCCAAATCGTTCCTCTTGTAACGGATTGGAAGTTCTAGAATATCTGTGCGATATGTAATATAAAAATAAAATTATTTCGATGACATAAAGAATTAATTAATATACAATCGCAATGTCTTATGAACAAAATACAATTACCGCAGAATGAATCCATTCATGCACTTTCCCCTGTTTGCGTTTGATAATTAATACCATTTAAACAACCGCATGGGGGAGTATTCGTAAAAGAATAATAAAAATAACAACCCAACTGCCGATCCCTCGCCCACATCGGGACACACGAAACATCCACCAGAGGGAGCGCGACATGAGGCATGGGCAGCGCGCGGCCCGTGTCAACACGACAAGAGGCAGCGACGGCGGCAGCGCGCGCGCGCGGTGGCACACAGGGAAGGACGCAAGGTCGACAGGGATGACCCGGATTGACGGAGCGAGGGGGCGGTAGCGGGGAGACGGGGGACACCTTCGCGATCGATGGCCTCAAGGCCGCCGCCAGTCGTGGCGCCCTTCGCCGCCCACTTCCTCCCGACTAACTCGCGACTCGCCGGCCGCACTCGCAGCCACACACACGGGAGCACCCCGAGACAGCGACGGTAGCGACCGCCGTCGTACCAACGGGGAGCCGGGCACTGCCGTCGACATCGATTGGCAGGCGTGCAGCCTGACGTCAGGGGCACAGCCAATCCCGCACGCGCCTCCACTTCGAGGTTTGCATAATGGAGGGACGGGAACCGCAAACGCGAGGCTCGAGGAGGGAAGCGAGGGAGGGGGCCGGAGCGCAGTCAGCTGGGGCGCAGTCAACTATCGCGGTCTTCGTACCTCCACATCTGGTGCGCCACCCTTCCAGACACGTGCAGAAACCCGACCTCCCCCTCCCTCTTCGCAGAACAACAACGAATGCTTCCGGAGCACGACGACTGGCCCGTAGACGCAATCGTCGTGCGCACGCGTGCGTTTGTCGGCGGCGGCAGCTGCGGCACGCGCGCGCGTTGTCGTCCCTGCAGCGCGCACGTGCCGCGAGACACGCATTGCGAGGGTGGATGGGGGCGGAGCGAGCGAGCGGCTGCGCCCACGCGCACAGTGCGGATGGACCAACGGGCGTCGTAAAGTTGCTGAATGAATGAATGGACGTCTCGGCTGCCGGCGCGGCGGAGAGCTTTAGAAAACTATTGCGAAACTCCCTCACAAGCAGTCATGGTTCATCGCATTGGGTTGGTTCAATGCTTTGTTGATGCTTATGTGCACGTAAACGAATGCGAAAAGTTCAAGTTAATTTCCTAAAAAGAATTTTTTAAATGAATTATTAATATTTATATTAAAATTGAAGTACAAAACTTTGGAAAAACATATGGAAACAGCCCTTACAAGACTGAAGTATTGTTCCTCTAATTATGAAAGTTATTTTTACATTATACATGTTAAATTCGAAAAGTGAAATAAATAAATATGAAAAGTCATTCGTTATTTAAGTCATAATATGAGCGTACAAAGACAGTTATTTAAAATTTAATACAACCAATGCTTCTTTCATATCATTAATATTATACAGAGTTAGAGTTAACTTTAAAACATTTCCTTAAACGTTTTAAGAGATTGTTTTTAAAACACAGAAGAAAAAGAGTTTATACAAAAATAAACCCGCAGGAATTATGCTACATTAAACTGATTTATCACTGTCATTACACTTAAATTTGTCCCTCCAGGGAACTTACATCTGGTAAGTACGAGTTCGGCGAACACGGGGCCCCGAGCTGAATCTGGCATTACTTCCACTTACTTGTGCTAGGTTCCTTTCTTTCTCTTTCCTGACCTTCCTTTGTCACTTGTTCTTTTCGATCCTGACGCTATTAGGGCTAGGGTATCTTTAATTTTCCTCATTTTTTGTCCTCCACTCATATTTTGCTCTCAATGTTTTGATTTTTAGTTTTGAGATATGTTTTGGTATGTTGTAATTCAGGAGGGTTGTTAGTGGGTATGGTTGAGTCATTCGGCGAGTCCCACACGCAGGGAGAGTCATGTTGGCTCTCCCCCTAGTGCGTAACTGCATTTTCCCTACCTGTACAAGTTTTTAGGGCTCCAATGACCTCGATGTCGACGAGCCGTAAAGCCCCACAACAAAAACAACAACTTAAAATTGTTATAACAAACATATCAAAACGATCGCAAATATAAAAACAAGGCAAAATAATTAAGATAAGCACTCTCTTTCAATAGACTTAGGTCAACAGTACTTTAAAAAATATTAAGCAAATATCTATCATAAAACATTCACGATGGTGAGAAAAGAGTGTACGAAAATTACAGAATACCAAGCCAGCCAAGAAGAAATGTAAACTCATACAACTAAGGAATATTTTATAATAAATGTGAAACATGGAGATATCACCCAATGGTTAAGATTATTTCGAACTTCAAGTATTGAATAAATCGGATAAATGATACGGCCGTTACATCACACATCATACATAATCAGAATGCGTCTTACCGAATTCCTATTTAGAGTACAGTTTTTTTATCGTTTTAAAAGTTCATATCAAAACCCAACATGAAGCAATTTTAATACAATCATTTCGGTAAAATAAAATTAATCACTCATTTATTCTTTCCGCACTCTCAGAGTTTAATACTTGTATACTTGCATCTCTACTTCTCTCACGTCATCTTTTAGTTCTGAATGTTCAATAGTAATTCGAGATCTGCGGATAAAAACATCCAAGTGAATGTAAAACTAAACGAACACAAAGAAATAGTACAAAAGCGATAAAAGAACCGACTCGTAAGAATATCACCGAACTCTTATGTCATGAGAGCGGATACCTTTAAATAAACGCCTCATGCCTGCTCAGGGTTTTCTTCAGTTTTCCCTTGTTCACTTTTATCGAAATTTATGGAATGGTCCCTTACTAGCTTTCGGAGAGGTAACTGTCTTATTACTTTCATTGTTTCTGCAATAAATTATTTAAAAAAAGGCAGGACATTAAAAAGGAAAACGCCAGTTTCACATAGACAGTCGGAAGTCATATCTCACAACATTTATGGACAATTATAGAGATAAAAATTTAGATTTAACTAAAATATTGCAACAATTCTCAACATCACTTGTTTTCTGAAAAAATGCAGTGCAACGAAAGATATTTGAGTACGTTTTTATAAGAACAGCTTCGCTTTTGTGTGCCTTCAATTCTCAACGTTTTAAGTAATTGCAAAACACGTACTCCTTTTCGACAACTAAAACACGTAAAAAAGATACAACTGGATTGTGATTCCTTAAATAAATGAAACTGCCGTTTCGTTCTCCAGTCATTATGTTTACATACAATTAATTTCACTGCAAGAGTTTTCGGACTGAGACGTTTTGTTTTTCTGACGACATTCATATGTTGAATTTATATTTCGTTTCGACGTTTTGTCAAGCCGTTCTCACGTGACATGGAATATGACTTCATGACTAGTTACCTGCTACAAAAAAAGCAGAAACAGGTATCATAATAAATACTTGATACATAATAAACTTAATACAAACATAATAAGTACTTGATAAATTATCAGTATCAGATTGTATATTTAATGCGTCTGCTGCACTAGTAATGTGTAACATTTCTGATAAGCAACGTTTACAATAACTTCCAATAGGTTAAAATTAAAATATTGTTTATTCGTTATGTGATCGTTATCTAAAAAGTGTGAAGATATAGCAGAAGTTTACTGGAGCAATAATTCTCTGGTTTTCTCTTATACTATATATGATGCATTGCAATTCTTGCAGATAATTTTGTAAACATTATTTGTCATAGGTTTAAAGCTTAGAAATTGTCTAAATCTGAAAGTCTAAATTTCCTCCCATACGCCAAAAAGTAGAAACTGAGCACGTGAGGGCACTGCGCCCGCTGCACGGCAGTCATCGTCGGTGCATAGGGCTCATTCCACCATGCGCCGTCGCCTGCGGCTGCAGACCCCGCGCGCCAGCGAGCGCCGGGTTGCGGCGCGGTCGATAGCCAGGGGCGGCCACTCGCCCACCCACTCGCCGGCTCATTCCCTCTAGCCAGCCGCTCCACGCTCGCTGCCCCAAACCACAGCCAGCGAGCGGCACGTCGAGACATCGGGGCGGCCATGGGCGGCGCTCATCACTAATGTATGAAGGTATGAATTGTCCGCTACATGTGAACTACATTTTGATCTTCTCGTGTATTCATGACGTAAAATTTTTACAAAAAAAGTAATGAATTATTTCATCAACACTTCCTCTATAAGAGAAAACTGCATAACACCAGCAAAGATGATTTTGTCAAAAATTTAGGAATTAACATTAAATGTTTCAAGTTTCACTGCAAATTCCACACACACAAAATGAAAAAAGTATTTCGGAAACAGAGTCATTACAATAAAATGCAAAATGAGTGATGTTGGTCACACACCAAACATTTGTCGGACATCACTTACTATATTTTATTTCACAAACGTAATTATTATTTGCGTAGGTAGTTAATTCGTCGATTTTGAACCAATAAATAGAGATTTTGATCCACTGTGCGACGTGAGGCATTTAATGGGGAGAAGATACCACGGTCCGCAGATAGGAGACAACAATCCCCACCTTCTGCGTCGACTCACCACATTCGAGGTGTAATGAGAATCGATGTCTCACAACGATGGTGCGTCGTAATTGAAATTGCCATAACAATGAGGAAACTCACTGACTGATGTAATTTTATGTAGTGCAAAGATACTTTAATATGTAAAAATAAAAATAGAAAGAAAATTAAAAATTAAGGAGACGATAGTAAGAGAAGGTAAAATATCGATTATCTAATCGGAGGAGGGTATTGGACGTATTCCGGAAATAAAAAATGTGTGCCCGTTTTCAAGAATGCCTAACTTATCCTTTATATCACTAATATATATAAGATTGTTAAGGTACGGTCCTTGATGCCGAAACTATTGAAAAATTATAAAACAAAAAGAAAATAATATATACTTCACTAGCTCTACACAGAATTCTCATTAAGAAGTTTGCAACAGTAGGAAAACGAACTCCTCGGAAAAACTTAATATAAAGTGTACAAAAAGAACGAAAATTTACTAACTACTCATGAAGTATATGGTGAACAAATAAAGAAATAAGTAGGTCAAAATGCAACGACAACACGTTATGATTATATTGATGACATTCCACAGCGAAATAAATGACCATGTTCGTGGTGAACTAGCGGTGGTCACGGATGAGTTAGTGAGGAACGGAAAAAGGTTGTCCCCGGAGAGAACAACAGGAAACAGTATTACCGAACCGCAAAAGAGAAAAATAGATCCACCACGGACATCAAGGGTTGTAGCAATGGTGAAATAGTAATGAAGATGAGTGGCGCCATAATATAAGCGACATAAGACAGGATGGAGAAGGCAGTGCATCCAAGTTAGAGGACTTGATTTGAATAACATTCTAAACACAAGAGTAGCTTTTCTAGATTTGCTCGACTGAATACAAACCAAACACAGGTATAACTTCAAAAATGTACGAATGTACGTAAAAACTATCCCATAAAGAACAATAATCAGACGAATCCTTACACATATTACAATGTGGTTTACTTACGATTTTTGTTTTTAAATATAAGTATAAATAAGTTTAATATAAAACGTGTTCGAACACTAGTTTGGATTAGTCAGGCTTTGAAAACACTCGAAAATCAGTACGGAAAATTTTCTTTTTTGTTTGTTTGAACATCCGTAACTTGTAACATGAACAAATTCTCAGATAATACATATACGCGTCAAATTTATATAATTCAACTCATCTGCCACGATGTGTTTTCTTATTTCATTGTAATTCTCTTCTCCCGAATCGTGCTAATTTAAATAACATGAAACATATTCTTTATTTTTAATTAAATTATCGAAACAACATAATCACAAATTTTGCAAACAAGACTGGAAATTAAAAGTGGAATACTATGAACATAGTTTACTCACAAAAATGATTAAAAACCCGAACGTAAAGCATAGCGGGCACAGCAGTGAATGAAAAATGCAATAATAGGATAATTCCATCTGTGTTCAACATGCTTAAAATGGGACCTAATACCATATACACTTGAAAGGAGAGCGAAAGTGCATTGATAAAAAATGTACATTTAAACCAAGAAAAAATAAATTATGTTTCGTACATGGACACAAGTTTTTAGAAGAAATTTCTAATGGTGCGGTGGGGATATTTTAATTATTCTACTATTGAATGTAGTGTATATTGTACAATTGACACCTAATATTTATTGAACGCAAATAGTAGACAACGAAATCTCACACAAATATGACTCCGAGAACTTTAAGTACTATTTTGTACTATTTTCAAAATAGTATTCCGACATGTCTCGAGGCAGTTAATGATCCATGTTTTTTAACCTTTAGGAATCAATTATAAACCGCACAAAATACTCACCCAGTGATTCGTCGTTCAAATAGAATTTCAAAGTACAACTAAATAGAATATAAAATAGATACTTAGTACATGGATTCTACAAACCACTTCACTCGAATTTCGTGAATTATTATTATAAATGAATCCAGTGGATAAACAAATCCAAATATGTACTAACGTAAAGATTTTATACTACTGTGTTTCATGGCCAGAGTAACCAAAATGAATCTCACATGAATATAACAAAACCAAGTACCCTATTATGGTTCCTATGATGCTGCATGATCCCACTGAATAAACAATGAAATATGTACACAACATGGAATGAGGCGTCGGGTTCATTTCAGTATCCCAGAACAACAGGTGCTCTGGTACACAATAAACCGACAAGCTTTGTCTGTAACCTCATCCCTTTACTAGCACACTATTTAATTTGTGCCGGATAATTGTACCCCTCTGCACATAATCGTGTTCATACCCTTCGCAACATAACAGAAGGAGAAAAACACATAACTGTATTTCAGAGAAAACAATGCAGTAATGGGAAAACTGATCGAAAGTAACAAAGACGATCTTTCACCAAAAACGTCAATAATTATCAAGGTAACGTCGAGTACCTGGGAGAAAAAATAATAGCAAACGGAGTACTTGGACGTTGTGATTTACTGCATAGATAATGCTACGGAAATAGTGAAAAGCGTTATTCATTAATTAGATAAATAACAAGAAAGTCGCTATGGTTATTGCAATTTACATATACAGACGTACGAAGTACACTAAAGTAAAAGTTCACTCCCTTACAGTATATTTATTTTGTGCCTCATTACGATGTGGCAAACTTCAGGCCATTAAGTGTTCACTTCCCACATACCACATGAATTGGTGTTCATGGATTGGGAAATATATATGCTAGGTTGTCGGTGGGTGAAAGTTATTGGTCTGGAGGGTTGCTGAGGGAAACCCCAGCTGAAGACCTCATTCAGATCAGCCGAGCGAAGGATCGAAACTGTGCTAAAAATCATCTGACTGTAGATAAATGTATGATAAATATGTACACAGAGAAATGAATCAATCTTGAACAATGAGCTGAAAAAAGTTTTATCAGTTAACATTTTACTACAGAATATACGAGTATAAATTACATATTTTTCAGCGCAGTAAGAGTAATCATACAAAACACGTAATCTGAAATTGTTTTTCTCGCCACTGTTTGAGTAGCTGTGGTCATTCGAATATCGCGATGGCCGTAGTGCAAGTGATGTATGAAGAGATTGTTCGGGTACCGAACCCACAGTAAATTTAATTTCATCGGCAGATCTGAATCATCGGCGACCTATCGTATCATCTCAGGTCGAGCTGAAGCCGAAACAAGCGCCGTTAACCGCTTAAGAGATTGGGAAATATTGATGGCCACAAATCTAACGATCAAAATTTCACGAACAAGACAGCGAGAGGCGGGGCGCCGTTTTTCAGGAAAATTACGCCCGCGGACGGTGATTACGGGAATTGGGGGAGCGACGCGTAAATTTCCCATCGGAAGAGAGCCCGAGAGTGGCGTGTAGTCTCGCAGAGCGAAAGACGGAGACTTGAGTTACAGCGGAGTGTGTTATTTGAAAGGGGAGGTGGAAGAGAATCCACGAAAGACACGGCACTACGAAAACAGTTTTAGTACCACGCAAGAAATCGATAATCTCTAACGCAAAATCTGTAATAATTATCAAAAACTTAACTGCTTGCAAAAATAATTTCCAGATTTCGTTAAGAAAATGTGTCCACGAGTGTTTCATCGTTAAGGAAACTTACGCCAGTGCCGAGAACACCCAAGCGACGGAAGTTCTGCGATATAATTTATTTCGTTCTATTCCACGACAGATTTACAGGGAAAAAATATAGTTTCTTACAAAGAGTGTGCTGTAAATGTATCTCTAGACCACGACATTACATGGAGTTGTCTGAAATACTTGATATTAAATACAAATAGATTAAAAAATACATTAGAAGCTTCATCAATAACAAGAACATTCACTGAGAAATCAAATAAGCATTGAATATGCTACGATTTATTAACGTAAATACCTATTTATTTTAATTTCTTAAGAGAATGTCTAATGTTCAATGCCAGTTTTTACAAATTTCGGAATGCTGTTCAATTCTTTATTTTCCCGCTCCACCTACGAACGCAATAGTGCTTGTTGTTTGTTCAACAAACGCACTCATAATGCCCTTTGTTGGAAATTTTCGACTATTTTCCGAATCGAAGCCGAATGGTAGTGTGGGTCTGTTTACGTTATCATTCTGCAGCAGACGTGTAGAAAATTGACTTCTGGAACTGTAATCCGCTCCCACAACTCATGTGATAAATTCTAGACAGATGAACGTCAAACTTCTGACAAACGTCAAATTCGGGTGAATGTCATTCGGACCCGGTCCTTCGAAACACTTCGATGAGAAATACGATTCGTTTAGTACGCGGCAATCGTGAACAAACATTTCACCTCCCGAATTATTTATTACAAATAAACCAAAATATAATCACACCATCAATACATCTCCAGAGTTATAGATGAAAACCAAAATATAATTTCACCATATTTTTTAATAAAAATATTTAAATATTTATGATACATGCTAAAACTAAGATCACACGAAAATTAAAGTTTGAAAATTTCAAAACGTGTATTTAGATTGAATTTTACTTCGGAAAGGTTTCTAAAATACACTCTCCTAACTATTTGGAATTAATTAAACAATACAAGGAAACTTTCGACGCATTTTCCATTTTCCATATAGAAATTCATTTTCACTCGAAATTGCGTAAAAATGTTTTGGTTTATATTCCTGCTATAAGGTAAAATGCGTATCATATATCATACGATGGGTTTAAAAGTTTATGTCAAGAATGAATATAAGGAAATGTACTCTAGTAATTACGTTACACGGTGAAATTCTAACATGTACCATTGCATAAGCGGTGGTGATCGTATACATACTGGTAGGTCATCACCTATTTGAAGTCAGTAGTCTCGAAGGAGAAATGTCAAAAATCTAACTAATGAATGAAATATAAACAGTATACTTTGATGAATCAAGCACAAAAGTGAAACAAAAAATCCAAAGGAACATAAGGCACATGGGATGTTAGTGCTCTAGTTCCGGGAAATTCCAACGCAATTAACGACGACAGAACCGATGCAAGAGGAGAGACGAGGGGGAGAGAATACGGGGAGAAGCAGCTGGGCGCCAGAGTGCAAGGGACGCAGATGAGCGGAGGGAGACTACATCGAACCACAATGGGACCAAAGAGCATCTAGCCATTATAGTTCCTCATCAATATATATTCGAAAATATGAATATCCTTGCCATTATATAAGAATATAACAATTATAAGCACGTGTAAATATATTTTTATTTATTTTATGTCATTTGACGAGGTTGAGGCCATGAAGCCTGCTCTTCCTCCTCACCGTTGGACTTGGAAGAGGGAATTGGGAAGAAGAGATGTTGGGTTGCCGGGGAACTTATGGTGCTGAACCGACATTTGTCTGGAGGTGAGGAAAACCACAGCTGAAAACCTCACCCAGTTCGGCAGAGGAGAGTTTGAACCAACGCCCTACCGCTCAGGGGGATCGTGGAAGCAAAGACGCTACCACCAGCCCATCGCTGTCAGCGTACAGTATGATACGTACAAGTAACTAAGAGGCAGCGGCGGATGTAGACCGTAGTAAAGTAGGGAGAGGGGACTAACCGGGAAGCATTTTAGTTTGAAAATTATGGTTTTACAACACAAATTTTATAAATATTATCTTTTAAATAAATACATTAACTCATCAAATAATCAACAATATTAAATAAAAAGCAAATTTATTAATCATGTAAAAAAGGTAAAGTATCCCTTTATCAGTTGAGAGTTCAGGCCCAATAGGAGGGGCTGTAGCCCCATTAGCCCCCTCGAATAACCCGAACCTCAATCTATTAATTTATATGAGAACGTTCATAAAAGAAAATCATTCTTCAAATCACTTCACCGCTTGAAGAAACTTACATTTATCGCAAGAGAAACAAACTGAAGTTGCGTCGGTCCGCTGGAGGCGGATGATGAAACGAAGGGTCGTTCGTCCGCGGGGGATAGCGGTTCGCCTCAGACCCCGTTGCATTCCTCCTTCTCGTGCGTTGGTTCGCTTCGTCAGCATTGCTCCCCCCAAGCGCCGCCGCTGCCATTGATCGGGAATGTGCAGAAAAGCGGACGTCCTCAAATGCTAATTCTAAAATTCAGGCACCACGGGGAGAAAGAAACACGAAAATCATATTGGTTCATGATCAGTACCCTGGCTTCAACAAAATCGAATTTTCAAAATCTAATTTCATTTCAACACCACATTTTATCATTCAACTAAGTATTAATTTTCAATGTTTATTTGTATTAAAGGCGAGTGAAGAAGTTACTACTTTACTCGCAACAATAAGTTTTTACGAAAAGCTCAGTTTCCAATTAAAAAATAATGAGTTCCTTGCTCTACATTGACTCAAATATATGCACCAACGTTTCGTCAACGCTAACTTGAAATTAGACAGCCTTTCCTCTGAAGCGGTTATTTTAGGTCCCTTTTGTGTAATAAAGAAGAAAAAATACAATAGTTTTATAATCCAATGTTCATGAAGTATTGAGCCGTGGATAGCAATTCATGTTAATTCGTGTTAACGTCTTTTGTTCAGTTCATACATTTCTCATACGATGCCGACTCGGTATATTTCTATCCTTTTTTTTCTTTTTTACGAAATGGTACGTTATGCTCACAAAAGTTTTCAGTAACAAATGGCACTATAATTACAGACAAACGACAAATTATTACAGATGGCTTGGGTACGTGGGCAGGAACACGTTGCCTGAGGATGTATGAGAAAGAAAAAGAGACCATTAACGTTATCTTCTTCTAATTGCTTTAGATAGATCGCCGTTGAAGACCGCGAGTCTATATGAGTTTTCCCTGAACACAAGTTATTTTTAAATCGATATGTCAAGGAGATCCGTATGGAAGATGATTTTAAAATGTGCATGCATGAACTCCACTTCGACGAACATTTTATCTTCACAACGTTGTTTAAGAAGAGGTTAAAGGATTAACACGTTACGTCGAAAATATGATACATAATACGTAAATATTGAAAGGATACACGTTTCCCAAGAAGATATGAACTCATTTGAAAAACAAAAACAAACAAACAATAAAAAAGAACATTGAAACAACGGAAGATTCTAAGATTTTTGAAACATCCTAAGAAAGTGATTTTATACAATTGCAAACTGTGTTCAGTGAGTGTCAAACTGTATTGAAATTACCGTGTATATATGTTAAATAAATT
Organism: Laupala kohalensis; assembly: GCA_002313205.1. Taxonomy (NCBI): domain Eukaryota; kingdom Metazoa; phylum Arthropoda; class Insecta; order Orthoptera; family Trigonidiidae; genus Laupala; species Laupala kohalensis. Next base: position 137,072 of record NNCF01127633.1, read on the forward strand.
ACACCAAGAGTGTCATAGTACAACTTCCGTATACCAATTTATTCCGGAAGATATTTTCGTACGTATACTTCCCCATAACCGGATCTCTCGGCAGTATTTAATCAAATAATTTCCTTCACGTTTGAAGGGCATTGTGCTTAACGTCTATATGTATCTAGTGCATTGAAATACCACGTCGAAATCTGAAAAAGAGACCAAAGAAACGCTCGCGCAAAAGTTAAGTCCCCGACGCAACACACCCGTTTGCTACCACGTAACCCAATTTCAGAGAACCCCACAGCGCAAGGGATGCTGCCGCATGGGCGAAAGCAGGAGGAGATGTGCGCCAGCGGGGGAAAAGGTCGAGGAAGCGGAGAAACGGATTGTCACGCCACGGCGAACCTCGAAACATACAGAGGCTGAGCAAAAGCGATAACTCGCTCTAGTCAATGTAAGAACATCATTCGGAACAGTGTAAATAAGTCATATGATTAAGAAATTAAACTTGATTCAAAGGTAAAGCAAGCGTCAACTTAATCTCATACGATTAAATTGTAGGAATACACACCCCTTCGCAAGGAAACTACACAACACCAAAATAATGTTATTTCAGTTTAGTTGATACAGATTAAAAATTAAGGTGACGTGAAATATCTGAAGCGATACAGGATAATTATCTAAAAAATACCTCTTCGTTGCAAAGAATATAGTTCCTCCGAAAATACTTCCTCTAGGTCTTATCTTGAGCACGAAAGAGGAGAGTTCTGGAATGCCGATAGTCGACAAACAGAAAGCATTCGCTGATGCTGGAGAATGTGGGATGACAATGCAAGAGGAGTATGGGCAAAAAGAGAGGAACTGGAAAGGTATCGCGAAAACGGGAGAAAGGGTCTGAGCACTGGAAGGAACAATGAAAACGAGAGTAAATAGAATAAAGAGGCCTGGCAGAGAGAGAGAGAGAGTATAGAAATAGTCTCGAAAGCTGACTTGACTGAGGACATGAACTATGGATGAAAGCGTGCTGCCAGCACCTGCCAGCAGGTGAACGCGAGAGAAAACTCCATCGACCGAAGCCCTCAGCGGAAGTGGACGCTTGGGGAGGTAGGAGGCGAGGAAGACGGGGGATGAATGGACAGACGGGACGAACGTTTAGCGGAGTCAACTGCGCCGCTACATTTCAGAAGCACAGCACAGCAGCGCTGAGGCAAATCCTAGGAAAACTTTCACACTTCCTGCCTTCAGGCACCCAAAAGAGAATCTACGTTACTTCCTTCCACCAACACATAGAACGCGTGAAATGTCAACTCTACTTCTAGGACTTGTACGGTTTTACTCTACCTCTACCTGTTTCGTAAATTACGCTCTCGCAAAATTACTATAGCATCGAAAGAAATATTTCCGGATGCGATTAAGACCATCTTTGAACCTTTTACGTCGATAATATTAGCACAAACCAAAATTTGAGTTCAATTACATAAACTACATTAAATCAGTCGTTCGTTATGCCGACACATTAGTTTTTATCACGGCAAGAGATTAATCTACATCATTTTCGAATGTTTCTTGTCGCACGGTTGACAGCTCCCCATCTTTTCTCCCCGAGTAGAACCACTGCCCTAGAAAACACCAGCAATCAGGGTGGCTGCCCTTCGCACGAGGTGCGCGCCTCGAACTGTCGGGAAGAGAGCGCGAGGGGCTCTCTTCCCTCCCGTGCCCCTGATGGAGCAAGAAGCGGTCGATATCAACCGGGGGTGTCCGGCACGTGGATGAATAGCGGCGCCCGCGTGATGTCGCACCTCGACGTCGCGTCTTGATTCGCACCCAAGAATGATCCGACACGTCGTGCTAACGAGGAGGCAGAGGTGTTCTTATTGAGCCATAAAAATATGTATTACGGCAAAGAGTAAATAGAAGACTTAAAAATGAAGATAATCAAAATTAAATTTGCAAGATTTTGCAAATCATTATGATTTCACCAAAATGATTTTCTTTTTAAGTAGATTCGGCAATACGTTTCACTCCACAATCATATAGACTCGAATAAACAACAACAACAAAAATTAACACGGACAACACGAAACCCGACTCAGGGCAGAACAATCAGTGAAGTTTCATAACTCGTAATTTGTGTAATTCTTCACGTAAACTGTCTACAATGAAGGGCGAGGAACAGAATGAGGACGAAATGAGATCCCCCCCACCTCACCATCACACAGCCACGCGTCGTTTCCTCCCTGCTCTCTCCCGCGCTCAGTATTGCCGGAAGCGGTCGAGTAAACAATGGCCTGCAGCCAGCTAGCACCAGGCCTCCCAGAGTTCGACAGTGGCGAAACGAGAATGCATGCGAGAGTATGTTCTTCGAATCAGGCCGAGTTCTACCAACACGGGTGGCAAGCTATCTGGACACACCCCTCACTCGTGCGGCGCTAGTGTTGTATATCCCGCTGTTATTTTTCATTTCGTAAATTATATCAATGTTTTCCATGAATACACGCATGGAGAGTTGCGCCAGTACTTAAAATCGTTCGCTATTGTAAAAAAGAGCCTTCGTTTTATAGAAATTATTTTAATGGACAAATACAACACGGATAAAATAGAATTCCATTTTTTGAAAACATTAAATCCGGAAAAAAGTTTACGAACACCCCTCACAGGAATCTTTTGACCATGACATTTTCCAATCCGAGAAATTTGTCACTGAAGAAAGAACACTTAAATTAAAAGTTCACAGAACATATTCTTTCTCAACAAATGAACTCGAATATTAACGTTCAACTGCCTTAAAATGCAAGTTTAGGACTAGATCAGATACTGAATATGATTCAACAAACATGTTAATTCCACACATAAATGAATTCTGCAAACACTCGCATTCCCACATTCACAAAATAAGTACTTATAATTTTGTAAAAAAACAAAAAACAAATATAATAATAATAATGTTAACGGGGTATTTTTAAGATGAAATTAACAAATGGAAATATTTTTAATACATAGAATTGTTTAATTTTTACTTATATTACTCCTTTTTTCATTTAATTCTAACCCTGTCATCGTGGAAAAAAGAGGACACATGTATTTCGTAGCGAACAGCGCAATGCTCTTCGCTGGATGTTGCTCCACAGAGCGCCGCGCAAAATCTCAGATGAGTGGGAAGAGGCGACGGGTAATGGAGCGCGGGGCAGCGGGGCGCGCTATCGAGCGGTCGCCGAGCACCTGGCTCTGGCGCTTCCCGTTCCCGCTCCTCGCCCGACGCGTCGCCGGTCGGTCGGTCGCTCGACCTGAGCGTGGGAGGGTGAGCAAGCAGCCTAGTGAGCGCTTAGCGTAGGCAGTAGCAGTAGCGTCTCCCTGTCATCTCTCGCCCGAGGCTCCGCCGCCGCCGCCGGTTCGCACCGGTGCCATCGCAACGAAATGCCTCCCCGTCTGCCTGCTGCCTACCTGCCTACTCCACGTCGCTCGCGCCACGAGGATCGACATGATGAGATGACAGCGAATACGAGAGATGAAAAGGAGTTCAGAATGAAAGAAAGAGCCATTGACACGAGGAAATATAATATACAGCGAGTGACTGCGCAATGAGAAAAGGGAAAAGAAGAGGAAAGAAAATAGATATTTTGGCCTAACACGAATCACAAGAATAACTAACTATGGAACTAAATGAAAAGGAAACTATAAAAGTATACGCGATTAAAAAGCAATATCAATTCAAAACCATATTACATACATTCCAAGTCAATCCACATAACACCAATAGTTTATTCCGAAATGGCCGTTGTACAATTGGACTTAATTTATTGTATTTAAAATAAAACATTATTGCATTTTGCATCGATACTGTATTCAAAACCACCATAAAGTAGTAATTGACACTATAGTGTTAATGAGATAATTAATATCAGCAACATATCCGGACTGCTCGAGTAGTTTGACTTCAGGAATTATTGTTGCATTTGTAATTATTTTCTCTTTTGACGAACTCATAAAACTCTCATTAAATATAAGGTTTTAAAAGACAACTTTCTTCGAACTGCTACTCCTTTTCTCGTTAAGAATCGGCAGCTTTCAATGTCGAGAAACACTCTCTCCCCAGAAAACGCACATACCCGTCGTGTTCTCTCCCTTACGAGAGGATAGCTCTCACAGCAGCAGGAAAGCGCCGCGCAATTACGGCCACGATAATGGATGACNCTCTCACAGCAGCAGGAAAGCGCCGCGCAATTACGGCCACGATAATGGATGACGCGATGAAATATATCCACACCCACCCGCACGCCCAGTGGTACTTATTCCTGGTCTTTCAGGCGAAAGAGGGAAGGATATTACAGAATCGAGAGAACGCAACACTTTTCACATTAGCGACTATCAACGTAACTTGGTTTACTTCTGATAGAAAATATGAATCTGAAAAAAAGACAGAAAGCCCATAAGAAGCTGCAAAAAAAAATTCTTTTTTTTTTTTTTAGTTTACAGCTACAAAATGTAGAAGCGATCATAATGGTTATAAAGAAAGTTCGATGGAGCATCATTACTCATAAGGAAGCAGTTTCAAAATTCAAATATTTACGATCCATATCTCTTAAAGCGAGAGATGGGAAGACACACTACGAGAAGGAGAAACATTAGCGCCGGAGGAAGTGGGAGAAACAACCAGCACAACATGAGCGCTAAGGGATTGTCCCTGAGAGATAAGGGGAATGGTGAGAGGAACTCATTAGCATGGGAGAAAAGTGCTTGACCGGTGGGTGCCGTACGAAGGCAACGCAAGGCCAGGGCAAGGGCAGGGCGAGGACGAGAGAAGGGGGAATAGGAACACGACGACGAGGAGGAGGTGCAGAAGAATATCGAGCCAGATTCGAGCGTCGCGTGAGTCGGAGAGAGCGAGCTACCTCCCGTTTCTACGATGCCGACCGGCTACCCCGAGAGCGTGAAATATTGATGGCTCCCTTAAGACAGGTAACGAGCCTTCCATTATTACACCACTACCTGCGAGGTTCTTACGCACTTATAACGCCCACTTCTTATTGAAAGAAGTGTCACCATCTAAGAGTCATGAGTACACATCGGAGCGAAATATCTGCGACCTAAAATACACTACATGTTCTCAAAATTAATACAATATCACATTATATCATTTAATTAATGAGGTGGAAGAGAAATCCTCGGACTGAGATACCACATTAAGCATTTATTTATTCATGCTAGAATTCTGAATATCGATGTCTTGCACCAAACGTACTAAATTGAGAAGAGGACTCTCACTTTCTTCAATTTTTCCTCCTGCTTCTACAAGAAGCTGAAAACAGCACCGATAAATCACTATGCTTTAAGATCGTTCTGCCGGGTAATGTTAGTCAAATCATTGAAAAGTCTATTTTGTTGTTGATATTTATATAGCTTTCCACGATAGTTTTATGAATAATAATGTTATAACGATATTAATCGGTAGCAAATACAAATAGTTATTTATAAAGATTGCAATATAAAATGAGACCTCACTTGACTACAGACTTGTGAACTCATCAGACAAAGCAACCTGCATCAAGTCTAAAGGTATTGAAATGAAATAAAGAATTTTCACACTCTGTATCAATTTATTTTCTCAAACGTTTGATGGGTATGGTGTCATTAGTAGACCAATTTTGCCTAAAATGGCAAAGTTTCCACAAAAGAAAAGGAAATATTTTTTTGTTAAGAATTTTGATATTCATGAAGAAGAAATCGTCCAAGGTTATAGTACCACACGCCACGGAACGTAGAGTGCCCTGAGTAGCGAGTACAGAAATCCTCATGACGTCGAAAATGGGGAGCAGTTCTCCGAATCTAAAAAAACGAACAAGACATTGCAGGTATCTCTTTAGAATACCCGGTGATCACTATTTAAAAAAAAAATTAACATGGAAATTCGACTATGTCGTTTAATTAATTAGGACTTTTAAATATTTGGAAAGCAATTTATTTCCGACAATAAGTTGTTTACTCATAAGAGACAATGTATTTCATTCGTATATTAAATGGTATACATCTTCCTTAAATTGCTGGCAAGGTGTGTTTTGAGAGCTATAAAGGATATAAGCATGTATCCATATAAAACATTTAAGGCGTTTAAAATATTTAATTCTTTGTCGGCAGAATGACTTTGTACTTTAGCCATGACTGCCCGTTGCTGTCGACAATTCATTCATTACCCACACATAAAAACAACAACAACAAAATCTTAAGCAATTCATATAGTCCACAAATTATTGATTTTGTTGTAAACAATATTTGGCGAGAATTTACTCAGCTTACACCTCAATTTTTACGCCCAATTCCTCGAAGAATTCAAAAATGTTCTTTAAATCGTTTTTCTTCAGACATAAATCGCTTCATTTATCCGGTGTAATAAATCACCAGGAAAGAATAAGAGAAATATGAGAACACGGAAAGATGCACGATAATGAAATCGAAGAGCAATGTGTAATATATACACACACCATACATTGGCTATTATATACACCATACAAAAAAAATCTTTAACATAATGTAAAATACCACATAGATCACAGACTGTAATAAATAAAATACAACAAAACGAATAAACGTCATTATATTTTTGATACCATTCCATATCTCATCAGCGACCTCAAAAAGTGATAAAAATGAGATCGATATTTCATAGATAGATGATCCTACTAAGTCGAATTGTACACTGGGGAACTGAAATATTAACTTCGTTAAACGAATGTCGTATTACCATATTCTGCAATAAAATAACGAGGTTTCTGAAAAAAACTGCAAAGGACTCAATTTTCTTGATAAAACATATTTCAAATGAACTGATGATGAAATGACACATCCCTCCTCTTCCTGATTTTGTTCTTTCGATTACGAAAAACAACAAATCAATCAATACAACACAGATACAACAAATCAATCAATACAACATATCTTAACAGTGATATTTGGAAGAAAATTTAGGAGAGTAGCCAAGTCATATCTCCGAGGCAAACACTAGTAGGTGATTTTATTCACAAGCATTACCTTCAGAGATCAGATACCGCCCGCAAAGACAATTTCAGGGAAAACATATAACAATCTCTGTGTAACTTACTCCGAAACAGCGCGACGCCGCCCGGCATGACAGGATTAAAGGAAAACAGCTCAGAGTAGGCAGGAGCTGCTGCTGGCGGTGGAGATCGTTGCAGATGGACATAAATCACAGGAAGGTCTCTCTCGGCGCGGATCCAGGACAGCCATCGTAAATTTCGATGAAACGGCGCAGTCTAGGCGAATTTCCCGATGTTCGAATCACAGCAGAGTCTGCTCTTCTGTGTGTGCCACGGATCGCACGGACGATCCACAGAAATCGCAATACGAACAACACAACAATATTTATTTACCGTTTTACGAACTCCCCTCCGCTACAACGGACATGGCGTCGTATTTCCGTTAAGATAGAGAACAAATGCCACTGCTAATCTTCCAATAAAGAAATGAATGCCCAGCACCATTTATTAGGTTTTACTTCGCATGAGAGTACACGACGTAGAATTTCCAAGTTATCGTATGCAAATGTGCCTTGGAAATATTACCTTCAAATTAATATTTTAACATCAATTAACAAATATTATTTTATTCAATCCTTCTCGTGATACAAATGACCAATACCACAATTGTTATTAAAGAGGAAGGAACCCCTTCAAAATAGAATCGAAAGGACGTCGTTTTTTTCTCCAGAATTTTCGATGTGTAGATGTAGAAATAATGATACAATTATTAGACATAGGTCAACAAGAAACAACAGTGGTTCATGCGATAAATGATTCTTTTTAATTCCCACGAAAAATTTCATAACCGAAATTTAATTAAGGCTCTATGTAATGAAAGTTATATGAGAAATTCTCCCCAACATTGCAAATCGAGAAACAGGTTATATCTGGTCCCCAGGAGCCTCATCCAATTCAGGATTATATATAAATTGTATAATAAAACGTATATTGATGCCGTGCTTTCAATACATTTTTTAAAACACAAAATTTACAAGACTTAAACTAGTTTTAACAGTTATTTTTTCTATCAATTAGAACAAGTATAAAATATATATTAATACAAATTCTAGATAATGAATTGTTACTGCAACTATCGAAAGAATGACTCATCATACATCTTTGTAATGGTCTACGTTGTTGAATAAGTTATGTTATTATTATATCCAAGCTTTTGATTTATCCCATGAGTTTAATTGATGTGTATCTAATACAGCAAATTATTGGATGAGATCTTTCTCAATACGTTGTTTCCACTGTCTCAAATAATGACTGCATAGCTAAAGTAATAATTTACACGAATTGTTAAGGTCAACTGAACAGTGTTATTCAACAAGTAACAAACCTTTTTAATCCCTTGAAGTTTTAATTTGTGAAAAGGTAGAAAGTACTAATGAGAAAAGAGTGATCAATTTTCTAAAAATATGCGGATTGTTGGTTGGCACTTCGTTGCATTACACAGCCAAATTAACAATTCGTGTTTTCTTTTATCAATCATCACACAACTCGAGAACGCAATACTTCACCTGAACAACATAAGCACGACTCCTCTCGTCGGTCGGGAGGCCGGGGGGGGGGNCGTGTGCTCGGCGAGCAGCATCTTGTAGCGGGTGCGTGAGCGACGCGCGCGGAAGCCACAGAGTGGCACGTGGCGGGAGGTGACGTTCCCTTCCTTCGCCCGCAAGCGAGCAAAAAAAAAAGCGGTCGGATGACGATGACGGCGACAGATGCCGAAGGAAATACGAAGTAGATGAAATAGGTTGAGACGGGAGAGATGAAGTGACAGGAGACAATACAGTCATAGTAATAATCGAGAATAATTAAACAACATGATGTTGTAACAATTGTGGGGGAGTTTTCCAATTCCAGTGCAGTATTAATTCTCATAAGCCACAAACAGATACTATGTTTTTCTAGGTAATTTATCACGGCCCATCTTCCGATACACTTGCACTGACAGTAATTACAATGCCAATGTAAAAAGTATGTATGGATATGAAAACATACGAACTTGCAATTTCTAGAGGAATTGAGGTAATCAAATAGGAACTCCGAAAGTTCACTCAGAAAGAAAATTCAAAGACAATAACAATTACGATGATTTATCAGCAAGAAGTTTAGGGATGAAAGAAAGAAAAATTAATATACACAGAAGATTGTACCGGAGGACGGTAGAAGCAACGTCTACTAAGAAAAAATTGAATGCTTGAAAAAATTTCACACCCAAATACAAAGGAAGTTAATTAGAGCATATAGTCATCAAATTAAATTTGTTTATCATCATGCCATACCTCATTCCACTCAAAAGATAAAGAGTCATATCATTCGACACCTCATTTATTATTATAGACAGAGCCATTGAGTCTGTAATGCATTGCGGGAATACAGTAATGCATATCCCATAAAAGTCATCACGAGTCAAAGTAGACATATAAATACAAAACATTGTATTAAATTATTTCAGTTCATCCCACTAACACACAAACGCAAGTAATGAGAACCTAGTAAGGACATAAGAATCTGCGTAAAGTCGCTGGTTCGTCAAGATCATTTCGAAACAATAGAACACCATTCAATTACTCCATCTTGCCGTATCTAAAATCCAGTTGTCCGAGATAGCAGAAAACCCAGCAGGAAAGAAGATTAAGGAGATGATGAAATCCTTAGAAAAAACGTAAATATTTTATAATCTCTTAAGAATAATACGAATATGTTAGTTTAAAAAGGTCCATACAGAATCAAAGGGAAGTTTACTGTTTTCCAAGAGACAGAACGTTTGCAGTGACATATCTCTTTTGATAAGAGATTCATATGATGGAACATGGTCTACATACTACGGGGATAGAATCAAGCAAGAGAGCTCGGCCGATATCTGTCGTTAACTGTAGAAACATTATGCGGAACACCGGAATGAGCTCCGACGTCCCGGAGGCCAATGCAATAAATACAGATATACCAAAGAACGTACCATTCGAGATTCGATTCCGGGTTGCTGCCCGTGGCGTGAGGCACAGGAGATTCACGGGGGCAATAAGCGATCGATTATCGATAAACAGTTGCGATAGGCCTTATCGCTTCCTGTCGACCTCGCTTTGGCGGAGTCCTGACAAGATGCCCGAGACGAAGAGAAATGTTTCTCCCCATTATTCAAAGTAACTTTCGACACTTTTTGAAAAGAACTATCCACCTACATATATTCTGAACAAATATCTTCATTTTTAAATACGGTCAAAATACAATGGTAATAAGGGTCCTTAAACATATTTTTAGCCAATTATAACAAGAGAAATGATGAAAATATTTTTTCTAAACAAAAATTAAAACAATTAAACAATGGATGCCTTACAAAATTTGTATGAAAATCCCACAGAGAAAACTTTTCAAAAATGTATACACATCAACTTACTCGCGATAGTTTCTGTAAGACAATTTACCTCAATAAGATAATAAACATCACTCATGACACGGGTGCTCTCAGTCACAAATCATCAACAAGTTTTATGAGATAACTAGAACACTTAACCAAAGGGACTCAAAAAATATCTCACTCGCAACATTATACAGTTTCTTTTCAGAAGCCCGTGAAAAATTACTGACTATTTGTCGCCGCCACCCGCTCTCCTTCCACAGCGAAAAACGTACAATGTTCTCACATTAATTAAGTGATAACGTATCAAGCGATAAAGACCTTGAAGTTAGAAGCATTCATTGTGCGTGCTAAAGTTTTCGACAACTTTTTACCTCGTAACTCGTCGAATGTCAGCGAGCGGCCAAATGCATTAAGTTCCTTTACGCCTGACAGTGATTGAAGATATTTATATTATCTGGTTGGTGAAAGACTCGAGTACGTTTAGTCACCACTTCGAACAAAATGAGAAATATTAAAAATTATTAGATATGACTTTCACGCTGTTTTTATTATTATCGCCAATGATCATGTCACCAAAAATAATCTCATTCTGAATGTATGCTGGTGATTTATTCCGCTATTATGTTCCTTCACAACGAAAACATTTAATACAATATAAAAATAGAATAGGACTCATAGAGGGGTCTGTCATAAAACCAAAATATTGTGATAGTCACACAAAGTCAAACACATTAAAGATTTGCAACCTCTTTGAATAAGAACACGACGAAGAGAAGAGAGGATTAAACAAACACGAAAAGAAGGAACGTAAGCTTCAGGGTAAATACGAGTATTAATTCAGCTCGAACCCAACCCAACGTGCAGGAGTCCATTTCCTCCACGCCTTCCTTTCAACGTGGAGAGCACGCATCGCACGGAAGCCCGTAAGAAAACAGAGCGGATGCTAACATCCCCATTTGCCAGGCGCACCCTGCGGTGGCTTTGAGCCCGCGTCCCTCCTAACCACCGCCGCGAAGGAATTTTTGCAGCCGCCATAAAAGAGTTTGCGCGAGCCTCGAATAACGATTTGCACGAAGGAGCTAAGGGTCCAAGGACCTCGGGTGGAGTGAGCAGGGTTGAGCTTTGCTCCAAGGGAATCATCGACCTTCCCGCACGAGGGACGGTAGCGAACTCAACGCTCCAACTTTGCGATTTCATGTACCATGCGATGAAACATATTACAAAATCGTGATATAAGGGAATTTTTGATTACGGTACATTTTAATATTTCTATTCATATACCTTGAACATAGTTCAAAGATTTGAATGTTTCTGTGTGGATTCTAAACTGGGCTACATTGAAACGGTGGTTCACGAAATTCGCGACTGATTAGTCTCAGTGGCAACGCAAGGACAATGCACAAGGAAACAATAAAAACACAATAGATTGACGACTTTTTTCACTTCTTTTTTTCATCACCACTTTCTAATCCATTATTTTCTAAAGTAATTTGCTTTACAAAAGTTTAGTCGTCGATTTGAATTATATGCCATAAAAAGTCATCATCAGTACTAATTAGTTGAGACAACAAAGCCTCTTGTTACGCCATACAGGAAAAATTTAACCATGTAAATTATTCCTCAGGTCATTTGATCAAAGGAAATAGATGAAGGGCATGAGCTAACGCTAAAACTGAATACTCTGTAAGGTAATGGAACATTTGACGTCATAATAGCGATTCGAATCTTGAACACAGATTAATAATGGATAATTCCGGAAATATAAACACGTGACGATATCTATAGTTCATGGTAGATCAGTGTAGAATCATGAATGCATGATTATTCAATGTGGTTATATCGCAGGGCGATAACATATTATGAAAGTGACATTCAGTTTCAACGAGAAACAAATAACCTCACAATATCTGATTCGTTAAATGGACTAAAAATAAACCATATCATCCACATGTAAACGTATGTTCATATATCAAAAGAATTAACGCGTAAACAAACATCCCAACGCGAGATAAAACCGAATTTTCAATTCAAACTAACCGACTCACCAACAGTCCCGTTATCACGCAGCGAAGATAAGCGAACTGCGACATGGCGCGAGCCGACCAAGAGGTAGGAGGGAGAAGAACAAGCGTAAGTAAACACTAGCACTCGATCGAGTAGAAAGATGGTCAGGGCACAGCTGACATTAATAAAGTTTGCGGTAGCAGCGAATTCTGTAATTTATACTAGAGTGCAGATAGAAATAGCTCACACGACAAAAGTGCGGTAGCGAGCGATGGACGGCACCATGCCGCCGCGCCGTCGAAGTATTTGAGTGCCAAGGTCCTCAAGGTTCCACGAGACGGTGATGAAGCCCGGGGAAGGGGAGAAGACGGCGGAAGCGACAACCCCTTGGCCTCATCTCATATGCATACATACATACATATGTTTGAAGTTAACACAAAAGAAAGAGATAAAGCCCACTGTAGGGAAAGAATTGAGATGTCAGGTGGGGCCACACTACGAATACGTGATGATGGAAATTGTGCAATGATATACGTAACGGGAAGTTAAACGTCTTATTTTACGATTACGAATATATTTAAAAACTGATGATAAGGAAGATGTTAATAATGTCCATCATACTTTGGCTTTGAAAATTATTTAATTCAAGTCTTTTCATCATTTTTACGTGTTCGAATCTCTTTTCAACCCTTCACCACTACTAATACTTGAGACATTCTCCGATTCATTTCCCGCAACGAGTAACAACAGAAGAAACACCGTTATTCGAATTGCGACGTAGAATTAAATAATATTTAAAGGACAAATAAATTTTAAAACACTGATGAGTGATGCACTCGAATTCCATTACACTTTCTATTTCAAATACGAAATTCAAAGTAATAAGATATCATGTGTGCATAGAAGAAAAATATTTATCCTAAACAATATATGGGGCTACTAAATAGATTCTTTGAAAATAATGCCCACAAGAGAAAACCATCCATTTTGTCATAAGAGAAACTATCAACAAAATGTGAACAATTACAACAATAATGAAAATCTATTTGATAACTAAGAAACCTCACCGCTCACGAATCCAGTATGTTCAACGACCCTCGCGACGTAGAAACAAATTCAAATCAACAAATTCCAAGGAAACAAAATCCTTCAGCAAGTTACGACCAAAGAAACAAAGACATCATTAAGCGAGACAAAGCTAAAGCGATCGGCAAGACAACGCAATGTACGAATAGCAGCTCGCGCTTAAACCCGGAGAAATGTTTCTTCGAAGCAGGAGAAGAAGAAAAAAAGGTTGTGATGTGGTTCGGTGGGATGATGTCTGGGGGAAACGGCGCGCCAGGAGCGAGGGGACGGCAGACTATGCTGGCAACTCGCCGCGGAACCCGCTTCCAAATCCCTTGGCGTGGAAGGAAGGCCATGCGAACGACGGCATGATTCCACCACAGGCGGACGCACAATACAGCGCAGATTCTCCAACAACCTTTGGAAACTGGGTAACTCTCAATTGTCGAGTAACGGGATTACTGTGAAAATTTTGACCTAATAAACAATTTTACTTTAGACATGATCGTTCGGATATAGTATTTTAACAGATGAAAATCGCTGAGATAACCTGGAAGATAACCACATAAGTTGATTCTCTTCAACCAACTATGATTCACAACTCTCGATTATTCCGAATCCGATAATCCAAACTCCAGGATACACAACCTAACGAGATATATCCGCTGCGGTAGTTAGCTATTCTAAGGAAAGAAGATATCACTTAAGCATAGCACAGTTTAATCTGGATTAAGGAAGCAAATATTACATGGTCAATTCAAAATACTCGAGTTCATTAGGAATTTAACATTTTATCATACACCCACTGTGAACAAGTAGACTAGTTGTTCTGGATCAATCACAACATAGACCACATTGCTGGAACACATGCTACATAGTTAACAACAAAATATAAAATTACAGATGGCTCCAACATTGCTTCATTCAGTATAAAAAATATAAAAAAATATATTTATATTACTCCTATTTGATCCAAAACAAATTATCCAAAACGCACGCTATCTTGAATAAAAAGCGAAGAAATTACAATGAATGTATGTTTTTCAATACTTGTCGCAAAATAATTTAATTGTTCATACCAAAGAAATTCTCTAAAATAGTAATAGATCATCAAACAGTAATAGAAAGTAAAGTTACGTAAAAAAGCATTTACACGATTAATACATCCAACGAAAGCACACTAAGGAATCCCTCAATCTTCCACGCAATTTTCTACTGTTTGATTGAAGTCAACTAAGAAGGACAGGGCATATCTATTTCTCATTACATGATTTTAAAAATGCGAAAAATTCAAACCATATTACGAAAGTTCATAGATAAACAGAAAGGTAATAAGACACAATCTTAAGTAGGACATATCCCACGATATTGCAACAAAAATATAAATATTAAAAACATTACATAATTATTAAAATTCAGTCAAAGTATGTCAAGACAACAATTTTACCGAAAAATTGCATTGTAAAAATAAATTAGAGTCCACGTCTGAACTTTGTTGAACAGGGTAAATAAAATTATGCTTTAATTATTCAATCAAAAATATTCTAAACAAAGACGTACCATACAGCAAATGCGAAGAGTGGATGAGAGTATTCTCGGATAAGAAATGTTCAGATTTTCCGAACGAATCACACGTCCGCACATTAGATCAGAAACACGTCTCCACGATATATCATCGCAAAACAGTCAACTTGAATGAATGCCGCACATATAACAGTACACCTCACTATAAATATAGTCACACTCAGTCCTCATGTGTATCGATGGCCCTAAAAAAGTAACATTTGAGTCTATGGACAAGTCTACACATGATATATCAACCCCAGAAAACTGCATCTGATTTCACTCCTTAATTATAATCACGCGCAACATACCAAAAATTGATAATTTAACACTTTAAAAATGATAAGAGTAGTTCTAAATGTGTGTTGGATAACTGACGAATCCACAATCCGTCACTGTATCATATCTCCTAAGCCATTCACAATTTCACATCCTCGAATCTCGGTTGACGAGGATCCGCGCCGCACTGCTTCGCCGAGTGAGTCTGTCGCGTGCTCACGCCGTAGCGTGCGATTCCCGTTTCGCACTCGGCGGACGTGCACCCCAAAATAATAGTAGCTTTCAAAATAAATAAAGGGCGACGGAGGCGGCCGGCATCGTTCGCAAACAAGAGCAAGAGAAGCGGTGACGCGTGAGCGAGTGACCGAACGATGCGACGAGCGCCGTCGAGCTGCTTACCTCGTCAGGGGTCCGTGTGTCGGCCCGCCGACCTCCGACGCTGGCTGGCTCGCGAGTCGCGGCGCGACGCGACCGCCCTGCACCGCGGCCCTCCCTCCCCCCGGGACCCGCATCGCCTCGCCGCCTCCGTCCCACACACCCCCGTGCCCGTTGCGGGGAGAGAGGGGAGCAGCGAACGTGCCCGAGTGCTTCCGACGCCACCCGACAGAGACGCAGGCGTGCGCCCCGCTCACTCCCTAGTCCCGCCTCCGCAGCCGCGATTTCTCCCGTTTCGGCCCCCGGCACGCGACTTAAGTCGACTCGTGGCGAAAGAAGAGGAGGCGACGGCCGCAGCTGCTCGCTGAAGGGCGAAGGGAGAAAAGAAGGGGAGGAGGAGGAGGAGAGAAAAAGAAAAAAAATTCGAACCGGAGAAGGAGGTACTTAAGAAGGCGGCGACGGAGCAGCACGCGGGCAACTGAAGAGTGGCTTGCTGAAGTGTAACAGGGGATGGCGTGGGTATTAATCCGCTCCAGTCGAACTCGTATACAGAAGTTTCCATTTCACACAGGAAGAAGCGAACGCATTGACTCCTGTCCTCCCAATGGAAGGGTACTCCTTCAAAACTTTATGAACGCACGCCCTCAAAGATTCAAACAGGAACCGAGAAACATCAACAAATGGAAAACACGATTCTACGCAGTAGAATTCGACAAATCCAACCAACTATACATTCAACATAAAAAAGCATTTTTATCCCATAATCCATTTAAAACCCTGTTTCGATTTCATGGAACAGCCAAGCAAATAAAGTGCGGAAGAAAAAGGCGGCGGGTATAGACGTCGAAGACGGCCCCACGGTAATTAGAAGGTGGGATTTCCCTCGGGCGCGGAGAGTGCTCGTCCGCCTTCGGGAATCAATTTGAGGGGACGTAGGCGGCGACACTGACAGTCTCCGAGTGGAGACAAGCGGGAGGGGAAGAGATAGACCCGACATACTCTGGAGAAACTTTCTATTTCTTCTCATAGACTGTGAAGAATGACAAAGGGAAGTGTAAGGATAGAACCTAAAAACTTCAATAATACTTACTCGCGGTATAAGTTACTTCGCGAGGATAATTAATGAATAGACAGGAATAAAGAAAAAGGTAACTTTCATGCGCAGCACGAAATTCTAAACCATTTTCGCAATTCATTTGACTAGTAACAGTTGAAGGAATTGTTCCGGGTTTCCCAGGAAAACAGATAACTCTTTCATGTATTTGGAACTATATAATCACTTAGCATTGAATCTTAGATTTACAAAATTTGTGAAGATTGGGAGTGAAAAATTAAAAAAGCAAAAAAAAAAAAAAATTCAACTGAATCAAAACCATCAATAATAGGAAAATGACATTTTTATCGAAATTTTTTATGACGTGGGCTCTATGATACTCGAAAACATTTGTAAATATATAGTTGTAATAGTTGTTATAAAAGAGTAATTCGGGCCGCTTAGAGAGAAACTAAAGTAACTTCATTACCTGAATTCCTCAATTAGTTTTCTATAAACGAGTTAACGAAGAGTATACTGTTATATTTGAAATTTGATTTTCTTGCTCTTAAAAAAATAAATTCCACGTCATTTTTGAAAACTGTCTGTAATAAATTTGGTCAAATTGATATTTTATAAGCAATAATACACGAGAATAAATATTTCTATCATCAAAGATGCATGTATAGTGCGAATACAAACGAAAAACAGCAATCAGTCATTCATTAAAAAACCCGCAAAGCAGTCGAGTGTTGCGGGATGGCATTGAAGGGGCAGACTCCTTCCACAATGTACTGAACATCGCGGAGAGGAAGTGAAATAGAAATGAGGTTTTACATTACATTTTAACAAAAAGTTAGTCATCGAAAAAAAGGCGAGGCAAAGTAATATACATAAAGTATGCAAATCACATAATACAAGAAACAGAAAATTTGTTACAGAACATAAAATCTACCGTTTGTGAATTGTTATTTTCCATTGGTAGAATAAAACAGTTCCTTAGCAGAACCATCGGATCTTCAAGTTTGTACAAAATTTGTTTGACAAATGTACGATCTTGGGTGAAAATAATTTAGTAAAAACACACAGCAAACAAAATACTGAGGTATATACTTGGAAATAGATGCTGATTTAGGGGCTAAATAGAGTAGGTTGTTACAATGAACCATTTGTGGAGGGTCGGAGAATCAATTTGGGAAGACATATCTTACGTTTTATGGTCTCACACAGTAATACGTCTAATGGATCGGATCATGACTTGATGATGCACAGTCGAGCCCATTTTGAAGAAAAGATGGGCAATTAATAAACACGTTACACAAGGAATTTTGAGCGTTTCCCAAGTGAAACCTCTACAGAAGAAAGCAATGCATACGCCCAAAGACTATTGTAGCGAGGAGGATACTAATGAGGCTGCACACTATAAATTATTTCACTTGTGAGAAAAAAACAAGAACAAAACACCTAAATATTTTCGAATAATTACTTAACCATATTTTATTATTTAATTATTTACTGAGTTTTCTATGTTCATCGACACATTCACTTCGCAATTGGGCAGTGTTAAAACTGAAGGAAGGTGTAAGTCGGACAAAACTGAGTAGCAATATCGTTTCTCTTTCATTCCTGTACAATAAAAAATTGTGCTAGCCGAGATCCAAGACGGACAGAAATAATAAATATAATTACCAAATGCAACTCTGATAACACTGTAAACATCACAAGAGTGATATTTCACCATTTAAAACCTCACATACATTAATTTCCAGTCCAACGTAACTGGAACAACGGTCCTGTTTTAAATAAATTAGATAAACATGTCATGAAGAATAAACGAATGATATTTCCAGAAAGTATAAATTTCCAGTTGCAAAAACCCTTCGCGAGGGAATAGAAAAACATATCGATCGTGAGTAATCATTTTAAGCAATCTCTGGTTCATCATTCTGTTTAATTAGAAACAGAACTAGTAGCACTACAAGTTTTGACGTTAGTTACATGATTTTAAGATGAAAAATACCTGTAAATATTGAACCTGAAACGGGAAATTAGTTCGTACAAGTCAGTAGGATTCAGAAGGGCCTTAAATCTCAAGAAGGAACTGTAGAATGAATGTAGTAAGAGATATGGTCGAATAATTGAAGGGCGTGGTATCATTACCTGACGTAACTGGATAAGACCAAAATGTGTAAGCAATTCTAAGCGCAGCACAATACTATGTGTGTGATTATAAGTCAAACATTTCAGTGTACAGAGAACACGCATTGACAGCGTATTTACTAATCACTTCATAACTAAGTGCATACAAGAGTTATAGTGATTAAGAAGAGAGTACTTACTCAGAGAGGAAAACCAATACAAAAGATCCACGGTGATGCTTACCTGCAAAATCAAGAGAGAGAAAATTAGACAACTCCGTTATTATCATTTAGAAAAAGTACACTTGTATATACTTGATAAGAGACGAGGTGTTCAATTCATTTGTTAGGATTATTTTATTCTGGCCTTAAAAAACACATTGGAGATATTAAAACAAAAGGATTGTGTGCAGAAGAGGTACTCAAAGGAAGCAATAAAACGACTACGTGGAATCGGGAAACTGAGCCATCTCGGAGAACTGTGGATTCTCGAGTTCTCTGTTTCCGTATTTTCCACAATGGAGCTTCACTCTAAAGAGTCAGCGAGTCACGACCTGCCACGTGCTGACTTCCGTTCCACCAAACCGTCCTAATTGGTCTCTTCATCACGGAAGCTGTCCCCGCATTTTGCAAATCGATTGCTTGAATGGCTTCAACGTCGAGACAACAAAGTTGACTGCCACAACCAACTCGAAGTTGAACTGTGTCTACAGCAAAGCGGAAGGAAACGGGTTTCCACCAGTAGCGGCGATTGGGAATCAAAAGTGTGTGTGAGTGGGATGGGGGGAATATTGACAATTTTCATTAACATGATATTTTCTGCATATTTCCACTAAGTATGATTTAAATAATTAAATAAATCAAAGGAGAGGCAATTGGTGATTACCACATCAAGGACATGGTGTAATTATCTTTCCTTAAAATAGTGGGAGAGGAGAGCCCCCCACGCTCCCCCCCCTAATCGCCGCCACTGGTTTCCACCATAATAAAAAAATTGACTCCATGTTACTAATCCGAATTAACAATACATTATTCAATGCTTGCAAATTAAATTTAAAAAATCCACTTCATTGAATATATATCATTAATACTGCCATCTGGCGCTACGAAACAAGAACATTTTTGTTTTGGCAAAGTATTGACCTGCCAATGAAGGGTAAAAGGCACGCCAAAAGTGTAACATTTGTTATGAATTCACAACAAGAAATACGGTGAATTCACAATAAGAAATACGGTTACATTGACGGGTACGGTGCAGTTGCGCACCATGGTCAAGAAATGTCTAAGAAAAATCTCGCGGGAGGATTTAATTCACCTTTCTTTTAAAAAAGTTAAAAAACCCAGATTTATATTTATTTAGAATACAACATTAGAAAGTTACGGTATGAGAGTTTTTTATGTTTCTATCAGATAAACACTTTGGTGAACTTAATAAAATTATTATTCGACACCGTTCAAAGTGATATTATTATATTATAGAGAATAGTACGTCTTATTACTTCCTCAATAAAGTAATTTCATCAATTTTCAGACTATTTTGAGAAATGTTTGTTGTTGTTTGCTTGTTTTTCACCTGATCCCACAGTCGTGTTCAAAACTAAGTTGAACAAAAAAAAATATAGTCTGAATATGATGAAATTGTTTTCTTGATATTATTACAGTTTGTAAAACGGCAGCATGTGATACCTCGCCATCACAGGGGACATCGCTTAATGATTCCCTGCTCTTAATCTCTACTACAATTCAGTTATATTTAGATTATTTCTTAACTTTAAGAACAGTAAATAAATTTCAAGATTTTTAATGGATTCAACGATAACTGTTGAATGTCAGCTGTGCGGCTGTTTTCTTACATTTCGTTGTTTTCCAATACATATTTTCTGAGACAAATTATTACTAATAGCGATGATAAATATACCAATAAAAATAGAAAAGAATCGACGAAAGGTGGTGTAACGATAGTATGTTGTGGGTTCATTAGCAAATTTACGTTGATAAAAAAGTTGTTAGAATATTTTGTTTTTCTGAAACATAAATTTGTTTGCAAAATTGTATCATTTAAAGTTAAAATAACGACTTCGTTTTTCCTTACTGAAAAATAAAATACTTCTACATATTTTTTAAATGTTGAAACATACATCTTACTTCAAGTACCTGAAAAAAAATTTCATAAGATATTCTAGATAAATTGTATTGATAATTTGGTGATACACTATAGTTTTAAAGATTATTTGTTTCTATAACACTCACTAAGTCAAAATTAAATTCACTCTTTATTATTGCTCTATTTGCTAATTTAAAAATCTTAATTAAGATACCCAATTTAAAAATCTTAGTTACGTTACTTCAGGTAACCAAATAAAAATAAAATTACCACACTTTTCCAGTTTTTTCATACTTTTCCACATTCTGAACACGTTTTCAATGCATTTCTCTAGAAAAATAAAATAAAATTAAAAACTTTATTTAACAAAATGAGAAGTTTAAATTAAAATCTGACTTCATTGTATTGTAGTACTTAAAATAATCCTTCAAATGAAAAAATAAAGACATCATTCAATAGTATTAGGTGGTAATACGATGCCAAATTAGGGCGAACACCGATGTATCATTATATATCAAACAAACGTTTTGGTATCGATAAACAATTGCGATATAAAATAAATGTTTTGTACGAAATAACGAACTTATCGAATAGTTTGCCAAAATGTTGTACACTTAATAAATAAGTATATAGACGTCATGTATCAATTTAAATTACCATTGCGATTAAAATAATAAATTGTATTTTACACTTTGAAAGTATGTATTACTGCCAGTGTGTATCATAGATTAATCAATAAGTATTTTACGATTTATTGCAATGTGGTCGAGTTTGGATTTTTTTCATGAAATTTGAAGCAGATTCCAATAGATGGTTTAGAACAAAAATAAATATCAAATATTAAAAAACGGTGTGACTTATTGAGCGTCTTTCAGTGACTCGGTGAAAGGCTATTGTCTCCCAACCTGTGCTCGCGGAGGAAAAGAATGAGGAAAGGTTTTGGTGTGCAACTCGTCAGGACCCTTGCAGCAACCAGCGTTCGCAACTCGACCGTATTAGCGGGGATAATCCTTGCATTCCACTCTTCAGGTGCAAAACTCGACCTTTCCGTACATTAACACGTTACTTGTTTAAGTGGTCTGCAAACTATCAAAGAAACGATCAGATAGATTTAACCAGTACCCCGGTCTTTTTCGGCCTCATAAGCCTACTTGCACAAACTGTACAATGGCCTACGTTTCACATGGATACAAACTTATCAGTAATTTGTCTTCAGTACATTTCAGATAATTTGAATTATTATCAGATGGAAAAACGAAAAAGAATAACTATCGGGGATATTAATATCAAAGAAAACACGATATAAGATATAAAATAGAATAATAATAATAATCAAAGAAGTACAGAAACAAAAATGAAGTACAAAGCGATAAAATACATGATTAAGACTTATTGCGTTGTGATCTTTAACGTCATAAAAATATTACGATGTCCATGCTGCTGTTTTAACAAAGAATACTTTTTCACGGCGTTACTGAAAGACAGGAGTGCAACTCTAGTATAGGATAATATCGAAATGCTCTAAAATGTAGCTTTGTTCTCGATTTTTTAAGAAAATATTAACAAGATAGGAGATAGAAGTTAGTCCGTTCAGAGCTTAGGGATCTGTTTTCCAGCAAAGTACCTCAATGGTTCTAACACGCTTAGTCACAAGTTCTATCGTTTTTTCCTCCGAATGCCGACGCATCCCGCATCTTGAGACTATCTGCACACAAGAACCATTAACGTGAAACAGTGGCCTAGTCCATCTAAATCAGGGGCAAAGTTCTGCAAGATTTCACAGATGGAAGGCGAAGTGTTCACTTTTTATCCTAAGGAAGAACATAAGTCATCATTAAAAATATTCGTCATTCGATAAGCTTTTTATATTCATTCGAATTCTAATGACCTAAGGAAAATTACGAATTTTAATTTCCTTTGATAAATGATCTGGGAGCTTTACTCAAAAACTAAAACCAAATCACACCCATAGAATATCAATAAAAACTGATGCAATTTGCCACATTTCCTTTGAGCTATTTTAGTGACGTGATAGTGAATGAACGATTTAGAATACTTATTACGTAGTACGAATTTTTATTAGAGATATGTGAAAACTTTTCACAGTGTTTGCTCATAATCACGCCACAACTCGCATTCCGAAATTTCAGAAAACGTTCTAGTTACCGAGGATTTGGCCTAAAGAAAAGACATTTTCATTCCTTTACCCAAATGAGTTCAAAATTGCTTCATTTGGTAGCAATAAGTCATAAATAAGGGAAAAATAATGAAAACGATTTGGACGTTAAATAATCTTATTTCGTAACTGAATTTACTCTCACATGAGATGACGTATATAACTCTGCACTGATTTTAAAGAATTTGAAACGTTTCCGCTCTTACTGCTTGAAATGTAAACGATACTGCAGGTCACTACGTTACGGTTATTTCAATTACATTCTTTATTATATTTAAAACATTTTTACAACAATGGATTAAGGTAACGAAGATAGAAATATAACTTTAAAAAAAGCATTCATATTTTACTTTTAATTACAAGTATTACTCGATGAATTGTTGATCTACTGGAAAGTAATTTATAAGTATTTAAATTAATTTAATGATTAGTTTTGTTACAAAACTAACTGATAAGATATGCATCCATATTGTCTTCACAACGAAGTGCATGTGTAACATCATTATTATCAAATTTTATTTCGTAAAAGAAATTTGAGGGTCTAGGAGTGAAAACTGAAATATTAGAATACGTACGCAAATAAAATACAGAAAAAAGGTAGTACTCGTTCATTAGCGCAGAAACAGTTGAATTTAAGAGAAATGACAAGAAAAATCGCATTTTCGACCACGCGTTTACGGACAGAGGCCATTGTGCAACGAGCGCGCGGCAGTCAGTGACGGAGAAGGGGCGCGCATGTTCCCGTGTTATCGGTGCTTCGCCCGCAGACGCCGCTGCCGCTATCATCCTGCTTGCCTCCACTCATGCGCCACTGCATCCCTTCTGCGCGGAATCAGTGGTAGGCGCACGTGTTATGTTGAGTTTATCGTTGCCCTCGCGATGCCCGCCAGGACAATGAGTGGATACGTGAAGAACACAACTAGAGACGTGGATGTGAGTGGGTGTACAAGCAGAAGCCAATATTGCCACAGGGATAAAAGAAGTTCTGGTAATAAAATCATGAGTGATTATTACAATGTCAAGACTTCCAAGGACACGTAGACAACTGCGATTATTTCGGAAAAATAATTTTATGAACTAACATACGAATAAAACAGCATGATACAAAAATGTACGATATTTTAAAGTACTGTCATTAAGTCATTTTTAATCCTACACTTATCAAAACTGGTTTAAAATGAAGGGAAACTGAAATATTTTCATTTACTTGCATTAAAAATGTTCTGTATGACATCATCCTCTCATGAGAACAATGTCAAGAGTTTTAACACGGCCAACCTTCTCATCTCTAATAATAGCTTCCCTGTGCTTCTGCCTTTACAAGCAAGACCTTCACCAAAATGCAAGTAATAAATATTCCGTTTAAATAACAAATTCCGTTTTCGCATATTGCAGAACACAAAACGCTCTCTCCTGCTGAGACACCAGTTTAGTTATAGAGATAGCAGCGCCACCACAAGTTCTGTTACGCTACCGGCGGCTAGTATTAGGAAAACATTTGAAATTTTCATTTTAAACCAGCTCGGGTAGTGTACATGACTTAACTAAAGCACTTCAAAATATCGTACATCATTTCAAATAACCCTTTATTTTAAAATTTCAAAATTATTTTTGAGACTTCCTCTGTTGCAGTGAGCGGGTAAGCTCAAATTACACAAACTTCTTTTTGATTTAATCCATAAATGCAAAAAAGATAACAGAAAGAAGTGCAATAAGAAGACTCAGAAAGATATATCAATAATCTAATGATCAATTTTCCAATTGTTACATTATTTTATTTATATAAAAACACTAAATTGTATCCATATTTTCTAGATTAAAAGAAAAATTAATTAAAATTATTAAAGAAAAGAAGAATTTCTGGTGTAGCTTTTACTCCTATGTACGTACTTGAACTTCAGGTTTATTGAAACAAATTTTTTCTTCGTTGCACATAAATTTTTATTGTTTCCGAGATAGTGAGTAATAAGAAACAAATTGGCATCGCAGGAGAATGTAAAACATCTAAACCTTGGTTCTGATATACAGAATGGGCGACAGCTCTCCGAGCCCCCACCCCCACCCCCGCGCCTCCTCGACGCACGTCATAATCTCGTGCTCTACAAGGCCCTCGCCTTGAAAAGGCTGCGCCGCCACATGGATATCGCGAAGCATGAGTATTCATTGAGGAAACGAGTGACAGCGTCGGCTGCTGCTGCTGCTGCTGCTGCTGCTGCTGCTGCTGCTGCACAGGCCCATCCCCCTCCCGTCTGTCTCCCACGACGCCCCCATCCACTCTCTCCTCCTCCTCCTCCCCCGCAATGAGACGCACCCGGCCGCCCTCGCACGCGCCGCCGTAGGAGACCACCCTCCCCCCTCACGCATCTGGAAGAAGCTGCAGCGGTTCCGAGGGAGTAGATGACGCGGGATGCGAGGGGTAGGGAGAACCTTGAGGTACCTTGTCTCTCGCCATGACTTTTGGAGAACACACGACTAAAACGGCAACCACGACGGTTTCTCATAATCGCGTCTACTAGAAAACTCAAACATTTTCAATTACGTTCTTGCAAGTACATCCAACACCTCCATTTTTTTTCTTTTCGAAATCGTAAATTGATTTATCTCTTGTAATTCGTGCGTATATACTGAAGATCCAATGAGAATTATTTCGTACAAGAAACATATTTTGTGGAAGAGTGTTGGCATAGGTGAATACTTTCGCCTCCCCCTCCCGCCAAGTGCCTCTCCCGTGTCTGCCAACCCGTAGCAAAACATTCTGTTTCTTCTCCCCCAAGTCGTTCGTCGTCGACGCCTAAGCGAAGAGCGAACGACGGGGATCGAGGGAGGGGAGAACGCGGGAGGAGTCGGGCGATCATTGAGCTCTCCTCCAGAGGAGACAACGACCGCCGTGGGGCGCGTGCCGCCGCCGAAGCTTAACGGTGCGCCTCTTCGGAGGGGAATTATGGGATTCACGTTCCATTATGCTTCCATTACGCATCATTTAATGATCGAGTTACGACGGCTGCACTCTATTGCTCCAATCAAAGTTTTGGTTGGCTCTCATTGTTTGGAGGATTCGGTGCGACGAGGGTTATTAAATATTGCGATATGATACCATCAGAGGCCTGGATAAAAAATTCATTCTTCTCTCTCACAAGGCGATCGTCAATTAAGATAGCATGAAAAGTAAATGCACATTTCTTATTCGAGAGAAAAGTACACGATGAATTAGCTTTATTACGTCATCATGAACACAAATAAAAAAACCCAAGGAAATTGAAGTGCATATGAAGTTTTTTTAAAGTTCTTTATTAAATAAGGGATCCCACATTGTCATCCATGATGTTATTGATAGCTTGAATGATTTAAGATCGTACCAAAAATACATTATTTTAAACGCTTTGTGAAGGAGTATGTAGGATATTTGTAGAATATATCCAAAATATGGTATCAAACATTTTGTGAACTTCGCATCATACAAATATCAACAATTACTTTTCATTTCTTCCGTAAAACAGAAAAGGATAGAAAGGCAAGAAAACTAATAACCTCGTTCAAAACCAAAAAACAATGTATCACGGAATATAAGTAAACGTTATAAAATTTATCAACACACGAACAAAAAAATTAGGATATGATAAAGTAACTGCTGACTTGATTCGCCCCAAGTCCTTTTGTGTAGGTTGTATGAATTCTAAGCAAACCACGGATACGGTAAACGAAAGAATACGGCAATCCGCCCATAACCAGTCTATCCGTCTGATACTAAACGGTAGGTGAATGTCCCTTGAGAGCGTCTAGATGGCGTCTGACCCAACTCCTCAGAGATTATTCACCAACGCCGTCTAACCTTCCTTTCCCAATGCAGCCGCCGCCGCCGCGTCGCATGGCGTAGGAAGATGCTTGAGGGACAGAGGTAACCAGGCGGCAGAGCATCTTAAGGGCTCCAGGCGACACACAAGGGGAGGATGAGGGAACGACTGTTCCTGTCCTGCTGCGCAGCTTGAGTGGAGCGGGTGTGAAACACAGCTGCAACCGGGCGGTGGAAGTGATAATTCGGAGTCTGCTCTATAATGCTTGACACCACATTGTTACTAGAGGAGAAGGAGCTTTTGCTCGGAACAGTGGAATTTATAGTAGTATTTTATAATTAAAATTTGTAAAGCAAGACGAACATAATTTATGCAATTTTCATAAAACTTAAATTCTTTCATATTCTTGAAACAGAATATATAACTAAGATCAAGGGATGCGTCTAGTATGCAGTTGAACAACGGTTAAATCTGGTTACACGATATCCATTGTCAGTAATTGATTCATATAACTTCTCATTTTTAACATAAAAAATGGGGTCCACAAGGAATCGATGTCGACGCCATTTCTCCACAGGATGTGGGATCACGGATTAAGGGATATCGAGCAGTAGAAAAAGAAAAACAAGAAAAACCTCGCGAGTATTTAAGGGTGAAACTTGCATCTATTCCAGATCTAGTGATCATAATGATATGTCCCTCCTTTTTTATTCAAATTAATACATCCAAACCTTACCACACCACACCGCCAATTTGGATTCCAACGGGGAATTCAACACGGACCAACAACCCTTCGCAGAGTCCAAAGAGCAATAACATATTCTAATAATTCTTATCGTTCCGCACGAACTCGGAAGTCGGTCGAGAGCGTGTGCAGCAGGCGAGCGCCAGAACACAAGACGAGGGCACTAGGAACAGTAGCAGGAGCACGCACGCGAATCAAGTGCCCAGCTGCGAAAGACGCTATCAGGCTGATGAAAGGGCAGCAGCTTTATGAAGGAGCGCGCACGTCGGAGAGGCGGTCCTCGTCCCACACAAGCAGCCCGAACTATCACCTTGCTTTCTACGTTCGCAGCGGAGGGAGGAGAAATGCGAAAAAGAAAGAGGGATAAAGAAGGAGAGGGGTAGCGCACGAAGATAGCTGTAATTAACGGCAGCACCGGCGTGCTCGCAAATTAACGCAAATTATCGTGAAATATCGCGCAGGGAACCGCGGGCGTAGTGAGCGCGGAAAAGCTTGCGTACGCATGCGTCCAACGTGCCAGCCCTTCATTAGGGAATGTGAACATACCTCATCTCGGTCATCTAACCCACGACGAGTTTTCAAACGTAACCTATATGGTATCACAAAGTTACCATTTACCTACAAATTGCTCTAGCCAAAGCTTTCTCGTTAACTTTCGTAATTCGCACGTTTTATAGCGTTCTTAATTCACGGATGGGCGACATAAAAGTAGAAGCACTTCTTTACACCCATGAACATCAATAGAAAGTTTCAGGGAATAATTTCGATATGAGATTCGTCTCGAAATTGGTAACGCGAGAATGAATGTCAGTTTTTTCCAAACATAGTGTCGTACAGATGAAAACAAATTAATATTCTGGAGAGAAAAGAATAATGTAAAAAAAAAAATGTTAAATCACAAATGCCATTTAAATTATTTTATAGGCAACATTAGCAAAGACTTGTGATCAGATCTCCGCATTTGGAGTGAGCATAGCATTGTAATAGAACTGCTGCGAGAGATAAGTTAAGTAGCCTCGCGTATTTTTCTCAGGACCTTGAGAATGGCAATTGTCCCCCTTTTCAAATTCTTTAAAACATTTGTAATGGGAACAGTTCATATGTTAACGTTAATTTCATGGAAAATGTGTTAAAGTTAACGTATATTGATTTAAAAACCACATAGTCGTAAGAACTGGCCTAGAGCACCCAACATAACGTATTGTCATGGTTTCTGAAAATAAGTACATAATTTTCATAATCTCTTTCAACAGCCACGTTAAGTAATAAAGTACTTTTATTTAGGAGCAAGTACCTAAGCAGAGCTTGTACCTTACTCCTTTCTCATTTAGATTTATTGTCAAAAAGATTAGTCGCCAAAGGATCAAAAGGATTATCTACTTGGCTACATTAACATTTTTCGCCGAAAGTACAATTGTCCTTTGCTGTCTGAGCTGATTTAAGCACCGCATAGCCCTGATGCAGTGAGTTAGTCATTGCATCGTGTTGCCCGTCCCTAGCCACGAGGCGGGTGTTCTACTTATCTAGCTTGCTTCGTCGAAAGGAAAAGTTGACATCAGCTCAAATTTATGCAGTGACTGACGTTTTTAATTTAAGTAGAAGGAAAATAAACATAAAATTTGAGTGTTGAAGTAAAGATAGATATGTACAACTAAGTACTATATTTACATAAGAAGAATAGGTATTAAAGAAAAAATACAGAAAAATATAATAATTTCGTAAAATAAAATAGTAATAAAATGAGTTAGATACAAAAGGATTTCGATAGATACAATAATATAGAATAAAATAAACAATATCTGAAAATAAGTACAGGCGCGTTAACTACATAATCCCGGAGAGTTAACTCGCAGTCGGTACATCTGAGTATCAAGTTTCGGAAATACTCTGCACTCGAGCCGTGTTTACCCGAATAGAGACCGGAGAACTATTGCTAGCGGTGACACGAGTAGTCTGTAACTTATTAGTCATCGATCTCGTTTCGCGGTTACATTTACAAAAAGACCCATTTTTTGCAGAATAAACAAGGGTCGAGACCGCAACGGAAAAACGATGCTTCAGCGCAAGCTTCTAGATGTAAACACCGAATGGGATCTGACATATTTCAACATAACATCTGACGGAATTACAAGTGACTAGTTTCACAGTACATTGTACAAATATCGTACATCGACTTTAAATATATTTATCGTGTTATAAATTCGATTTTTTATTAAACAGAATTTTAAATGGGGAAATAGAAATGATGGGTGGGGTTTTTGCGGGATAAAATCGTAGCAGCAAATATTCTACAAATCCAGATTTTAGTTTTTAGTTTTCCACCAGCGAATAAAACTTTCGTAAAAATGACGAATCTTTTAAGCCAACAAAGTTGACAGAGAAAGATTTTTAGTTTAATTACTCTGGTACACGAGCTATTATTGCACAAGACATTATGTGTTACCAAGTAAGTAAACGTACAGGTTGTGTTTTATACTCAGCACTTCATCATTCTTTATTATTATAACGTTTCTAGTAACTGACATCTTTCACCTTCAATTAAAAACTACGCTTGTTTTGCATATTGAAGCAGTTTTGATATTCAATCTTCATATTATCAGGGGAAAATCTAAAAAGTTATTTTGACACAATTTAACATTTTTGACATTCGTGTAAGAAAATTTTTGTTCATAAAACGATTCTGTGATTTCGATGTATTAACTCCTTATTAACTGCATTAAATGTCTATCTCCGCTGAAGAAAAAAATACTTGAAAACTTTTATTGTAACCTGCAACAGAACAAAAGTGTTGCAATTACATGTTTACACTTTTCACCCGTGGCAGCCTTGCACGAATGACTCGTGGATATGGTGTTACCGTCAATTCCACCGACAAGTTTGAGATCCTTGAAGTTCGTCAATAAGCCCTTTTCGTAACCGGCGACTCTGAACTTTCATTTATAGGTTACTCACAATTTATTACGTAATTTAGGAGCAAAACATTCTTCCCTCAATAAAATTTCTTTGCGATGAATATGAACCTGCCAATTTTCAAATATTATCAATCGTTAACACCATAACTCAATTTCTTCTATCAAGAACAACTTTTCGTGAAATCATTACCCACCTTAAGCCCCGCCCAAATGCCAGAGCCCAATACTGTAAAACAAAATATAAATATAATAATATACATTTCATTATTTCTTCTCAGTGTTGTTGATAGTTTCATTCATTATCACTAAACATCGTCAACAAATAAAGTTATTTCTATTGAAAATTATTGAAAACCTCAAATACTTTGATATAATAAAGTCCGGGATTCTCCTAAAACTCAGGTAATAATAATTATCAAAAAGCTCAACTGATCACTATACACAACAACAAGTAAGGGCATCAAATAATCGCTCGAGTTATTCTCCTAATAGGGTCATTGTGTGTTCCTACGCTTTTCCCAGACGTTATTTACAACATTTACTTCACAAAACATGCAATACTGAGAATTATATAAATGTTCATTACGTATTAAAAACACGTTAACATACCATAGTTTAATTCGTTACGCATAGTTCTCCTGCTTACTTTAGTAAGGAAGAAGAGTTCCCTTTAAATTAATAAACTTCCTTAAAATACACTATCTCCAACAATACCAAATTTAATATAGAATATTTTACTCATATTTATATAACATACACTTTCATCTTTGCAATGATAGTCAAGAACGGATTAAGGTTACTTATGAATACTACATACCATACCACTAAATCGTCAACACTATTGGATTTAATAGTTTCATCGAGAATTTAAGAAAAGGTTATTTGTGCCAAAGGATCACGAAAATTCCAGACCAAAAACGCCGCGAGACCTCAGTATCATGTTAAAGTAAAACGCATCAATAGCATCATTCAGTTGTGTCTTATGACAATCTGGAGTAAGGGTGGTGGCTAACACGCGTCAGTCCTTGTGGTCACGCAAAAAGCGACGAAGCGATCACACTAATTAGAACGCGGGCGGCGCGGCGAGGTCGCAATCTGCCCGGGGAGACGGGTCGACCTTGGGCGCTAACGCACAAGCGCACGTGAATCGCATATACGCACTTCCGCTACAGGATAGCTTCCGGTGCACTGACAACAAAACGAAAAAAGAAGTAAAAAATAGGGAAAATGTTGAAAACAGAATTCCTGATGTTTAAGGCACTTCACTAATTGAGCACAGTATATTTGACTAATATTAACAAATAAACGCAGATAAATAATACTAAGGAAAACAAGCTGGACACGCGACGTTCATCGAATTCGTGGTATCATCGATAGTTGCTCTTCTAGAGTTCGGAAGAACGGATTTCCAAGCACTAGAGGGCACATTATATATATTTTGCTCGAGCTTCAAATCAATGAAAGTGGAACACGTTAACACAAAAGTCTGTTTAAGAACCTTCTCTTTCCATTTCTTCTACAGTCCTTATATCATTTCTTTTCCACAATTTCATTTCTTGTATTTACTTCTAATCTCTATTTCCAGAATAAGCTAAATATAGTCATTAGAATAGGTAAGAAAAGACAAACAACATGATGTATAGCACTGCACAAAGGCAACACGCCGACACCTAATATTACAGAACAACATTCACACTATAGTTTAATAAAGCAAAACTATATTCACATCTCTATTTTCTTCTAAGATTTAACTCTTTTTTACGAGAAACTTGGCGCCGAGAGGCACTCAGCATTCCTGTTTTCAGATGTGTTTAGCCTAATACCCAAAAATTACTTTATTTCCAACTCGCTATTCTAGTAATAACTTCAAATACAATTTAAGCACTAAAAAGAGCGTCATGTGAAATTTTCACAATATGTAAAAAATATAACTCTACAAAATCGATTAATATTAATTTACAAAAACATGAACGCATTAATTTAATCTTTATTTTTCAGAAAATGTTTATGGCGAGAATTTGACACAGTTTGTGTCATCAAAAGGTAAAATTTTTTCATACGTTCACGATGTTATAATTAAGATTGCAAAGGAAGTTACGAAGTGATTAATAATATGAAAACTTAAAGGGTTAAAGCAGATAAAACACACTTGATACAACTATACAGTGAAAATTTAAGTAACTTTGAAATGTTCAGATCGCTTTTTAATCTATGCCTAACAAATTGCCCACCACATACACTGCGAAACAACACTATTTGTTTTTCATGGATGTCTAGAGAGCAGATGGCATTTTAAAGGTAGCATTAGAAGGAAAGGTGAAACATTGCAACACACACAACAGCTTCCAGAACTGTATGGCAGGCGTGGCTTGCGTCGAAGGCAAAACACGTGTGAGGTTGCTTCGCAGCAATGGCAGACGGGTGGCCATAAACTCAAGAAATATATGTCCCATGGCCACCACTGAGATCTGCACAACATGCCAATTCACGCGCATGACCGTATTGAAGCAGATAGAGTGGAGATACGTCTCTTTACATCCACGGAGGAAAGTTAAACATTTAAAGGAAGAAAAAATACACCTAATAAGAAGTATAGTAGTTTATTACTTTTAAAGCAGAACTTTTTCAAAAAATATTCTTTAAGGAAGTTGACGTTGATGTAACAAACTCTTAACAAGTAATAAAATTTCATTAATACTGAAAAGTTGTATGAAACTAGTAGATACATTCTGAGAAAATGTTAGTTCAATCATTTTTCCTGTAAAACAATTACATAAACAATGAAAATTTCTCCCATCTTTAAACATATTTATCAAGGGACTTACAACATACTTGTGAAGTAATCGGTTTCAGAAGGAAAGAAAAGAGGAAGGGAATATAAGAAAGAGTCCTCGAGCAGTCTGCATGCACAACGAGAGAGGAATACGACAAAGATAATTCAATGCCCCTGAAAGAATACATACCGCAACCCGCCTAACAATGTCTACATCACGAAGAACCCGGACCTTATTGGCGGCGCCCGACGAAAGAATAGAGAAAATAAGAGAGAAAGAAGATGTGGAAGAGTGGTTAAGAGATGGAAGGAGAGGGTAGTGAAGAACGGAGGGCAGGGAAGAGTCGGGGAGGGACGTTTGCGTGTCGCAGGGCCATCCACGTTAATGAGAAACGTTATTTAATTCCACACCCGAGATGGCGTCTGCGGCGAAACTTGGCGCCGAGAGGCACTCAGCAATCCTGGCTACAGAGCGTTCTCAGATGTGTTGAGCCTAATACCCGACATTAGTTTATTTAACACACATCTTAAACGGAGTCATATTCAAAGCTTCCAACCAACTTCTCTCTTAAATATAAACGAATTCTCTCCCATTCATAATTTTCCACACGTAACCATCAATCTTCAGGGAATTAATGAAATATTCAAACCTACCCACCCTCCACACACATCAATCGATAAAGTATTTTTCTTACGCATAAACGACAAACAAAAAGAAAGTATAACATGACATGGATTCGCACAACAAACAAATAATTTCAAATGAAACCTTCCAGTACTAATTTTCTCTGAAACTTCTGTCCTACGCTGAGACAAAAAAGGGCAAATTATTTAAAAATGAGTATACAATTCCAAGAAAAAGAAAACATGTTCAAATTAAAACGAAGCAGCAGTAGAAGTAGTAGTAGTAAAAGATAAGTTTGTACGACGCATGATTTGTTCTAAAATGCCTTCTCCTTTACATGATGCCAGTTCAAATAAAGGACGCTGAGATATTCAACACTACGTAAAGAAATTGGTAAAGCAGAACGAAAAGAAAATATTATGTATATACTTAAATTAGCAATTCCGTAAAACATTTTTCATGAATTAATGAACTTAATGCCTTACCCATGAGAAAATACTTCAATATTTTAATCTTATAAAATAGCACGACAATTTGTTCGATAATTTAAATGTGAATGATAAAGTCTTGTCGCTTTTACGTATCAGTCTGATTCCCCTCTATTATTTTTTTAAAAGTTTTAGACAACTGCGCATGGCGTCAACAGAAAAAGACTGGAGCACCACACCGTGCTGATGGACACCACCACCCTCGCACCTTGGCATTCACTTTGCATAGGCAGCAATTCTTTCGTCGGATCGTAAACACAAGCGCGAGCTTGATCGGGGAGCGCGGCGGCGCCGGCGATGCAACAAGGTTTAGGAAAGAGGGAAGAGTGCGCTCGGGACTCGACGGAGGGCAGCACCAGCGCGGGTGCGGCTCGAACAGATCTCCCACAACCATGCGCTGCTACCAATAATGTGGTCGTGCTACACTGCTCCCACGAGCAACACCCCCTTTCCTATACAGTCCCAAAATTCTGTTCCATCTGTACCATAATATTACCGCTCTCGGCGCCCGTTTTCTTCTTCCTCTCCTCCTCCTCTTCTTCTTCTCCTCTTCTTCCTCTCTCTTTTTCTTCTACTCCTCTTTCTCTTCTCCCTCTTCTCTCTTTCTTTTCTTCTCATTTCCCTTCTCCTTCTTCTACTTCCTTATCTCGTTATTCCGAGCTGCCCCAGCAGCCCTCCGCGAGCGACGAGCAGGCGGCGGGAGAGGTCTCGCGGTGGGGGCAGGCAGCAGCGCCTCTGCTGCCGCCGTCGCGACCGAGGGCGGTGGGCATGCTTCCAGCTGCTACGCGCCTTAAAAGGTAGCGAACGGGGTCGGCAGCAGAGGCGACGGCAGTGGTGGTGGCACTACACGCACACAGCGGCGGCAGCAGCCCTTCTCAAATCCCTGCTCCGCTCGTGTTGACGGCGCAAGACGTCCTCTCTCGTGCGTCTCGCGCTATGGGACACGCCCAGCGGAGCGGAGAGCAACGAATCGCTATGGAAAGGGTTTTCAAATACGGCTTAGGTTTAGCTTTTGCTCTCACAGACGCAGGTAAGGAAAATTAACGCACATTCCCTTCAGTATAGTTTACTTTTTTCTCCAATACTCAAATTCCAACATCAAACATTGGAACGTAACAGTTCGTTTACATGTTTTTAGGAGATCGTTTTTTTTTCAATTATCTATCCACTCGTAACTACTTTTTAATCGCTAATACAAAGAGGAAAAAATTGTTTGCATTTTACACAATTTAAATAAATGCTTTAGTAGTTTCACTAAAGCGGTTATGTTACCAAAATAAGCAAGAAGGGAGTAATAAAGCAATTGGCCGACTTAATTTTAAAATAAGAAAGCATTTATGTATTATTTTTGAAAACCAAATACATCCACTCGGTAAAGGAGACGACTTACAGGACGAATCATTATTCATCACTGACGCGTTACAGATAAGAAAACAATAGTTACATAAGCGTAATACAAGCATTCTTTCAACCCTAAAATATCGACAAAAAATACTAAATATATTGGCATAAAACCTTAACAAACTTTAAAGTTCATTTCTTCTAAATACTGAGAATGTTGAAGTGCGTCGAAGAAAACAAAACAAAAAAACCTCCTACGAAGAACTTAAATAATCATTGTTACAATTCATAATATTAATAATGTACTAAACATTTAAAATGAAGTTGAAAAACAAAAACGTAATTTCAAATATATAAAAACCAAATAGCAATACTAATTAGGGCTCTAATGATCTCGATGTCGGCGAGCCGTAAAGCCCCCCCCCCAAAAAAAAAACCAATATTAATTGAAATATAATTGTTTATTTAAGTAGTCATTTTTCCCACTTTGTATCTTTGCTGCGAAGAGCAATAGTTTGGTAGCCAGCAGCGGATGCAAGGAATTTTTGAGAAGGG
This sequence comes from Laupala kohalensis, assembly GCA_002313205.1. NCBI lineage: Eukaryota > Metazoa > Arthropoda > Insecta > Orthoptera > Trigonidiidae > Laupala > Laupala kohalensis. The sequence goes on from NNCF01127633.1 coordinate 173,413, forward strand.
CGAATAAGTTGAACTTTTATTTACCTTATATGTACTATCGGAAGGAAATATGTCAAGTTGAAATATTCACAAAGTATATTAACATTGAAAAAAAGGCATTAAATATTGCGTTGTTAGCAATTATCCTCTTCGTCCCGCATTCGATCCACCTGTGTTGATGACCAATCGATTGCATTTGTTGCCTGGTTGGTTTTCTTAGTCTTAAATGTCAAGAGGCCTGAAGATCTACAGGGTTTCATACTACATGGAAATACTTCGTTTCTTAAATAGACTTCGCAACGATATTTTCGAGTTTTATTATATACTATATACAATGTACAAGGAATACATTGCAGTCGTCAAAAATTAATCTTACGGACATTTGGAAACTTTCGCAATTTGGATAAACGAAGAAAAATCTAATAGTGCACAGCTCTCTATGAACACATGACATACACCTAGTATTAATATGACACCACTTTTGTTCTCGAAATCTCATTAGTTTATAAAAATGTAACAAAATGAAACTAAAAAATTGCTACTATTGGAACATGCCCTCTTTCCGGTACAATGCATTTTCTGTACTTCACTCTCTGTACTCTTTCGAAAGGACAAAATTCATACATTATACCGGCACATTTTTATGTGAACTGCACCTAATATGGACAGTATTTGTATTTACATCTAAGGTGTGGAGAAAGCAAAAAGCTGGCTTCGTTAAGAAGCAGAAAAAACTCTTCCTCCTAATAAAGTAGAGCGAGCCAAGAACGATGGTGCGACGAAAGTCCCAGTTGCAGCGCAAGAGTAGCACTAACAAATGGCGTATTCGCACCTCCCAGCAAGAGGGCTTGGGGGATCGTAAGACAAAGCGCGCAGAAAGCAAGGTGAATTTATTACGCTGCCTTTTCCTAGTCTTCGCCTACCTTGTCACCTTCTCTGAGAACTCCCTCGACTCGAGAGAAGTGTGGGGATTTAAGAACGTACATTTCAAGCAGTACGTGAATTTAGACCTTGGTTAAAACACAAACTAGCTACGTAATAAGACGATGCACGCCGCACATACTCTTCTTTCATCACTCATTTATTTACAAAATCAAACTCTTTTCTTTACAATGTTTTCGTCGTATTAACATTCTGCTCATACTTCGTACTGACACCACACTTAATAAATACGAAAGTATTAATTATGTATGAATCCATTATGTAAACAATACACAATCATGAGGCAAAGTATATGGAAATAAAAATTTGATAAACATATTGCACTTAAAAACATCTTCATACAACGTCACAATTATAAAAACGAACTATGAATTGAATTACCTCAACATTTCACAACGAGCAATCAACACAAACGGAATATCAAGTACGCATTGTAAGATTCAGAAACAGATAAATCGTGAGTTCGTTATATTCTCGAAATTAAAGTTCATGATAATACACTCCAATAAAACGTAAATTTAAAAAATGTGGATAGTGCGCTAAATTATTATTCTAAATCCAAGACCTGAGTAATCGAAAATACTCCCGTGCCAAAAGGAAACTATAAATTGTAAATAGAAGTGTGTAAAATCAACTTGAAATAGGAATGTTCTCCAGAGACGGGAGAAGATTCATGCCATTTTTCAGTAACTGTTTGCTTCATTGTTGTTTAAGCACCGCCGAGAAAAAATTCCTGGGAAAAAATTATAGGGATTTGGGTGATCGCAAATATTACACTTAATACTTGCGTATGAGTGCTTCGAAATGCACGTGCCTCATGGATCATTCATTTGTTGGATCATACCTCAACAGTTTATTTCAACCTGTACCGATAAGACAAGAAAATGAATTTTTATTATTTTTTAATGTTAATTTAAACCAATATGACAAAATTGACTTATTGCATCAATTATATCCTAGGGATGAGTGGGTTCTTTTATTTCAGGTTTGGCTTCAACAGCTTCATCTGTGTCCAACGAAGACATCTACTCCCAAAATTAAAAAGGATGAAAATAAATTGTAGGTCAAAAATCCTCTTCGAGTGTCCCACCTGATTACACCTATACGCGTCTGTTATGTTCAGCACCTCCCGTGGGACACAGACGTAGTGGGAGTGACTAAAAGGAACAGGACCAACTCACAACAGCAACAGAAGCGATGGCACAGCACGACGAAGACGAATCCCTCACAGCCATTGCCAATGTTGTGATGGTGAATTATTTTCAGCACATTAAGCTAGGTAAGGGTCGCACCCGTCCACCCGCCTGCCACTATTTGCGCGGGATAGGAATATCGCGGCTAAACTCAGAGCTCCCGTCCGACCACCTCCCTCCCGTTCTCCTTCCTCTCACTTCCCCGCCACGTTACGCGGGACCGACCGGGCGGGATATTTTGGCGGATAGCGTCGACCCGGTCCCGCCGCTGTTCATTCATAAAACCCGCCGCACTCAACTCCCTGCCCGCCCCCAAAGTATGCACGCGCCCGCGCGCGCTCTTCTCTACGTTCCGCAAGCGCCCCGCTAGCTGCGTTCCACCAAAGGAAGCGAATAAATTACATTTGTTGCCGGAGTTGCTTAACTCAATTTGTACCGAGTTTGGGAACAGAGCGGTGGTTGGGCGTTATACGCAGTCAAGAAGAACGAAAGAGCAGAAACGGATTTTCTTCAAGCACCGGGATACAAATTTCCACATGTTTTTATGGTCAAAATAAAAGCCATTATTTATCGCTGAGAAAAAAGAAAATTAAGAAAACTAATTTGAAATCGAATTTATCATTGAATAAAAAGCTTTTTTAATTAAGATAAACTACTGAAGCGGTAAACACCAATGTAACAGAACAGAGCAAATTCATAGAATATTGCAAATTATAAATTCTATCTTGCCGCTAAGCATGTCATATTTCTTATAAACTACGACGTTTTAATCTGGTTAACAAAATCTTCTTTCTCCTAATCCTTCTCCACCTTCTCATGTTCCGTTATCCTCTTTCCAACACACGAACAGAAAACACTGTAGAGGAAGGAAAGAATTTCTCCAAATCTTTGGATATGACAGTCCGACCTAACAGTTCGGAAACTCACATCCAAACCTGTTCTCTCAGAGCGTGAAACATTTCCCATTCATAACGTTCTCTTCGAGGCGACACGACGCGGCGCCAGAGCAGAGCAGAGTCATCGGAGACCGGCGAGCGTCTCACTCCTTGACGGATGGGCATGACGCGTCTTCAGTGCACTCCCACCCCAAACCACACACACACATCTACAGCAGTCGCGGGCCACGGCTGCAGCGCCCGACGCCACTTCCGCAGGCGCCCCACACCAACGGGTTCAACGAACTCGTTTCCCTTCTCGTCGGTCTTCGCCCCCGCGGTACGCAGGCACATGCCCTTTCCTCCAATAAACGTGTCCGGAGATCGTTTCTCATTCGCAGGGGAGAACTTATTAAATAGTAGGTAAGATTAACTTAACCAAAGAAAGAATAGTATACGGGGATAAAATTTGTCCACTGAATGTACATCTAAAAAAAACAAAAAACAAAAAAAACGATATGTAATCTTCCAAGCGCTATACTTTTGATACATCTCATCTCTGTGGCCTTTCACTCACATGTAATTAATTTTGATACATCATATATTTGGCAGCAAATATGAAAATGTGTTCTATCAAAAACGTTTGGTGCATCCTGCTTTGTTTAAGACTCACTGCTTGTTTAAGAAATTCTCGTAATGTAAGGTGAGTTGGCAGATAGTTACATACTTTAACCCGCGTTTGATGACTACCACCGGTTTCAAAAAAGCAATAGATTCGACTTTGAACCTCCGGTTCAATTTTCTTATCTATCAAAATAAAACAAATTATATATCAAATTTTACATAATTATAAAAAAAATATTAAAAATAGAAAAATGCATCACAAGCAAATGAGGAAATTGTCGTAGCTCAACAGATCATCTTGTACTTTTGGGGTAGAGAGTAAGTTTAAGAGTTCTAGCCTGCGGCGGCAAAATATTGCTCTTTTCAGTATACAAAAGTAATATGAATTTGTTTACACCAATGTTTTCAACAGTAACAAAGTATTCAAGGTGACGTGTAAAAAATCTTACGTTATTCACAACCTATCCAATAATTGCTATGATACTGGCTTTACTAAAATAACGCGAAAGAAATATATGCAAGGAGTACAGTCTTTCCGCTCAGATGTGATACCCCGAGGATTAAGGGGCTACTCGGAACTGTAGGTGAGTTTGCCATACTTCACTCCCATGTAATTGTTCCACTTCACTCCCCCGAGGATAGTTTTCCACACATGAGCGGAAAGGTCGAGAATAATAATATATTTTCTTCGCTCGGGAAAAAGAAGTAAACTTTTTATGTTTATGTGGTAAAAATAAAATGGAGTCTAGTTTATTTCTCTAAAGAAGCATAAACGTCAGAATTCTTTTTCATAATGGGTTCCCCAGAAGACTCAATGAGAGGATTAATAATTTAGAAATAATGGCCAAAATCTTAGTAAAAGAAAATTACCAAGCCATTTATACAGCAATAGTAATTTCTTAATCCAATGCCAAATATTGGTGATACGTTTTTTATAAAAAAAAATCATATAAATTTTTAACATTTAGTTCTTTCACGTTGTATTACAAATAGTTAGATACGTCCTGAAATAACAATTATGTCTAATTTAAATAAAAGTACAAATAATTCTTGAAGTTATTTAATGTGTTAATAGGGTTTTATTTTCAAAAACATCAATAACAAAATGTAGAAAACACCATTGCGTTTGGACTTGCTGTCCCTAACCAACAATCACAGATGTCGACCCTGTTTCCGATCAAACGGGAAATTGCGGCGTTATGAAAGGCTTAAATAATATATTAAACTGTGAAGACTTTTATACTTTTGGTCTTCTTTGTAATAAGGGGCATTTATTTAGGAATACTCTCGATTAGGAAGTTTGATAAGATACGTTTTAATTAGTTATGAAATAAAATAGTCTTCAAGTGAATATGCAACTTAATATTTAATCTCAACAGCGAAAAGTTGTAACATGATATTCTGAGACGTACTGACCCTACGACCAACCACGTAGTAAGGCTGAATAGTGTGTCACCAGGAGGTAATCTGATTGTGACTACAATGTCTGAAAATGGATTTGTACGCGTTTCTAACATAGGTTTAAGCGTTTCGTAAAACAGAAAACAACAACAACAACAACTTTGGTACTCAAAATTTGCACTTTTCGCAATACTCTCTCGTTTACTGCATTATGAAAGAAGTTTGAACTTTAAATTTTGTAACTCTCCGAGAAGTTTGGTAGTGCCCCACAACCTATATTTCGATGAATTCTTTTTCGGAGAAGGATGCATTTTTATTCCTCATTTGTCGATGAGATGAATCAAATGTAACAATTGCTGACTCGAGTACAAGAACCCTTGAACACCTCCCCAATACGTAAAAAAACAAAAAAAAAACCTCAGAAAAACTTTCCCAAGGAAAATTAATTTCCCAATGCGTATCTTTTGAACAACACAATCCACGTATTACTGTAGGATACACTTGCGCATTCCTTTCTCTTCTTTGAATTAAAAAATAATGCTCCATTTAATGGCACCATGAACACGATAAAAAAGACACATTAATAGCGGTTTTAATGTACACAATATACGCTAAGATGTTAAGTTTACAAGGTTCTTATTATATCAATTATTTTCTACAATTGGATCTAATACGAAGCAGAAATAAAATCTGTAAATTAGGATGAAAGAAAGTAAAATATATAAATTCTCCGAATGCTCGAATACACTGGACCAGGATATTAGATTAAAAACCAGAGGAAGAAAAGGATTCCTCTAAACCTTTGGATGTGACATCCCAACCTTATCGAAATCTGAAACAATGAGGTTAGGATATCTTATCCAATGGATGGAGCAAGCCTTACGTTCCCCTTAATTTGGATCTCACACCCAATTCTAGTGTACTCACATCCATAGCGTTTTCTCGGTCTAGGAAATACATAAATCGGAGGAAGATCTACAAGAAAACCCGACGTTGGACGCACGGATTCGATATCAGAGACGATCAAGACACAGGGGTCGCAGCAGAGGTCTGTCGAGTGTGACGGTTGCAGCCGCAGTCACAACCGTCGCCGTCGCCATAGCTGTCTGCTGTAGCACGTGCCCTCGCGGCGGCAATGGCAGGAGCAGTGGCGGCGGCGCCGACGAGCGACGGTGGACGGCGCGGCGCTATCTTTAGCGCGGTGCGGACCCTCCCGGCAGCGGCGGGGTGGTGGCCGCTTTTCTCCGCCACAGCCGCCTTCTCGCCCCTCGCCACCCACCGCCAACATCTAGCCCCCTCCGATCGCCACGCAGTGCTGACACTGTCGTCGCGGTCACGAAACTTCCACAACGCACACCACAACACCCTTCTTCCATGTGGCTGCTCCTGGCCACTGCGGGTCCAGCAACAGCAACTTCTCAGAGACTTACTCTCGAGTTCTCGGTTGAGGGGATGCAGATCCTGAATAGGGATGCGCACAGCAAGAACTAGACTAACACCATGATACCCTTCGTACTGGCGGTGTTGCTCTAGTTATATTTATCTTGCCCAAGTGGTACTGGGTCTTAAGTTTCGTATGATTGGGCGAAATAATAGAATATTTTATGACAACCCGCGAACGCACTGCATTTATTTGCCGTGACACCGATCTGAGCGAAGTGCAGTCACAATAATTAATAGTGCCTGATACTACAATTGGCGGAGATTTATTTTCCACAAGACACATATTGCTTCAACTTCATTCGCCCCATGTCAGCGCCAACCAAGAGCGATCTAACGGATTAAGTTAGTACATCAATTTTATTGTTTTGTTCATGAAAACAATAGAGAATTGATACATAGTATCGGTTATTCATCTTCCGAATCCCTTGTATATTAATTGAAGTAACGTATCAATTTTATTTCTAATATGACTATTGAAACACCAATGTATAAGATATGTAAGTGAAAGATTCAAGATTTATTGGAGGAAATGGACTTGTGAATCAATCAGCGTTCATCTATCTTTAAAATGGTAAAATCGTATTTCTACTATTTGTATATCAAAGTCACCTAAAATACATAAAAACAGACTTTTTAGTAAAGTGAAATCCAAACACAGAACCGGATATTTGTCTTTCCACTTTTATTTCGCAGCATCCTATCTTATTCACCCGTCATATGGGAGGATTAGGGTGGGCGCATCGTCGATGAGCAAAGAGCACTCTGCGGTAACGCACATGCCGCTGACGCAAGTCCGTCTTCCGCCAGCGCGCGGGCGCCCACGTCAGCGGATAAGTCGTCAGTGGAGAGCGCGGGCGCCGCGGGGCGCGAACGCAACGCGCGCGCACTGGGACCCTCCACCCCGCGCTTCAAGTCTTCCTCCGAGGCGCTGGACCACTCGCATCCCGCCAATCGCTTGCGTAACACCAGATTCCGCACGAGCAGTTGGGATGCTGATACAAAGGTCTCGCAGGGTTAGGAGGAAACGATGCAGATTGCATTTAGAGAAGTACTTTCATGATATTCCTCCCAATTTGTTTTCATGACTTTCCTCCCGATCATTTACGTAACGAACAAGATCAAAAGCACGATGAAATCCAATTAGAAATAAAATGCACGTTTACTTTAATTCAGATCACTTATTCGAATCTCGAGAAAGGATGAATGTTAAAATAAAGTTAACTTAAACAATGATTTACAGCGCTCAATTGATTTGTACATAATCCGCTAAAGCGAAAAGTGTAATAAACTAAAAACTTTACGATTTGCTATCGTGAGTGAGATAATGAGGTCAAACGTGTACATTGAGAATTTTGAGTGAGTGTGCAACTCGGTGCGCACTATGAAATCATGGTCCAATACAAGTGTGCCGAGTCATGACGAAGACATCAGTGGCCAAAACGTCGGGAAAGCAATAGAATCAATTTAGCCTAAAAGAAAGATAGATTTTTATAATTTAAAACTTATCTTCTGCATTAAGTATAGCATCCATTTAAGCAATACCTTACTTTTTATAATACGAGTACCATCTACCCCAATTTTTAAATTATGTACATTCATACACACACAGCAATGGAACGATCATTGTAATGCTTTCATCAACAAAATACCTTAAGCAAAATAATAATAATAATAACATTGCACTGCATTCCAAAACTATTCTTTAAGTAACTCCATTCATCTTTTCTCTACTCAACAATCCAAACGCTTCATGAATAATACGGGACTGGGAAAGCGTAGATCTCGTCTCTCTCCCCTTCAACACCAAGAAAAATAAGGAGTTCAGAAAATAGTGAACTTAGCAGATAAAGATATGTTACGGTCAAATCAAATACATATTCCATTCACCGCCAGGGTGGCTAGCGATACTCCATCTTAAAATCCCCAACTGTTCCCTGACAAATGAATTCATTTTCTCTATTATTGCACATTAACATGCACGCAAAAATTACTCTAACAATTGAAAAACAAATACCCTAGCACGTAAAATCTCATAAAAACAAAGAAATAATTTATTAAAAGAAAATTATAAATAATTCAAGTATTTATAAAATAAGCACACTAATCAGAAATATTGAAATAAAACATATCTTGGCATTAAATTTATGAAAACAGCCTTAACCACTAACATAGATGAAACGACGCTGAGGCNACCCTATTCGTGTTAATAGTATGTAACAAAAATGTAAATTTAATTAAAAATGAAGACTAGGTACAAATATTAAAGTCATTTCTTTTTCATTTGTATACAAGTATGAAGATATTCTGATGTGTTAATAATTAATAGTTTTATCACTATCGTCTTATATCTGTAGAGGTGCATGGGAAACACTCGAGTAAAACCTCGTCAATCATTACCCTACTACTAATTTCTTTGCAAGAGCCATCCCCTGGAAACCCTTTCCTCAATCTCAGAATCATCCATCTCCACATCCAACCGCCATCCATTAGCCATTAGCCTTCTCCCTCGTTGAAGCCTCCATCAGCGACTTCTTCGTCGATGAACTCTCCCTCCTTCGATGCCACGGCCATCGACGTCGCATCGCGGCCGTCCTCCTCTCTCTTCCGCAGCCTCGTCGTCGTCGCGACGCCCAGCAGCCAAGACCACGACGACTCATCCCCTTGAGTGCTATTTTTAAGTAGCCAATCGTTGCACAAGGCGTCGCGAGTGCGGCAGCCGCGGCGTCGTCGGGGCACGAAGCAGTCGTGCGTGGAAGCAGCTTCAACCTTATCGCCCTGCCGCGCTTCGTCACGGCACGCACCGACAAAAGTCTCCCCCCCACCGCGCACACAACGCACCCTGCTTTGTTCCAGCGAGCTATTCCAAAGAGGGACACTACCCCATAACCGGCCGTGGCGACTCACGGAGATCTTAAAGCAGTCTTTAACAAGGGATTCCATTATCCTTTACGAGAAAAGACGGAGAAACAATTCGAAATGTTTTCCTTACCCGTCACATATTTCTCACACGACGCGCATTTTTCTTATGCGACAGTTGTCACGCAACAACTCTCTCCAATATCACTTTTATGACAATTTAAATTATATAGGTCGTGAACTGAGGAAGAACTGGAATACCGCTTATCGATCGGAGAGGGAAATATTTACAACCCACTCACCAAAACATGGGGAAGGGGGTGGTATTGTGAGTCCGCAATGGCGTGGCTTAGGTCACAGCTATCACTGCGTGTGAGACCTAAAATGCCACAAATCAAGAAATCAGTTTTCAAAGGAATAAAAATTTAAAACATACTAAAGTGAAATATGAAAAATCGACTATTCAGTGCACGCAGAAAAAATCAGAAATCTCATTCTCCAAAATAATTATTCTTTCGATTGTAATCAAATGAGTTTTTGCCAAATGAGCGATTAAAAACAGTAATACTACAATATCGAGCAAAAAAAAAACTGGAACGAGATGAGGCAACAGATTTTGTAGACAATCGTCTCGCATGCATTTTAGTAAACTGTCGAATTATAGTAAACTATTTTTCATTGAGAAGAAATCGAACTACAATATAGTATATCACCACCACCATTCATAGTGGTCTTTAGTTGACCGAAACGAGAAGTACATAAATACAATCTTCACCATATAGCAAGAAAAATATAAAAGCTCATCATTTCCAAAGTATGGCATAATATACACGATGTAATGCAAATCAGATTGAAGACGTTTATAACATTTAAATGTAATGTATATTAAATTTCCCCTTAAAAATAGTGTTAAGTATCTCCAACTAGTCGACGAAGTACGTCATAGAGAGGGCAGACAACCATTGCATGTAAAAGCTAGAGTCTCATGATACCTCCGGAATCGCATGTCACCGCTATATTGAAGAATATCTACTTGAATATTTAAATTGAAGCGAAGAAAAATATTTTCAAGGTTCTAACACATGTAATTCAAATTAAATGGTACGTGAGAACATTTTTCACCATTCCAAAACATGTGATGGACTTCCCAAGTTAATACGAAAACAACACATTACATATTATCTGTAAATTAAAGAGAAATCTTGACGAGACAAAAATGTACACTTAAGTAAACATTGACATGAAACAATAATAAAGATCGTCGTAACATTTTCATTCCAAGAATTCACATGAACGAAAGTGTAACTTTCGTTTTTGAAGATGGTGCGGGTAACAATGACCTAGAAGAGAGAAAAAGTTGCCAAGGGAAGAATGTACAAGTAGATGCCCAATTTTAGCTTTCATAAAATGCAATGTACTAGCAAAGATATCTTGTTTAGAATTGAAGGGGGGGAAATACTCCGCGACTAAAAGAAACGATAAACATCACAGAGAGCGAACGCTCTGTTAAAAGGTAGTTTCTCAGTCGTTGAATCCATGAACTCTCTTTGTCGCATCACCCTCCACGAGACCATCGTTGGGGTGCCACCGGGAATCCCAGAAACCTTCAGACCGAGGAGACCCGGGCGGAGGCGTGGGGGCGGTTGAGAACGCGGGGACGAGGACGAGGCTGTGTCGCTGGTGTGGCGGAGTGGCGGGGGAGGGGTGGCAGCGACAAGGGAGGCGCGACTCGCCTCACGGGCCGGAAGTGGGGAAGCGAACATCCGGGCACGTCGCCAGACGTCGCCTCTTCCTCCCACGCCGCCGCCGTCGCCGCGCCGCTGCCTCCCTTTCCCCGATAATGAACTCCGCTCTAGCGAAGGAGCTGCTGCTGTTGGTGCTGCAGCAGCGACTCCTCCCTCTGCGTCGTCTCAACCCCTGGAGGAGAAGGAAGAAGATGGAGAGGAGGCGGCGTGGCTGCGAGACAGGCAGGAAGCATCTCCATGACGCGGGCGGGGATGGGTGACCTGCACACAAGAGTGAATAAAACTGTCTCCAATCGGTAACTGATACACACTGTGGACGGGCATTACTCCAAGACGAGGGAATAACTACTTTACGTTCTATTAACCCAATGCAATACGTCGGGAGGATGATGAATTTTTAACTTCCTGCAAAAATGAAAGCGAGTGTCGCGCAAAAATACCACATCCCAAAAACCCTGCAGCCATGAAACCTCACAGGTCAGGTCGAAGGATTGTGACGACCCTTCCGGGTTCTCTCCGATGAGGAGGAGGAAGGGAAGAGTATTTCATTACACTTTCATTTCCTTTTAGGTAAGCCCCAGTTGAAGATGCTAAAAAGTAAACATTCTCACGGAACTAAGTGACGGCTCATTTTCCTTGTCGAAAATAGACGAATAAAAGGAATTTGAATCACACTTCTACGATGACTCGTTACTAAGATAAGACTATATTACTCAGAAAATGATATGCACTCCCGTCACTGTTAATTCTTGATATGTATTTTCTAGGGTGTGTTTGGCTAAAATAATATATTACATCATTTTAATACATATTGGTTCTACTACTAACTCGATGGAATTAATTTTGCAAAATTGCCGATACCCATCATACGTCATCAAAGCCTTTAAGTTACTAAATGGTAGAGGTGTATTTCTAACATTTATGTGTGTCGAAAATCAGCTAGAATAAATCTCCGTCAACGTTTTTTGGTTAAAAGCTTCGTCAATTCGTTCTTATATTTTATATATTTGCAAATTTTACGTTTTTTTACATGTAAATACATAAACTTCTTTCATTTTTAACATTTGAATTTGTTGTTAGGAACGTCCTAATGCCACCAGAGTTTTCAATTATTTGACATGATTGGAATCGATTTTTTCACGCCAATTCATCACAAAAACGTCTGAATATATAGTATTAATAATAAATCATGTGCCTGGTAAATTGGGTTATTAATCTCATTTGTGATGTTAAGAGTCAACTCTACATAATACACATAAGGTGATGTAAAAATGCCCCAGGGGCAGACATTTTGGTGTGCAAAGAAATATTTGACAAGCTACTTTTGCCTTCTCTTAATATTACAAAGAGGTAAATATGACCACAACAGATAAGGAAAGGTGGGACTACCTGATAGTGCCCCTTCGAAGGGTATTTTCCTGGACGCAGGTAAAGAGATGTGGGGTTTTCTCGCACATCTTGTCAAGTGGGGTTTTCTCGCTGTGGATTTTTATCACATATCCAAAGCGAAAGGAAAGTGCTTAAAAATTACGTACTTCCCGGTTTGTGTCGATCTGAAATCGTTCAATTTACCACAGTTACCAAGAAGGGAAGACCAGTTCCATTCTCGAAATGAATCCTCTTAAGCCTCGGATGCACAGCCCTTGCAGCGACTTGTCCCGTGAAGGCGCTCAGGTGTTGCGTCTCACCCTCAGCGAAGCAAGGGATGCGTCGACGAGCCGTAGGGGAGGAGTGAAGGTGGGGGAGTGTCGAGCTTCCTCCATGTTCTTAGAGGGTGAATAAAACCGTCCCCTGCAAGTCTTGAGTGAACACGAGCGCACCCTTGCGGCATGACCTACCTCACTGAGGTAACGACACAGTTTCTTATCCGCTGACACAAGATATACCTTGGGGATTCCACAACGAACAAGAGCTTCCTCCAAGAGATTATACACGCAAATTTTAAAAACATTCATAAAATACAATATTTTGAAGAACGATGCATTAATGCAGGAAGATCACTGACGTGAATGGAATAAGTTATACGAAGGTGTTCAGCTATCTTGATAACCAAGAGATGTCACCCTCTCAATAGCCAACGATGTACGCTGACGGAATGAAATTATCTGGAATGGGAAGACGATTGAATTCGATCTAACACGAATTAATACAAATAACCTTCCTTTCTGCAAGGTATATTTCTGTAATTTCTGTAAAATTCCTGTAATTTTGTTGAAATAATCTAAAGCGGGGCTTGAATTTTTAATTTTTCTACAACACAGAATTACAACTTTCTAGATATTAACGCTGGTATTGCCGAGTAAAGTGATGATTGCTTCTATGGAATGGGCGACGTTCTAACGAATAAAAGTTTGGTACCGTGAGTTTTCGAAAAACAAATGAATATCGAAAATAAAAATCGCACTATGTGGTGAGAAGTAAGAGAAAACGAGTGCGAAGAGTGCGAAGGTGTAAATAAGAAAACTAAAATGAAATATTCATATGAAATGTATACTGACTGCCGAACTACGAATGAACTATCAGTGAACAATGTGAGAAATGAGGCATCCAATGACTCGGAAAGAGTAATTGAGACTCGGAAATAGACTTATTTGAAATGTTAAAATGTAAACAGCAGTTTAAATATGCAGTACGAAAGTCCATTGTTTGATTCTCTTCCCTTATTAAAAAAAAAAAAATCCATTGATTCAGAGGNGGACATAGTGATAATAATCTAAGTCGGGATTCCAGCGCAGTACTTCAAGTTCACTAAGACAACATTCACTCTGAGAAACTATGCCACAGTGGTGCAGGGTACCAAATTAACCAACGGTTTTCCCAAACACAACTTTATCTCTCTTCATTCCATTTCAGCTTCATTCCCAGAAATTCTTACTTTTTAACCGATTGAGGACTAAGCTGCTGCCTAGACGTTGACGAGCCCTAAATCTTCAATTAATAATAATAATAATAATAATTATTATTATTATTATATCAAAGCTGCTGCAACGCGCTATGCAGCGGTGTTTGGAACGTTGCCTACTGCCAGGCGCAGAAGTCCCTCGCAAACGTGAGGCCATATTACGTAAATGGGTACGGGGCAGGGGGGCGGAGTCCACAGCTGCTAGTCGCGTGCTGAAGTGACGAGGGTCGCGAAGGAGGCGGCCACAGACCTGGGGCAGGGTGCCTTCAGATGTATCCCTCTCACCATGAAACATACCCTTCGTAAAGTCTAGTTCAGTTGCGGTATCTTCGTTGCACAATTAAAAAAAAGGTACTATTTAATATAAAGGACCATCCTTGCGGAGCATAAATAATTCAAAGGAATAAACTCTCTTCACATATCGAAAAATTAATAAAAAAATTCAAGGAACAATAAATAAAAATGTTCATTTTAAAAAGTTCACATTCGTAAAAATACGTTAATTTTCGAAAAAGTTAATAAAAAATTATCATTATAGGTATAAATGCCACGCAATAACTATGAGGGACGGGGTACTCTTAGGTTTAGACTACTCCTTCATCTACTACTGCATCCTCATGATGAGGTCAAGTTTCATTAATACACATTGTCTTCATAATTGGAGTAGGAACCCACAATCCATTGCCATTTATGCCACCATATCTTCACAGACCAAAACTCAATTGCATAAACAAAGACAATAAACTCCAAACTTCGTTCAGACAAAACCTCATTCCTGAAAGAAATACATTCCAAATATATTCCATCAGCAATGGTAAAATTTTAGGAAAACAGAATACAAATTTTGTACAGAAACGATGTGGGTAGATTAAGTTTTTTTATACGATTCCCAGACATTCCTGAGTTACTTGTATGAGGATCCATGAAACAGGCCTTTATCGAATTATACTGAATCGTGAAACTGTCTCAGCCCCACAGAGGAAGACAGGTGGAGAACAGTCACTTTGCGCACTTCTTTGAAACGGGGAGCAGTTACGGCATTCCCCTTAATCTCCTAATTAAACGCTAGCGACGAATCAATGACAGCAACACACAATGCTCTTTTGTCGGTCGAATCCTCGCGCTCCACACATGCCCCTCACCCACCCACACTTTGTCGTCATTTCTTGCTCTTACCAATATAAAAAAAGAACGTAACAAATTTTTTTTTCAAGAAATGACACATTAAAGAGACATTATTTTCAACATTTGAAATTCTTAAAGTATTGCAGCAAGCAGATGGAGTATATCTGACACGATATAATCACAATATACTATCAGATATTGGTAGGAGACATGCTAACCATATCTGAATCAATATCGAAACTACTAGTCCGTAATATTTAAATCGTAAAATCATTCTAATCATTCGAAATGGGGTATTTATGATGGACTACGGACTGGATATGTAATAAAACAAGAAATTCGAATTATCTACAGCTGGGCGACTGACTGGCACTCGAACCCGGGACTTCCAGTATTATTTTACCACATTGTTAAAATTTAAGAGAAAAATGTACAAACATTATAACCAACTTCACGAATAAAAGTAAAAGTAGCCAAGGATCAGCTCTAAACACAAATAAAATTGTGAAGTCTACTAAGACGTTCTTGCATGTCACAAATATGTGTTCATATAGTAATTACATCTGTAGAAATACATATCCTGTAGTACTATATACTCGTATGCATGTTTTCCATATTCTGTTATTTGAGAAAACTCTTTTTCTCATTTCCGGCATGTAAAACCGATACAATCATTTTTTTCATTATTTGCCTGATGATGGCTTGCAGTGGGACTCGAAACGTTGTATAGTTTCTTTAATGTATAATACATCCATTCTGTGAAATAATGCAGTTTAATTCAATACCAAATATGTGTTATCATTAAAAACAGACAAGACTGATAGTAGAGTTGCTATGGAGCTAAATAAATGAAAAAATAATACGTAAAAATTTCTAATGATGAGACGGAATATAAAAACATGGATAAGAGTCCCACCCACAAGTTACACGCACACGACAATAAGTTGATCTTAAATTTGTTTAAAGGGAATAATAGACAGCAATGTGAAAAGTAATTTATTTAATAACCCTTATGCTTTCAGAATTTATGGTCTGGCCAAAAATAATATATAGGTCCCATATTATAACATATAAGGGTATAATTTACGTGGTGAAAATACAGGTACATAGTTAGAATACAGGTAATTGTATTTTAACTATTGTAATTCTTAGTAAAAATACATAGTAAGTATAAGTACATGTTTTAGTTTTTGGTGAGTGTTGTTCTTGGGACAAGATTAATGCAATTTGAATATGTTCTCTGTAAACCTGATGAAGGTAAAATTATTTGCCGAAACTTTAGCGTTGTAAAAATGTGTAATTATTAACCAATATTTTTTTATAAAACAATACATTTATGTGAATACAGTGGTAAAAATCATAATCTGCATGAGCATATTTTTAATATTACGTTACATCAAAAGTTACAGAAATGTCATATTGATGATAATAATTTTAAACCATTTAAATGGTGAATAAATACATTCAAAAATTGTTCACGAAACACAATATTCATGAACTAAATCTTTAGAATATACCAAACGCGACTGTAAAAGAAATATTGAGCCAAAATTTCAAAATTAAAGCACGTCAAGTCTCGGGTTCTCAGCTAACAAGCTATGAGACGTCGCTGCTGAAGAGCAAGTCCTTCAGAAGCGATGTGATGATGGAGACCGGGGTGGAGAGGGTGGGGTAGGTTGCGCGGATTGGAGGCGTTATAGCTGACAACGACGTCGCACAGGAAATGAACGTGTGCCCGAGTGCTCAGGGGTGTGACGGTGGGGCAAGAGAAGGAAGGAAAGGTAGGCGCACTTGCCCATCGGATGGGTGGGTAGAGGAGAAAGACGCTATCTTAAGGGCACCGCGCCGAGCGACAGACAGACAGACCAACCGGCCGGGTGATATCCTGCTTCCTCTTGCCTACGGACGAGTGCGCCGTGTTTGCTAAGGAGATCACATTGGGGCGTCAGCCCTTCCGCGCGTCGTTGATTTCAATCCATGACGCACATCTTAGAAAAGGAGAGTAACATATGAGCAAGATTATTCGAATCGACAAGACCGTATCCCACTTCAAACCCGACGCTCGAGAGAAAACAACAGATAAACGACATACTTTCCAAATATTACCTGTTCTATCATGATCACATTGATTCAACAATAAACATTACGGCAAAAAGTCACCCTTCCCTTTGCCTAAAACGTATGAATTTACATATTTTTAACCATTACATACTTGTATTTTAGAATATATATAAACGTACAAGTTAAAAGATCCGAACCAACTAATTAATGTATAATTTGAAGTGAATTGATTAAGACGGCATCGTCCAACAAAAGAGGTGAATTCTAATGGACAGTGTCGTAACCTACTGCCTTCCATTCTCGCGTCGGATCAACGAGGACTGACCACTTCATTTCAACAACGGTTTCAATAAACATGAAAAAAAAAAAAAAAAAATCTTGGAAAACAAAATTCTGTAATGAAGTTAATAAAATTATGATTCTACTGCGAACTTAATTTTAACAATGCATGTAAGGCTCACAGATGTAATTCAAACACTTTCCCAAAAGTCAAACACAATGAGATCCGTTCACAGTACTGTCCAACGGAATAGTCCAGGGTCGGACCCGCCCTCCTAATTGGATGACGCGGATGTGAGCAAAGCAAGCACCTCGGGACAGAGGGAGCCAAGATTAGTCCCATATGCCTGCTTCCATAATCAAATAGACCTTCACCAAGGAAACTCGGATCCTATAAGACCTTCTAAAACTCGATATCTCTCTCTTCACTAGACGAACAGAGTTGCCATATACAGTCGCCTAAGTATATAACGCATAAATAGATACAAACACACACACACACACAAAAGGTTTATCCCGAAGTTAAAAATATAATTTTTAATATTATTATTTGAAGAATGTCACTTTTTAACTAGGAACATTTTCTAAAGCATATAAGTCTCTTTAAAAATGTAAATGATAAATAAACAAGAATCGTGCCACAGAACTAATACGAAATATGCTTCAAAAAATTGTCAAAAAATAGAAACTATTATTTCAAAGTAATATGTCATTATCTGCAGACAGAAAAAATCTCCACTTCATGTCAAGAATAGAATGTAGCAAGACGAGTAGATATTTCCAAAAGAACTCGTTAGAAGTAAGTCATCGCATTCTATGATGTGTATTCAAAATCAAAGAGACCGAAAGAATTACCGTTCAATAAAGAAAAGTAGGTTATAAAACCATTGACGGTGTCGTAAACTATTAACTGCGCCATCATTTCGGAATTACCACAAACATGTGTTCTTTGCTCACAATCGAGCGCAGTTATGTGCGCGTTTCTCGACTAGTCTGGCAGACGATGGCAATGTGTTTGCCAAAGGCCGTTTCCGCACATCAATGAGACGCGTCCACAGTGGAAAGAGTAACAAGTGATGACCACACGACGAAACGGAAGTAAAAAAGGAAACGGAAGTATGAGACATTCGGAACGAAAAAGTGTTGCATGGGTTGCAAGAGATGACGTTAAAGCAGGATGGAAAACATTTGGGAATGCGAAGGTGTTGAATTGAAATCTTACCACATCTCCTAAAGTAGTGGCTGGTAGTAGGGCGCCGTGTCTCAGTACATAATGCCACGAATTTAACACGAAATAATTTTTCATGAGAATAAACCCTTTTACACGAACTGTAATTTTTGTTTCTCCATTTATTCATCTCAATCACTTCATATTTATAGTTAAAGCGGCATGTAAAACGTAATCGATGTGTACTTATATTACAATGGGATTGTTCCGTACAAGGTTGTTTAGATTGGAGGCGTCGCGTCAGCGAAAAACAACAACAACAACTGAAGAACAAGAACACCAACGTTTGGGAACCACAGGTTTACAGTAAAGAAGGAATGACACACAAGGGAAAGAGTAAGTGAAATGTGGATGCAACTACAGCAGAAAGAAAGAAAATAATATTTGGATTGTATTCAATTTTCTGCCAGAATCTAAATGTAGGATAAATAAATGATAACTTATACATTAATAATTATAACTTACAATTTATCAATATAAACATTTTTGGACGATAGCAATATATTTTTATAGTGATTTACAACAATTGTAGGTAATTTCTTCGTGAATTGGACATGGTGTAATCTATTTTAAAAGTATTATAATCACATTGTATGAACTAAAAATGATTTATACAGTCAGTCGAAAATGTCTTCAACACAAAACTCCGGAAAAGGTATTCTCGTCACGTAGAAATACAATTCCGTCTTTTAGAACGTAACTTTTCTTGAATTGTTATTTTCTAACCAAGATAGATTGACACATAATGCATTGCACCTTAGATTGAATATTTTTGACACATAATGCATTGCACCTTAGATTGAATATTTTTGACACATAATGCATTGCACCTTAGATTGAATATTTTCTTCAACTTGCTAAAAAATAAGGCTTAGAAATATATCATGAAAAGACATTTAACGGAAACTTCCGTAGCCGACGAAAGTTAATCTCTAAGCAATCGAAAAAAAGGGTAACGAAAATATCCCTAATAGTCCGGGGTTGGAAGTTTCCAATTACTTTACCGAAAATTCCCCAGAAGAATAATACGCAAGTCAAGAGAAGTATACTTCAACTTTCTTAAGCTCAAACATCTACAAAACAAAAGTACCTTCCTTTCCCTTTGTGAGCAGTGAGGCGATAAGACGGAGTTAATATGGAGAAATGGATGAGAGCAAAGATTGTGAAGCGTCAGTACGTAAATGATGGATGGTTCTAGCAAAACACGAGAGTCGTACGTTACAGCAACCGATCAAGAACGAACTTAGCAACAAAAACCTGCTCTTAATCTTGTAAATTAGACTTCCACACGACGTGCAGATAAAATAGATTTGATTAAAAAAGCGTTTATCAGCAACACGAAGAAACTACCCATTGCAATACACCTACACATATTAAAAGATGTCACCTTCTTAATTGGCTCAGTAAGCAAAATTCAGGTGTCTCCGGCGGAATAACAGAAGAAAACCGTAACTCGCGAACCGACCAAAGAAGAGAAGAATTAAATAACCTCACACGCAAAAAAGCATCGAAGACATTCAACACTTGGGCGATGGGCATAAGTAAGAGAAGATGCAAAGCGTGACCACCGTGTGATGAGAGGGGGGAAGGTAGTCGCCCGCAGAAGACACGAAGAGCAGGCAACTCGAGGCGACTTGGCCCGCAACAGAAGTCGGGCGCCACCGCCAGCTCATCCGTCCGTCCGCCGCGGCATGCCAAGGACACGAGAAGCTCCCGCGCGCACAATAAACATGTATCTTCGGAGTTCGCCATCCCGAAAATCATGCATAATGTAAAATTTTTTTCACGTGTTTTCAAGAAAGCTATATAATCCATAAGGGGCGGCAGGAATTGATAAAGAGGTGACCGCGCATGCCACGTTTCTGCTAAATCTGGCTGGCAGATCGACAAATTGCATTCCTCGCGAAATGCGGTGCTCGGTGGAGGAAGCTGTTACTGCTCTCAGAACCGATTATGTTGGGTTTCATCCAAAGCGCTCTCCCTCGAAGGACAAATCTCGATCTGATCGAAAATCTATAACCCAAGATCGCGTTTCCTCTTTTCATTTGTGGTTTAAGATTCTAGAGCATTCAAGCTGCTCTATGATTAAATGACTGGTTGCAATAAAAACCTATCATTCATTTTACTATACAGATACTGGTACATTCAAAAGTGAAAATTTAACGAAATCCTGACATAATTACAACGAAGATTAAAGTTGCATAATTGTGTTAATTTTTTAAAAAGAATATGTTAAAAATAAAAGTGGCGTTGAAAAAAATAGTTGTCTATTAGTAATTGAAGTCACAATATAATAATCATTAATAAAACTAAGTGTTTATTATATGTCATATAAAATTTCTGGTACTATTATGTGAACAAACTTAAATAAATAAGGCACAAATTTTAAACCAGTATACCAAGTGGTGCATATTCATTCTAGAAATGGTAACATTGCGATGATGAGACAAAACATTCAATAAATGTCTGCATTGAATATAACTAATAAACGTGCAAAATACGTTGTCAAGAAACTTTTTCTTTTGCTAAAAGCATGACGAATAAAACTCAATTAATAATAATAGTAATAATTTCCAACAATCTGATAACCGTGCATTGCATCGTCATTTCGATCACTTTCATAGGGAAAACGAATAAAGGACATTACTGAAGTATTCAAATCGACTTGCATAAAGTAAATGAATTATTTACGTTAACTACGTAAAATCTTTCCGCGACGATCACTCTTTTCTTCCTTTTACGAGACCGTCTATGTAGAATACATGCCTCACGCACATGATAACAACCACAACATAGTAAATTGTGTTGATAAAAATCGAGACCTACTATTCCATGCATAGGAAACATTTAATCCAAGGCAATGTGAACACCGCACATTTTTCTAAAACTATTCTCGGCACCATTTCATTTTTAATTTACTTTTCATTGTCGTTGCTTCTCCCGTAACCTCAAAACTTGAACTCTTAAAAACGAAAATAACATATTTTTATTTCAAATCACATGTAAATTAGTAAGAGACAGCATTTTCACGGACTGTTTTGTTCATTATTTTTAACAATAAAAATACTAACGAACCTCCGAAACAAAGAACCTTCATGTAGGTAATACAAAGAAATAACTCGAACTGAATAGTTGAATAGAAGAAGCTGAAAGTTTACCTCCCAAACAATATACAATGTGAAAAACAGTGTTTTAAATACACATTAAATACTAGTCGAGTACTCGTGGCTTTGCTCACGTCAATTTTATAGTATCTCTACAACTTTATTCTTTCTCCCACAACCATTGCTATCCAATAAGAATGTTATACATTAATATTGTCGGTTTGATAGTATTCTTATGTATCAGGACGTAACTATCAGCTCTTTACCAAAACCTTCACGCATGCGACTTCCGATAATTTGTACATGGTGTCACCTTTCCTAGGAGTAGGTATAGGGGCTGGTCGTGGATTTGACGTCATCTTTCACAATTGATTTCCAACATGAATGTTTTCATTACGACAAAGTATTGCAGAATTGTTCACGTAGACTACTACAAAAATGTTGTTAAAATGTACAGAAATTGCTCTCGTATAAAAAAAAATTCCACAAGTTGTAATAATGAAACGAAAGGAAGTCAATGCCCAGTGGTATGGCAATATAAATATGAATTATTCATTGTACACAGTACACATCAGAACAAAAAAAAACACAAACATAAACACGTATCTCATTATGCTCCTATATCCGCAAATCAAACAGCTAAACCAAATACCGATTTTAATATCTTCCGCTTTAAAAACTTAGCACATTCATACAAAATTCGAATCCTCATTTCACTCCCTTGTGTATGGATTTTCGTATAATCTGTCTTAATGCATATTTTCGATAATTTGTTGTCTCGCTCTTCCCAACCCCCACATCTAGGGGTGTCGTGCACCTCATGTGGTTTGAAAAATTATATGTCATTGAACTACAATTATTCATCTCAGAATACACAAAAATCATTGACTCTACCCTAATATAGGTCTTTAAACATAATTTTTAAGTCTCGCCCTTCCAACCCTAGCTCTAAGAATACAATTTCCCTATGCGATCTGAACTTGGCTCACCAGCATTGTTTAAATAAACATATTATCAACTCGAAAACAGATGCAATTTCCATTTTTTTAAATTTCAAAATAAGGTTTCAATTTTTACACATGAACCCACATACATCCTCTTCCCAAAGGTCACTAGTGGTGTCTTTCTTCAATGAGAGCTGAATTTAGACAAACACGATATCGGGATTTTACTATCAACTCGGCGACGCCGAAAATTGTGGTCTCGTCACTGGCATCTGGCAAGTTGGGTTATTCCTTTCATGGCAACCCCTTCCCTAAAGGGGTGCTGGAGTTTATACAGGCTGATTGTGGACTTTGGCGTCTTTGAGAATGCCGTTACTGATTTCAGAGGCCCCAAAAACTATGATCTCAATATTAATGTCATGTTCGTTATATTTTTAAATTTTAACCCCTTCTCATCCCCTTCCCAAAAATGTATATTTCGTCATAGGGGGTGATCATGGGCTGAAGCAGTATTGAATGTGTGTACATGCTGCTCTTCTGCGTCTTATAGAATGATGTATTTAACACTAATATCTGTATTTTTTTTATTATTTTAATAATTTTTTGTCAGAAACCTTCGCGGGTGTGTTTACAACAATTTTCATCGCAAACGGATGAATGGTATAAGAGCGCCTAAATGACATTCGAATGTTATATATTACTCCGTTATGGACATTTTTTCGAGTTTAATTCTTATTCACGAATATAATACCAAGAGTAAAAAAAACAAAAAAACAATCTAGGTATTTCAAGACGAATGAGATACTTCACATAGGTAAAGAACCTTAAAAATTATAAAAAAATTCTAGTAGTAATCTGTTAAAACTACAAAAGAATGTTAGTTAAACAGGAATTTGGAAACATTACACGCACCATTATTTTATTGGCTTTTATTTATTATACCTTGGCGCGCCCCTGGCTGTGCAGTACACCCCAGTTGTACCGTATTATATCCTCGAAGATAATTCCTTGTATTTTAATATGACCTCTTTAATAATAATACAATTACGCGACAGTATAAACAAAACTATCTTTGTTATGAATTAACAACGGAAGCACGAAAAAATAAGTATAACAAAGTTAACTTAATCTCTATAACTCGTAGGATTTAAAAGTTTGTCCGCAATTAAGAAGTGTCAGCTTTTGAGAAATTCAGGTCATCGCAGAATAAAATGACGGGGAGTGAAAAAGCATCCGCTGTGGAAAAATGTCCCAGATGGAGAAGTGTCCCTCAATGGAAATTTCATTGTACATTTTAAAACTCATTCTTATTTACACATCTTCATCACGGACTCACGAATTCTTTCGACAGTTGAAAGGGGGGTTACTTTTTCTGAGTTATTGGTAATACGCCAAACATCACACTGCCACAGGTAAGAAGCGTTTACACAACGCGTTGCTCAACCCTTTCGTAACGAACCTTTCGTTTCCTTCTCCCCTTCTGCTCTGGGCGTTCGGGAGGAAAATTCGGGCATTCGCGTTGAAGGCGCTTGACGTCGCAGTGTTTGGCCGTTTGGACGGCACGAGGAGTTACGCAAGCGAGACGTCTTGGGGTGGCCTAACTAGAGGATTGCGTCGTCACTCGAAAAGGAAGAGGTCTTTGGGGATTAGAGAAGCGTTTCTTGAGTGGCGACCGTCGCCGAATCTTTTCAGGAGGTCTTAAAAGTCTCCCTCTGTGAACTTTATATAAATGGTCTCTTTATATAAGTTCAGAGGAAACACTACAGATTATTATGTTATTCGTCGCACGGGGCACGAATAGCCACGGAATAAAAAGAACTACAGCGATAAACACTGAATTTCAATACAAGCGATCAAATATCACGATATAATGGGAAGACAATAAACGTAAAATACCTAATAAATAAAAGGGGTATCGTATGTGAATAGGACGCGACCCGCGACGCTATAGGCCACGAGTTTGAAACTTGGGAAAGTCGTGGATATTTATTTATTTATATACACCATACCCCTGTACCTTAACACAAAGTCATTACCAGGGTTATACATAAACCTATTCCTTTTTTCCCTTGAAAATACAGTGGTCCAT
Organism: Laupala kohalensis; assembly: GCA_002313205.1. NCBI lineage: Eukaryota > Metazoa > Arthropoda > Insecta > Orthoptera > Trigonidiidae > Laupala > Laupala kohalensis. The sequence goes on from NNCF01127633.1 coordinate 198,203, forward strand.
TTCATTTCATATTTCTTTCTTTTGTATCTTGTATTTGCTTTTTCTACTGTCCACGTCTCTCTCACTGTGATCCCACTTATATTTGTTTCATAGTCTTTTGTATTGTCTTTTTTCTTGTCCTCTTATGTTTCGTTTTTTGCTGCAATACGTATTGTCATAATTTCTGTTATATAATATGTAAAATCAGTATATTTACTTTTACTTCCAATTAAAAATGTCCAGTCCTTTAAATTCGTTAATCCCTTGGTCTTCATTTTCTCAAACCATCTTCCCCTCTCTGCCTCCGTTATCCTGCATTCATATACTATATGTCACATCCTCATATAGTGAACACAAGTGAATGTTGTTTGCTCGATTATTTCGTTGCACATTTTGATGTCTCCATAGAACACGCTTTTCTGTGCATTGGTTGTTCTTCTAAAAAGAAATTACAATATTGCCATATTATCTAGTCTGAATTACTTCCCCATGTCCTACAATTTGTAACATATTTTTCAAATTCCTTGGCATCAAATCATTTACTACCTTGTAAACGAACATACATACATTTAAATGCAGTCGCTGTCGTACTGTCAAAAATTGTAGTGTGTAGAACATATCATCTATTTCCGTGTACTTATTACAATGCATAATTGCTCTCATAGCTCGGTTTTGCATTTTTGTAGTGCTATTAATTCCGTTTCACCCATATTTACCAAAATTGTTGAGCAATATTAAAAAAGGGGAGATATTATCGTCTTATACACGATACCTAACGTAAGCCGATATATAGTTTCCAAGTCTGATTAAAAAACTTATTTTTTTCCCTACATTCTGAACCATGTAGTCACAGTAATCTTTGAATCTTAACTTATCATCAATCATAACTCCTAAGTACTTTATTTTTTCTACATGTTCTATTTCAGTTCCATTTAAACATTTTAATGTAATATTTGTTCCCGCTTATTTTCTACCGCTCCAGATAATCATAAATTTTGTTTTATCCGCGTTCATTTTTAATTTGTTATTATTCTTCTATTCTGATAAATACATCATTCATCTTCTGTTCTATATCTAAAGCACTTTCCCCTCACACATACAGTAACGTATCATCTGCAAATAGTTTAATACTACTTCCCTCTGGACAGAAATTAATTATATCATTGATATACATTATACATAGCAATGGTCCCAGCACATATCCTTCTGGTATACCATAGTCTGTAGTTGTCAACCTAGAAAATACATTGTTAAATCTAACTTGCTGTTTCCTGTTCGTGAGATTTGACCTAATCCATTCAAGAACTTTTCCCCGTATACCATAGTGGCATAGTTTATTTAATAGTCTCTCCCTATCTACCGTTTCAAATCCATGAATATTACTCCTATCATTTTACTTTCGCTTATGGTTACTTTCCACTCATCGACTACTGATTGAATTGCTGCTTCACATGAGCAGTTTTTTCTAAATGCCGATTGATAATCTGTTATTATACAATCATTTACCAAGAAAGTCTCGACTTGTCTTTTTACCGTTATTTCCAACACTGAAAGTTTCCCAATCATCTGGGAAACCCCATCCGTTAACGAATCGTTCATAACATCTAAGAATTCATGTTTTATTACAGGAAGGTCTATTTTCAAAATATCACTACTTATTCCTTCATCAGTGCCTTTTTCTTTCTTCTTTTTTTTTTTGTAATTCCTTAACAATCTGCTCTAATTGTTCAATACCTATCATATCAAAGTTTTCTATGGATCCCTTATTTTCTATAACAAAAATGGTCGTCTTTCTATTGCCACCATTCGTATCACTTTGTATAGACTTCATTATATTCTCAATGCTTCTTATGTAATATAGGTTAAACGTGTCCGCCAAATTGCTTTCTTCGTTCGGGTCTACAATTTCAAAATCTATATTATTAATTTCCAATCCCTTAATTTGCTCATCTCGAATTATTTCTTTTAAAGTTTTCCACATTGCTTTCTGATTCGCCTTATTGAGATCTGATTTTCATAGAATTCCTTTTTTTACTTTACTAATTTAACTACTGTATTTCTTTCACGTTTAAATTGCTTTCAATCTCAATATGAACGAGTTTCCCTAGCTTTCCTAAAAGCCTCACCCCTCCTATTTGCTGCTACTTATTTCATCTGAATACCATTTTTTACCATCCCATACTTTTGGGATTTTTAATTTTCTTACTTGAGCATTCACATTTAGGGTATTTACTACACACTGAACTAATTTATCTGCCCTTGTCTCAGTACTCTCAAGATTACACTCTAAATTTGTCTTTACTAACTTAACAAAATTATTACCAAGTGCGTCACCCCACTACTCAAATTCAGTTCAACTTTTATCCATGCATGGTCCGTTATTTTAGGTTGATGGATCACTTCAACATCTATTTTACTATTTGAAAATACTAAGTCTAGCCATCCCTGGTTACTCTTGTTGCACTGTTCACATATTGTTTCATTCTCAAGCTCTGCATTTTAGTTTGTAGTCTCTTTGAATAAAAAGAATTAGTTTTACAATCTATATTGAAGTCTCCTATCACTACGCATTGATTATGAGAGATACATTTTTACAATCTCCTCCAAAAACTTGGTGAGTGTTATGACGCTACTATCACATCATTGTAACAATTTTTATTAACTTTCACTCCTATAATCCAACAGTTTGCAGGTATCTTCTTTATCATTAACACACTACTTTCTATGTCCTCCCTCACATATATTAATACACCTCCTGTATATCTATTCTTCCCGTCACATCTAACTACACTATATCCACTTTAAGTTCACTTCACTATCTTCGATTTCTGCCGTTAATCTTGTCTCTGACAATACAAGCACAGCTGGATTAATTTTTTCGATGAGCATATCTTCTATTTCATCTTTATGCGCTATAAGGCTGTGCGCGTTTGTATGCATAATGACCTCTTTGTTCTTCTGCTGTTGCTATAGTTTTTCCTTTTTATCTTGTTCTTTTCTTCTCCTCATTTAGGAATCTCTTGTATGTCGGACATTCTACATTATTGGAAGGTATTAGTCATTTATATTCAAATTAAATTTTTCATTTTTTAGCTTACAATTAATATATTGCTTTATATTTTCTTTATAGTCTGCCGTTTCATAGTTTGCTTCGCATTTGTAGCATGTTACATTTCTCTTACAGTTTCTTGTCATATGAAAGAAACCCCAACATTTAAAATATCTCTTAATACTGACGTAATTGTAAACTTTACATTTACGCCAGCCAACATTAATTTTCTTTTCAGCATTATCTCTTGTGTAAGCTCTTCGAGTTCTATAATTATAGATCCTTCATTCTTTGTTGATTTCCTCATGTTTTTAGCATCATTTCCTCTGTCTTTTACAATTCTTTCTACGATTCGAAAATTTATTTATTTCTTCCATTCTATTTTATTTCTTTATTATAAATACCAGATCCGCATCATTTGCTTTTATTTCTTCTTCATCAGTATCTATTATCTTCAATTTTGGTGTAACCTGCTTAGGTTCCGTTATTTGGAAATCACCAAGTTTTTCTTGTACTTCATCTCTCGGTTTTTTTATCTCTTCTCCGGTTTCACATCCCAGGATAACGGTACCATTACATCCCTTTTTTACTTTTGTGATCCCCACATCCATATTTGTAATATCAACTTTTTCTTTCACTAGCATTTTAGTTTTTTCACTTTCTTGAACCACTTTTGGTTTTACAACAATTATGTTTCCCCTCCTTTTCACTTTAACAACTTCCGAAAAAAGTTTTGTTTTTTCCCTTCGGTACTTCTGCCCCTTTTAGTATACTGTTCTTCAATTCCGCTATATCTTGTCTAATGTCTCCGAATTCTTCCTGTATCACTTCCTCAATCATTCTTCTAGTGTTATTTCTACATGTTTCCTCATCTTTCATTTCTTTTAACGCTTTTTACATCCAGCCAATTTTTGCTTCCATGTTCGATGATACATTTCCAGATGATTGTCGCCTACCACTGGCACTGCCTTCACTAAAGACCTCTCCTGCAGATTCTTTCCTCATTTCTTGTTTTCATGTTGCTCTCTTCAGGTGGCAACAGCAAGGACATACGCCCGTAAAATAGAGCCAAATCTTACTGATCATTTACCGAAATGGTACAAGGAATATTTTCTTAAAGCAAATACAGTGTTATGTTCTAAATACAGATTTAAAGTAAAATATCTTGAATGGACACATTCTTTTCAGTAACGCTACCGTGGTTTAATGACACAACCGAAAAGCAAAGAAATAAAAATATGCAGTGTCATATACAATTAACCTGTTACCTCATAAAAAAGTATAAAAAAGGTTGATTCAACAAATTGCCCGAGTGGAATAAAGGAGTTGAACGAAAATATATATTAAGTTACAAATAAGGTTAAAACAGATAATAGGAAAAATTAGTAAATGAACGAATACAAGAGTTTTGGGCTGCGTATTGTAATATTGAAATTTATCTAATTGGAAAACAAAAATATATAGACAAGCAATGAATTTGGCATTACATAGTATAAGACATTAAAAACAAATGATACTGACACAGTAAAAGTGCTGTAAATGCAAATTTTCTGTGAAGTACAGAAGGAAAATAGAAACTAGTTTTAAGGAGTCGAAAACAAGGTAAAGAAGTATGGAATCGAAACATTTTGCGATCAGTTCATCACCAGTTATAAGGATCATAATCTTCATGTGTACTTATATGCCTGAACCCGCAAATATTGGGTGAAGAAGTTAGTTAAAGTGTCAGCAGGGAAGTGTAAACGACCGAAGAAGTAGAAGAGGAATATGGGGGAAGAGTAGGAAGAGACCACGTGCGCACCGCAACTCTGCCCCCCCGCCCACCGACCCTCGTCATTCCCGCCCTCACAGCATATTCGGCGGAAGCATTTCCGGAGGTCGGCTGGCTAGCAGACCGCATCCGCACCCAACCCTCTCACTGTGCTAATGCGCCACGCCCACCGTTCCTGGGACAACCAGAATTCTTTCAATTCCTATAAATTCCTACGAGCATTTGGCCGGACTTATTTCCATTTCACATTTAAATTTATTTGTTTAGATATTCAGAATACACGCACTAAATTAAATACGCCGTTCTCATATACAACATAGAATACATTGCGACTCGAGGTAATTCCATCATGACTCATCGTGAGAGCGACATTTTAAAGTATAATAGATCCAATTAAAGTCTTAAGATTATCAGTTCTTTACTGTGCAGCAATCGGCTATTTATTAGTATGTCCGTAACAAGAGGTTAACGAACTTCCAACATAAGCAGATATCGATTAAACGTAATAGAATAATTACAGTCACCATTCTTTCATTTTCTGTTTCTTCTTTCCATTACTTCCTCTCATATTAATCTATTCCACAAAAAAGATAAATATGAAAAGACTTTAATATCACATCGGCAGGGCTGTACTCATAACACATGCGTCTGATGTGATTAAATATAATAATTGCAACTGAATGGAGCACGTTCTACCAAATGAATGTTGACTGACTTTCCTCTCAACACATTAATCATAACCACTAATTCGATATCGAAGGGCTGCCCCTCAAAAGAAAATAGTAATAAGTAAATATGGCGAGAGGCTTAAACCGGAGCAATTAAAATTGAGTAAACAAGACCAAAAGCCAGAATGTTTGAATGACGTATTTAAAGAGTCACTGCGAAGCGACTGAGTGTGAGATGCATCAAAGAGAGACTGGTATTGGAGGCAACAGTGAACACGATTGGCGACGATGTTACGGGACGCAAGGGTCACTCTGTAACTAATTAACGAAGTGACACTGGTCGACCCCAACGCGTTGATGATACAGGGGATGGGAACTAGATTATATTCGGATCACATCATCACATCGCAAGGGTAGCTAAATACAAATCAACCACGTGTCAATCAAGAGATGACCCGGTACAAATTAGGTGTTTATTCTTATTTCCTGAAAGAGAAGGAATAAAACAGAAGTAACAGGATTTTAGATATTTACTGTACAGTTCAATGAGTTAACTAGCATACGTTTAAATTAATGCGTGAAATTACAATTTTTATAACATGCAATTATTGATACATAGTACGTCAACACAAGTCACAATTCAATATCAGCAAATTCTCGATGAAAGAATCGTGGGAAATGTATTCCTGATCTCTCGAATAATCAAGATGAATGAAAATATTTCACTTACCACCATAAGGTGACAGCAAAGCAATAGAGAAGTTACGTTACGTACCTGAAAGCAAAGTAAAATATAAAAATATTCACAAACACTATACCAATAATATCACATAATAAGTACAACGGATAATTTACAACTACTGCCATACATATATTGAAGAGTGCTTTGAAAATATTTAATTCGTTTATTAAGGTAACTCAGTGTTAAGGGATAAAAACAATTCACTTGAAAAATAAACGCAATTCAATTGGTGGTAACATCGTGATGCAACGCCATGTAAAATTTGTTAAACTTTCGTTTGGCGTATTTTTCGTTAGCCCACCCTACCGCGAAACGAATCAAGGAGCGTGCGACCACGTGGCCGAAACATTTCCCCCGCTAGAGAACGTCGGCCGTGAGGAAGGAGATTATATGGAGATTCGCCATCGGCGCGGTGCTCAGGGCGACGGCGGGCTGTGAACGATGGCTTGTTTGTGGGCGGGCCGAACGCCGGTGGGGCACGCCACGAAGCGAGGAGAAGGCGGCGACGAGGCCGACGGGTGGCCGTGGTGAGGGTTCAGAGGGGAGGAGGACGCTGCCACCGTTGCTGCTGCGGCGGGCGGCCTCCTCCGCGAGAGGGCGAGAAGCGAGTTCGTGCAAGAAGCCCATACATCGAAGTGCACGGGAGCGCGCGGGGGCGGCAACAGGCACCCCCACGGCCTCCCTCGCCGCGCTGCCGGGGAGGCCCGTGCCTCGCTCGCGGCCACCGCGGACGCCGCCCCTTTAATTGCGCCGGCATGCAATCCGCGCGCCAGCGACGTCGTCCATGCAGCGAAAGGAAGAGGGAGAGAGATTGACTTCGCGAAGAGAGTGTCAAGTGAATGAGCGGGAGAAGGAAAAACGCGCAGGCTATCCGTCACGAGGAACGCAGAAAAAAAAACGATCAAAAATTCTTTCACTCGAACAATGGCTATACCGGGTGGAAGATGAGATTAGGTGTTCCCTTCCACTATACAAGTAAGACGGGAGAAAGTCATAAACCCACTATGTTAATAAGTTTATTACAATACATATTGCAAAAATTGAAAGTGAAAACGTATACAGAAATCAGAAGAGAATGTAAAAGATTTAAGTACAATCAAGTTGTAAACAAACATATGGCTTTAAAGCTCATTAATAAACAGGAGAGTGGACGTGTGGAGAAATAATTCTGCAACCAATAAATAAGTTGAATGAATAATGTTTAGTGAGGATTGATACTGTAAATATATGGTATTTTCCACGAAGAATTCTGGCACCGTCAAAGCAAACCTCAGTGAATTCTTCTTTTGGATGAATTTTGAAGAAGAAGGTTTTCACCACTAATGAAACAAATAATCAGAAAACTAATATTTAATAATAATAAAAAACGTTTAGCAGCACTAGAGACATAATGAAAGAACAACGATAGGTAAATGAACGCAATGCATCCTCTTCTATGAAACATAATTCATCATTCGTCTTTCACATCACAATCTCTGTAGTACTAAATCAGGTAAGACTGTAAAAGTCGGAATTAAAAAAAAAGATTTCCAGAATAGACTGTTACACAATATAAAGCGAGTTCCAGGAAAAAGAAAACTGCGTAACCATTCAATAATACAACAATCCTCATAGAAAAGGGAAAATTCAGCACCGAAACCAAAATTAGACATCAAAAGATGGTTTGGGTTACGTCACCAAGTTGATACGTTACGCATTCACCGTAATGAAGACTCTGCATCCATAGCGCCTATTAACCCCGAACTGTGAGATAACAACTGCCAGTGATTATCGATGTAAGATGTGAAACTCGTTGTGGATAGTGGCGAAGGAGACATTGGAACCGTCGCTCCTGACAGTTGCGGGGGCGCAGCGGCGTTCCTTCCATCTCGCTGGAGGCGCCCGTGCCTGGCGGCGCCGAGGGCCACGTTCAAGGGGGAAGAACGGGGAGGGGGAGGCAGGTACGTACAGCAGACACCGGGTGGAGCAGCAGACAGCATACAGCGCGGAAGGGTGGGAGGGAGAGGGATGAATCGGGGAAAAGCACACATCGCTTTCATCAGACGAGAGTATACTATCAGCGGAAAATATCCACAAGTTGAGTTAATGTGAGATTTGAATCACTTACCAATGCCACGATTTCGATTTGGTGGATGAGAAGGGAGATCGAATATATGCATACAAAAGCGAAATAATTTTTCAAAGATTCGACAAAAAAACATAGCTATGATGACCCATAGTATAATTACTGACAAATTTCAACGTAGAGAACAGCAGTCGCCAACCCGAGATTCTCGATAAAATATAAGTGGTCCGCAAAAATACCCGGGGATGAATTGGAATGAATTTTGATCTTCTGTTAATAAACTAGTTTTTTTTATTATATTATTGAATATTATATTGTTTTAAAAATCACATAAGAAAGTAAATTTAAAAAATCCTTAATGCAATTGATATCCTATTAGTTGTTGAACAAGATGCACACTTTGGCCAATATACACATAAACAACGTGTTTAAGATTTAGTCACCACGATGTAATAAATATGGTTGATATAATATTATTTACCATTTTTATACTTGAATTAATCTTTTAAAAATCCACCAAGTGTTCCACGGAATCTAAAACAATGAATTTAGAGGTCCGCGAGTTCCAATGTTGACACAGGACTGTGATTCCGAGAACAAAAAGTAGGAAATGAGACAATAAAAACGAAGAAGCAGCCTATGTCAATCTGAAAAGAAACAGAACGAATAGACGTTAATGTAACGCAGCATGGAATATGAGATGATAACAACTAAAGCGAACATGGAGAAAATAAATTTACACACGCAAATGTCTTGACATTTGCTCGACCTGAAAGTACATTGGTTCCAGAAGGGATATACCATGACACATACCTCCGTTCAAAGTATGTACCATTTCACTTGCACAGTAATTTGACCGTTCCTGTAGCCGTTCTATCACTCTGATACCCACAGCATAAATGAAAAACAAAATCATTTTAATTTTCAACTTGGGCTCATGACATCACCTACATGTCATTTGTCGATGGTGTCTCGACCTATGATATCAATTATGATACGCTTCATCCCGTCATCTCCACGATCTATGATATCAAAAACCATTCACGTGTTTACATAAGTTAAATGAGAACGACCTTCCATTATGCATCATAGATAATGTCTTTCAATCGTTAACTAACATGGTTTCATACGATAATCATATCGTTAATTTTCCTCCCCTCAGAATATTCTTTTTCCATTAAACCTAATGGTTTCACACAAATTTTAGGAATATTTTATGAAATATTTCTATCTGAACAATGAGGTTAACATTATGCGCGTTTCGCGGATAAATAATACCAAAATAAGAAATGTTTGTAGTACATTTTTAATACAATATAAAGTGAAATAGTAAGTATTTATTTGATCTGAAAAGTTTGAAAATAGATTTGTGAAAAAACATGACTTAGAAGTCTAGAAAATTCGATTCAAAACATCGGCATGAATGGGAAAAATATAGTCGTAGGTTTGATTTAAATACTAAGTATGGAACAGCATACATTGACTGAAAGAATCATCATATCATCATATCGTGATTGTTTATAAAATATTTACAGCATTAGGAGAGCCATTGGTATGTTAAAAAAAGTTTAGCTACGTCGGAAATAATAATTAGAATCACAGAGGCGCAGTAATTCAAACACATTATTCTTCTCATCTCCGCCACTCCAAATTTCTCTCTGCGGTATTAGATGGCTATCACACTCTCGTCTATGCAGCTCATGAGCATACCCATGCTTCTTGGATCGAAAGGTCTGTAGCAGTGAAAACAGGCGCGCCGGCAGCGAACTCTTAACATGCCAGATTTTGAGCGCCTCACACGCGAAGCTGCTTGGCAAGCACGTATTACCGGTGAATCACTGTGGCAGAAGATGCATTAGGTCGAGACTCGTGGGGGTCACCTTATGCTAATGACATAAATTGTAAAAAATAAAACTTTCCTCGCAAAGATCGTAAATTGTCCTCTTATGATGCACAAGTTGGTTACAGAAGAAGAAAAGAAATGACTCTCTCCTCCTTTCCTCTTAAAATTCGTTTTCTTCTACCTCTTCTCTGCATCTTTTCTTCTCAACCATTGCTTTATATTTTATAAGAAAGAATTTCCCAGAGTACTGAAGTTTCACATAAGTATTAATGGTTTCATTATCACTGAACTGCACTCATCAGAAAAGGGGTAGTATTTAACTTGAAATTAGACTAGCTCATTTTACTAGAGAGCAGGTAAAACGCAAAAAAGACATTCTGCAGATACGAAAGAGAGACGACGTAATCACTAGAGAACAATAATCTATTCCATTAATTTGGAACAAGAAAAAAAATCCACCAGGTCCAATACTTCGTAGCACACTCACTAATCAGAAAAATTATTTTTCGATGCACATGTTTTTGCAAATGTTTAAGAGAAGGAAATTTCATGTAAGTGGCTGCAATGGAGTAGTGAGGAAGTGGATGTTGATGACAATGAACAACCCATTCGACTCGATTTAACTGGAGATATTTTTTGATAGGGGAAATTGTCCATAATACGTAAACCGGACGTCAATTACATCCTCTCTAGATTCTCAAACACAAGGCCAGGCACAAGTCTAACAAACAAGAAAAAATATATTGTTTCTTTTCTATATAGGCGACCATATTGTGGAAGAACATGTCACTATACGGAATATTTCAACGAATGCACATTCTCCACTGCATTGCGATCCTCTTGCATTAGTACGAAGACCAAGGTGTGAACGGTGGATTTCTTTTTGTATTTGATATTTCTTTCTTCATTGTATATTGTTTACTTTTTTTTTAAATTCAAAATTATGTAAAAAATGAATTTTCTATAATGTAATAACTGTAATAATAAATGAGGTTGAGTGTTAGAGGAGGCTCATGCCTTAACTTCACCTCTAAATAAATATGCATTATTATTATTATTATTATTATTATTATGGCAAATAACTTGAATTGTGCATGGAAATTCTTGAAACGTTTAATGCGGATGTAGCGGTATTAGCTCAACACAGAAAATGACTGGTTAGATACGCTTGTTTGGGAGAGCTTCACCACAATTCTCGACTTCAAGCCCCAACCGGGTCAAGGACCGTGGACATCCCAGACTTAATACACGTTTGAAAAGTTTGAAATACGAAGACGTTATAAACTCAAAAAATTTATTACGTCATCTATCTCAATGCTACCCTTAGTAATCATATCTTTAGTTATTTTCATAAAAAAATAATTTCATCAATAAGCCACAAAAAGATATTTTAAATTATTATTTATGTTCCCACATACAATTCTTTATAAATTACACGACCAAGATACGCTACTCGTAAAATACTTAGGTGTAAAAACATTGCATGGGAGGACATCAATTTCAAGGAGCATATACGTTATGTTTAAGTACAGAAAACTTTTAATTCAAAAATCATAAATAAAGAATATACATACTACATGTATTTAGTAATAAGTAATATAGATGGAACCTTAATCTAGATTCTCATCTGAAATAAATCTCATAATGAAACACAAACCACGAATGGGGAAGTAAAATAGTTACTTCTTCCGAGCTATTACTCTTTACGTTTTTAAGCGATTTCGTAGCTTTAGGAACATATTTCATTGAATTCATTTATTTTTTATTCAAGATAACCTTATTTTTATTCCTCTTTGTCTCTAGTCTCACTTAAATGAGAGTTAATTTTTCTACTGATCTATATCCAATATCGACCTTTTGATTTAAATTTATCGAGATAAAAATAAAACAATTTTGTGTTTTCGGGATAGATGCGAAATACATTATGATATTAAGGACACCGGAAACGTGTGTCACAATCTTAGAATCAAAATCGTTCACAATTCAAATACCTTTTGGGTAAAAAGAATATGAGTGTTTGGAACGCATCGTTGTCTGGCGTGGGCGCATCGCCTACCAGCCCATACCGCCTCCACACTCGCCTCTCGTAAATTAAGCACTTCAACCTTTGGCATCTCCACTCTCCCGTTGCTCAACCTCGGGCGACGCTACGCGATACGAGGCCCTGAACTACATTACCTGCAGCGGCTGACTAACGAAGTCGGCCACAGACGCATCTGCTACATATAAGCATCACGACACTCGCGACACCAGTCATGCAGGCACAGAACAAATATCGCTGTTATTTTATTAAGCTTTTATAATTTGTTGCGGGGAAGGTGAATGCAAAAATCTGCTCCTGATTATTCGCATTCCTAACTTGATGTGAGAATTTAGGTCAAGAGGAAGGGTGGGTATTCCGATTGTTTAGGCAATAATTTTGGAGTTCTGATATTATCTACCATAACAACATTTATGAAATCGTGATTAATCAGCTTCAATATCATGTATGTATTTGACTCTGTCCATTATGAGGTATATTTTAATATTGAAAATTGCATTTTATTTCAATTGTTAATGGACATCTCTTTAATGCTTCAAATATTCGTATTGAGAAAACATTGGAATCCACACTTCAAGTAACATGTTTAGCACGAATTCAAACGAGAAAATCCATCCTTGAAAATTTATTAATTGGATATAAATGCACAGCAATTATCAAGCTTTGTCATTACGATATACCTTGCAACATATTTAATTTTTCGGTATCTTTAACTTTTCATTATTCGTTAGGCACGAAGACGAGTGCACGGCTAAGAAATATTTCGGTGCATTAGCAATATCCGCAGATCGCGTACACACTTATCCAAACAAGGGTACCAGTACACATCACCAATTTACTTTTCATTTAGTATCCATGTAGGAAAAGATTGATACAATGTGTTTAATAAATGTTCATCGAGTATAGTCCACCAAGAATCCTAATAAATAAAACCAATGCGAAAGAATAAAAAAGTACCATGAAACGTGCACATGGAACTTAACTATACATATGATTTCTGGAGTTTCGATAAGAAGGAATCAAATTCACTATAAGACGATTCTATTCCCATACAAATATGCAATTCACTCATGTAATAGAACTTCGATCGCAGATCATCTAAATTCAACAATACACAATTAAAACTCCAGAGTTTGCAGAAACTCGCTCACAAATTGCATCACAGGAATCCCAAGAAATTCAGAGAATTTGATTCAAACGAAAAATGTTTCCACTAAATGACGCACCGCAATTCACACTTCCGTTTCCATGACGACGAGAAATTTCGTCATAATTCCCACCCACGTCACTTCAAACTTCAGTTATTTGCTGTTAGCAAGTAAAAGGTGTATCCTAAATTAGGTTCAAGCAACAGGCTTTTCTTGATAAAGAAAAATTTTCCTCGGCCGTCTTACGTAATGGACATCAGCCAGCAAGCGCTTAACTTTTTCATCAACTTAATGTAGCTAAATTATATTGAGCATCCTTATTAAAGCACGTGCGGGATGAAATGAGGCTTAGGTCGGGATACAATAACGAAGATGACTCCCACGGTGTAAATCCTCAGAGGTTAAATTTTAAAAAAAGAAAGAAAACAAGCAAGAAACGGGAGAAAATCGAGCAAGGAGAGTTTACATACAATAGACCAACGATTTTGCTTGTATTTTGCATCAATGTAGAACATATCTGAATATGAAATGCTACTCGATTACGACATGCCTTTCAAGCGTTTTCGAGATATCGAGATGTCAAGTTTTGTGCATCGCATTTTATGTGATAAAAGAGTAACAATTGTCAAGTACCAACGTCACTCAAGCGGTGTCAGAAGTCTAGAAAAACAAAAAGACACTCACTGAAATCACACCACTGGAAATACGCAGGAGATGGCATAAAAGTGAACGAATATTGATATAACCGAAAAAAGTAAAGTTGTATGTTCCTTTAGATTATGACATAATATCAGTTGAACATTTTCATATCTTACAGACTGATCGTGCATTCAATATGTAAATCCAACAATTTTCACTTCCTCCGCGTCGCATCCCATTCTATAACTCAAATTCTTCAGCAGTCTCGTGTCTTGCTTCAACTTGAACTATCAACAGCAACCTGTCACACTTCTGTTGGTGCATTGCACTATATAAAGATACGAGATACACCTCTTTCAGTTAAATATTAAGTACACGTCAGGAAAATTATTCTGCCCATTATTTATTTACTAATTTATTATTTACTTCAGACCTTATGGCGAGGATCAGGTTTTGTTGTCAGGTCTTCCACCTTACCGAGACTTGGAGTAGGGAATCGAAAAGGAGATATGTTGGGGAACTTGTGGAATTGAACCAACATTTGCCTGAAGTAGAAGAGGGAAATCCCAGTTGAAAACCTCATCTGGTTCGGCCGGGCAGGGTTTGAATCCACGCTCTGTCGCTCAGGATATTGTGGAGGAGAAGACGCTACCACTAGACCACCGCTGTCGGTAAATTATAGTACCCACAAATCGGCGAGTTACCATTTGAACCAGGAAGTCAACTCTCATCAATATGAAAACACTCCATCGGCGATACGATAATCTTCGAACGCCGAGACGAAATGGAAAGTTTGGATTTTGTTTCCGGTCTCCGACCTCTTGCAGACATCTCGTAACATTCCACTCACAACGTCATGACAAATCGAATACGCCAGCATAAATCGAAATGGCGTTTCCATTCCACGCCTTCGCGTGCCAAGAACTCCACCAGCCATGGAGACGCGGCGGGTCAGAAGAAAACAAATGGCGCAAAATGCAATACTCACGAGCACCGACGCGAAGAAGTATAACATTATTATAGCAACTATCTAAATAACAAAACGCGAACTGAAGACCTGTAATAAATAAAAACTAAAACTGTCATATTGCGTTTTATTTCATCGAATATTTAAGATATTAGAATGACACGTTTCGTTTGTGGTAGAAGTACGAGGAAGAAATTATATTTACTAAAAAAAATTCAGAGTATCGAAGAGAGGAAGACAACAGTTATGGGAGACCCTTCAACTAGACCTAGAGGGGTAATCATTACAACAGGAATTGATAGCTACCTAAAACGAAAACCAGGTTTACTAAGAATGGTGCGAAAAGCAATTTACAGATAAAATTATGACTGATCAGTAGATAACACCCACGTAATATTGAAAACAACATTATTTTTGAAACGAAACAAAGTTTAATAAAAAATCTGATGATATAAGTTTTGCAATTATGATAGCATATACAAAAAAATGTTTGATTATTTACACTCACAAAATCTCATACACTCACTAAACATTTAATAAGTTAATAATTACGATATAGATCCAGGAATGTAGGGTAAGACCTAAGTACAGGCATCAGAGAGAAACAAGACTTAATTAACCGAACAAATACGAATTATTTAAGCAAAATGGGGAGACGTCTTGCACCATTCCAATACATGGCACAACGCAAAATATAACATAAATATGTTGAGGGTAAAACAGAATAAGTTTTTTATCATATAGTATTCAAAGATGAAAATAAATGCATAAATCTTAAGAATCAAGAAAGAGAAACAAATCCGATTCATGATGCTGTGCAAGCGAACTCGGAAAACAGGTGGATGAATAAATGCAATAGCAGCGACATTGGCAGTTGGGATACAGAAGAGAGAAGAAAAGACTGGAACATAGCAGCAGCTGGGCGAGTCGAAATAGCCGCGACTGTTGGCAAAGTTTCGCGCAGGCGCCTTGAGCCAACAGTCTCCACCGCTCCTTCGTCCATACTTCGTCTTCACACAACAGCGAATGCACTGTGGGTACTAGGCAGGAAGTGTGCGGAAAGCTAACATTAATTGAAAACAATGTGCGAATGTACTTAATATATTTATTTAGATATTTATTTTATGTCGTATAGCGAAGTTCAAGACATTTGACCCGCTCTTCCACCAAACCGTGACTTAGGTAAGGGAAATTGGGTTCCCTGGAAACTTATGGTACCGAACCGACTTTAGAAGATGAGGGAAACCTCAATTGAAAACCTCACCTAGTTCGGCCGAGCAGGGTTTGAACCCACGCTCAGCGATACCACTAGACCATCGCTGTCAGTAGTGTTTACAAAAAAAAAAATTAACACTTGACAACAACAAAAATAAGTGAAGGTTCCCCCATTTTTCTCGAAAACACAGTGAAGTTAAATTATTTAAGTTAGCCACAATCTTGCGTAATATCAGTAGACACACACGTATGCAAATTTCAAACAAACAATTATTATCCAAAAGGAAATAAACACTACGAGCCATTAAGAGTAGTAAATCTAATTATTCCTTCAGAAAAACCTCCGTAACATAAGACAGATAACTCAGACCACATTACAGAGAGAAATCAAAGAATTTGAGATAGCGAATGTCCATCTTTTTAACCCCCCCCCTTTTTTTTAATCCCGCTTCTTTCGCGAAGTCAATATACATAGAGATTTTGCGGGTTGCCTATCTAGCGCCTGTTGAGGTTTCTTGCATTTAAGAATTAATATATTACTTAATGGAACAAAGATAAATATTGTACTATATTAGTAAGTGGAACAAAGATTAATTTTGTACCGCTTAACACGTTTTATTAATTATGTCCTTTTTTACGTCGCGAACCTTCATTAAAGTGACAATTCTTTTATTTGTGTTTTTAAGTGTTGATACCATCAGTTAAGAATTATAATTACTGGATAATCGACATAAAAATTTTCTTCAAACAAATGTTCTATGTCAATTCCAGCGATAAGACCTACAGACACAACAGATTAAAAAACTGAGGAAAATCTTTTTAAAAAATGATAAAATTAGAAGTGTTGATAATTAATTTCGTGGGGAATTAACTACAAGATGAAAAAAGTTTAAAATCTGCATGTCGGTGCTCATATTAGGGAGAGAAGCAGAGAAGAATCTGACGGACGTTCCAGACCGAAATGACGCCTCGCGTGTGCGTCAGCGAGTTAGTGAGACGCCTTCACAGGCGAAGGGAAAGCAAAAGGCAGCTTGTAGCGACAGCGAGACTTGCATCGCCCGCTCACTTCCTTCAAAGAGGAAAAAAGAGCCACACTTTTAGTGGCCTCACTTTACGTCCCCATATCGCCTCTCCATCTTCCCACCGCGCGTTTTCCGGGAGATTTGGAATCAAAGCGCTGCGCTCCGGCGTTTTTGCAACGGCTGCTCTATACGTCATTAAAGCGTGACAGGTGTGAACGGGTGTGGATTAGGAAAGAGGATTCTCTGAAAACACTTCCAAGAGATCACGCGGCTACTCCACGATATTTATTCTCCATTCGTCACGGCATCGAAAGATGGATTACTATACTATTCTATCACGGAAACGTGCTATTGGCTTTCAACTACCAAAACTAACAAGAAAAAAGATAAAATCAACTCAATTACTTTCCAATAAAATGAACATTACTGTATGAACAGAAGACTACTGCGTATTGCACTAAGGTGGTTCAAAAAATTAATTTTTTGAAATTTGGATGGGGCACCTCCCATTTTCTTTTGTATTAAAATAACACTTCTATAAAATTCAGATTTAAAAAACATTTTACGAGTCGCTACTTAGCTTCAGAGAGTCCAAATTTTGAATATCCTATCCCTAAAATATATTTAAGAAATCGGAAACTTTCATGGAAGTCTTAACAATACGGGTGCGTCATCTACATTTCAAAAAGTTGATTTCTTAAGAATCATCCTACTGTTACGTATACGAAACTGTGTAAATTGCTTCTAAAAAATTTATACCTTCCATAATCGAAACATCCAAAATAGATTTTTGTGTGTGTGTGGGGGGGGGAGGACTTTAGGGCTCGTCAAGGTCATTAAAGCGAATAGAGTGACCACGGGCGGTGACAATACTGGTAGCTCTTAAGCCCGGTTTTCGCGTACCTACGGGTCGGATGCATATTTTAACTCACAACTTCAGAGTACCTACCCGTGGAGGAGTGTTTGCAACGTCAACAGCCTGGTGAAAATTGCGACGGACCGGGACTCGAACCCGGGACCTCCTGCTCTGGCCGCAGGTGATTTGGGGGTCGAGGCGGCTGGTGCAGTGGATAGCACGATGGTACTCGGAAGTTGTGAGTTAAAATACAGAATAGACTACGGATTTTTCTTATTATTTTGTTATGTATTTTCTTGTCATGCCGTATCTAAAAGAATATGACGTTTTGAAGGTAGTAGGCCATTGTAAAGTAAAATTTAACATGCGAACATTTGAATATTGTAGACAAAGTTGTATATGAATGCATACTTTTGGTTTTCGAGCAAATATATTCCTATTTAGGGAAAGTTTACATAATATTTTCTAAACATTAAGCTCATAATAAAGCATATTTTTATTTCTTGTTCCAAATATTTTCATTATATCGTGATCTAGCACATACTGGTTGCCGGGCTGTACCATAAATGCCCACTATCTTGGTTTTTCGATTTCATTCCCTGGGAAAGACTTATTTCCATATGAATTTATGCCATGTAAACTTTACAATGAGAGCCATTTTTTGTTTCTCGTAATTTTTGTGTGTTTATGTGTTCACAAATAATCTGCACACATTTTACTGAAAAAACTATTCCAATTATTAAAATTTAAACCATAACTTACTGAATTGTAGTTAATACCATATAAGTATTTTATAAGTAAGGCGTTCTCGTAAAATGTTATTTCGTTCGATATTCTCCTACGTTGTTTCGACTCTTTATTTTTCGAAAACTTTAATTTTGACACTAAAACAAAGAAACTTATCAGAACCCAGGACACCTATCGTGGTGCATATGATCTCTTACCTCGTATATATGAATCACTGATTATGTGGTGAGATCTGGGAAGAGTATTAATTTGTATGATCGCGAAGTGAGGGCAAATTTTGACATCTATCATGAGTTAATCTAATCTGTCGTATGAAGTCTCCAAGAGGATCACCGATAGTGATTTGAATGACGCTGGGCGAAGGTAACGGTGGTGGAAGTTTTCGAGAAGGCAACAGCAGCAACGCTCAGAACGGATTGCGAATGCAGGCCAGCGCCACTCAATTATGAGCCTTTACGTCACGCCTTTACGACGACCGCCGCCCCTTGGCGGGACGTAAACCCATGTCCATTCGCTGAGGTACCAGACGCGAGATTAATATCCCGCCACACTGGCGTCTGTGGTTGCCGAGCCCTTGTGCCTCCCCTTCCCCTCCCTCGAATTTTGAATGCTCGAGCATTCACTAGTAGGAGAAATAAAGAAAAAAAATATTGGTCGAAAATAATATTTATAATATTCCAATCGTTAACTGGTCTCATGAAATGCACGTAAAAACGGACGGTACTAACTAGAACAGCACATTTATCTTAATAAAAGTGAATTGTACGGAGTGTCACTGGCATGGAAATCGAAATTTGAAAGGACTCTTCTTAAGGGTTATTGCAAGTAAAATTCAAAGAATTTTATAATGATGAATTACAAGGGAAGAAAAGCATCTCGTCAACATTTAAGAAATGAACTAATATTGGATTTCGTTAACAAAACCTCTTCACTGAAATATATTAAAAAAACTCACCCCTAACGATTTTAATTCTCAACAAAAAGTATTCTATACACACTACAAATTTGCTGTTTTTTGCCGTTTCCTTACTTCCAAATTCACACGACAAACTTTACACATTTCTCAAACAAACAAACAAAAAATATTAACATCCGGAAACTTTGAAAACTTACGGGACAAGAAATTGTTTCACAATGACGGCCTCTTCGCATTTGAAACATCTCGTCATTTACTGAGAAATGGAATAGTATTGAACAATGTTAACGAATCCAGTTAACTGAAATAAATAAGAAACTCACCTCCAAGGGCTTAAATTCACAGCCTACATTTTTCCACACGTACTACAGATTTGCGGTTATTTGAAATCGATTCCTTACGTCCAAATTGTCACGACAAACTTTTTAAATTTTTCAAAAATTGAAAAAAAATTGTTCCCTTCCGAGTATTTTGGAAATTTTTCAGGACAATAAATTGTTTTACAAAGTCAGTCTTTTTGCATTAGAAACATTTCGTTGAGTACTGAGAAATGGATTTCGTTAACCAATCCAGTGCACTCAAATAAATCAAAGACTAAGCCTATTATAGCATGTTCGTATGAATAAGGTCTGGTACGGGGGCGGTAGCGAAGAGAGTGTTCTCTATATTTCCACGTATAAGCCGCGCAACATAACTCCCGTATTCGCCCGGTAGCTACTATCCGTTCTGCAAACTATGGCTCCGTCAGCTAATGGGGTGGGATGGTCGAACTTTACACGAAAACTGCTACAACGTTCCTTCGACGTATACTTGCTAGTTATACGCTCACCGATCAACAATGCATGTTTCTCTTGAATTATCGATGGTGTTGTCAGCGCCTTTTAATATGCAACCCTTTCGCATTGGTAAGTGTAGCGGGTATCGTCATATTTGGTATTAGGAAACATGACATTCCTTATTCGGAATGTGATGAAACCCGTTACACTTACAAATGCGAAAGGATTGCATATTGGAAGGCATAGTAAAACTCGAGCATTAATTCGAAAAAATGACGCTTCGTTGATCGGTGGGAGTATAAGTCACACTAATTGTCAAAGAAACGTGTACATCATACGTCGATCACAGTAAGGTTCAGTGCTTCCTACAGTGTCAGTCGCAAAGCTACCACGACCCGTTCATGAGGGAAACATATTTGAATTCAGGGGTGCAAGAAAGCACTTTTCCCCACTTTTTGTCGAAAAACGGAAAAATAGTGCAGCGACTGTGTTGAACTTTTGTGTGGTAATACACCTAGCAATTCCCTATCTTAATCACGTAAAACGTTTTCTCGCGACCACTCAGGAAGTTGATAAGGGAAATGTGGGTGGATACCCCCTCATTGGGGGTGGTTACATGAAGGGACTTACATTTTTCATAAAAATGTACTTCTTATGCCTAATGACACTAAATGCAATGCCTTTCATCACGAATCAATCGATTTAAGTCTGAGAAAACTTCAATTTTCCAAAGGAGGTGAAATGTTGAAGGGGGCGATCGTAGATTTTTTTTTCCATAGATGAAAAAACACGTAAACCATTTTTCTTGAACAAGCACACACAATCCTGAGTAGTTTTGGAACATCTGAAATACACGGTTTTTAGAGGGGGTGGGGGTGGGTCATCAGATGTGGGGAATTTCTTAATCTCAGCTGCTGGAGTGCACATTATTGAGTATGTATACATTTGACTAGCTCTCCCCGACATTTTGAAGTGTGATATTTTTGCTTGATTTTTTCGAAAATTGCATTTCCTTTCACTTTAAGTGTGTCCCAGCGCGATGGGGGCGGTACAGACAGCTCCCAATAAGGAANA
Source organism: Laupala kohalensis (assembly GCA_002313205.1). Classification (NCBI taxonomy): domain Eukaryota; kingdom Metazoa; phylum Arthropoda; class Insecta; order Orthoptera; family Trigonidiidae; genus Laupala; species Laupala kohalensis. The sequence goes on from NNCF01127633.1 coordinate 219,721, forward strand.
GGAGTTTCCCCATCCCAAATTTCACTCAGATACATTTTAAAACTTTCACTCAGATACAGATGTTATGGAGCGCTGAAATTATTACGCCGCCAATTTTGTGGGGTAGTTTATGCAACTTTCCAAATAATAACTTTCAAAATGAAGAATAAATAATTTAAATATCAACTTTTTACCCTAAAATCAAGCAACTGTAACATAATGAAATAAAATTAACTAAAAGTATTTTTTCTTTTAATTTACTCAAAGATTCTTATTTCCTCTACAAATTTAGAAGAATTAGTGTTTTTTTTTTTTTTTTTTTNGTTACAGACAGCTCCCAATACGGAAATGTCTTGATAAAACACAGGAGTTTCCCCATCCCAAATTTCACTCAGATACATTTTAAAACTTTCACTCAGATACAGATGTTATGGAGCGCTGAAATTATTACGCCGCCAATTTTGTGGGGTAGTTTATGCAACTTTCCAAATAATAACTTTCAAAATGAAGAATAAATAATTTAAATATCAACTTTTTACCCTAAAATCAAGCAACTGTAACATAATGAAATAAAATTAATTAAAAGTATTTTTTCTTTTAATTTACTCAAAGATTCTTATTTCCTCTACAAATTTAGAGAATTAGCTTAAGTTTCTGAAGTCATATATTTTTCTAAATTACGAGGGATAAATTTATTACTTTACGTTCAGTTCTATTTTCAGTTTGGAAGGTACAGGTTAAACAGGTGCAATTCAACTTAATTTTTCTTTTTAATATATAAAACACACTTTATTCAGCCCATTCGACATTTCCAACTTTCACGAGCATCTATAAATAAATCTGGCATTTTAAATGGTTATTTTCAGACCTATTTTTGAATTTATTCCGAAAACATAGTCGTCGGAAAATCATTCAAAAGGTTACTTTGTGGAATGTTTCCCAGTACTCCGAAAGATTTATAAGGTGTTATGAGTGTGTTTTTTTTTTTTAAGAATAGGGATGTTTTACAAAAATTAAAGGACAAGAATACAATAACGCCAAACCCATCATAAATGTAAGAAGTGGATTTAACTCAAAATTGCAAACAATTTTGGAAATTCTTGGTAAATTAAGGGAATTTTAATTGCTTAGCAACGAAATATGAAAATTCATTGCCTCATAAAATCGTAGCAATATTTTCTTCCGAATCAATTTAATTTTTATTACACGAAATATGTCAACAATTGTACAGTTGTATTGTATTATATATTGTATAGAAAACGTTCAAAGAGGGACATGGAATTATTTTATATACCTACATAGTAAAGTTTTGAAGATAATACATGGGAAATTGAGAATGGGATGAAATTGGGTTAAAAAAGAAAATTAAGAGAAAGTCATTATAATTAAGTCATGTAATGGGGGCATGATTGTAAAACCAAAACGCAAATAAACACATTCCCAAGATCAATATTTGAAACTGGGTTAGTCGGTAATTTAGAATGTCAACGGTCAGATCTTTTCATAAAATACTTTATCTTTTTAAAAGCACTCAGTCAGAGTAAACTTGAAGAAAAAATATGATACAACCGAATAAAACGTATTGGAATACCAGAAGTGAATGTATTTCTTTGTACAGCTTTTCAAACAAATTTCCTTGAAAGAATGTAAAATGAGATACGTTCAATAATCTTGAATTTCTCGTACAGAGCAAACAAAAGGCTTCGTTTCCCAGAAATACGGATAATGTTAACATGCTACATTTCATAAACCTAAAGCAATTCGATACACTATAGAAAGAACATTCCATTGATTAGTTTTCTTAATAGCTCTAGTTTAATTCATGTACTCCCTGACACGAAGACATGCTAATACACTAGGAAGCTGATCCCATAGAAACCTCGAATACCTGTACAGCGGTAGAAGGCATGTTAGCACTAAACAAATAAGTAAACAAACTTCATTGCAAAAATCGCAGTTGCAATCTGCATATTACCACGTGGGGGATAATAAACTAAGTAACTCTCCGGAAACAAGCAAGGGACCATCCCATTAATTCCAATCAAGGGTCCAAGATCAATGGCGGATCAATTTTATTAAAAATATTCAATAAAATACGTACTGTTATCAATTCATTATATAAAGATGAATTGTAGATATAATGTGCAGTCAAAATTCGAGATTAATAATAAAAAGTATTAAAGGACATTCTTGGTTATGCAAAATCCGCCACTGCCCGGAGGAAAACCGGAGAAAAACCCGGGTCCGGCTGATATATTATGGAGAAAAACCCGGACCAGATGGATAATAGGATATACATTGTTACACGAAGCGGATAAAAGATCTTAACACGTCCCATTTACAAATCAAGAAATATAAGGACCTGGATATGTAATAAACGATATAAGAATTCCACTTCTGCAAACGTCAACACATATGGAAACGCAAAAAATGCAGATAAAGTTACCTAACAAGAGTCCATACAAACATACTTCGGAGTATTGGAAATTTCATTGAATTATTTCCCATTGGGAAGTCTAAATGAATAAGTTCGTCTCGACACACTTGATTCAAATTTCAAAATTCAAATCATGAAACTGAATGTACATGTGAATTAGCAAAGATTTATAAATATATTTAATTCATGAAAATTTGATGAAAATCGAGAATTATTAATGAAAATAGTAAAAACATTTGTTAATATTGTTCCCCAATTTTGAGGGTATCCTAAAAAATGACATTTAGCTGTTTAATTTGAGAGGAAACAAACTGGGGTAGGGAATATATTCTATAACGGCAGATTTGCAATAAGGCCATTGTTCAAATGTATAAATCATACTTTACACCAATACTGTACTTCCGGGTATACCGTTAACCCTCAACAACTGTCAAATCCTAGGTTTTGACATTATTGGTAATACAACCTTACAATAAGAAATTTAGCAAAAGGACTGTCTTGTGGTAAAGTTGAATTTGAGTTCACAAAGCAATACACAACATTAAGGGAAGAGAAAGCATTGTGTATTTATAATCAACTTTATAACAACGTGACATTATCCCATTCCTACATGAGCCAGTAAAACGTCACAAGGGAGTATTCATTTCAAAGGATTTCCTCAGTCAGCATCCCTGAACATGACTCCAACCGGTGGAGAAAGGACAAAAGAAGTTTCAAGGGGTCGCTGCCCACAACGCAACTGGACAGGTGCAGTTGCAAGGCGTGGAGTGCCGCACCCGGCACGCCTACACCTGCTCCAGGCAGCCGGCCGACCGGCGGCATGCGTGGGAGGGTCAGACAGCTGTCAGGCGCAGGGCAATCGTGTCGCAGATGTAGGGACACCCCCTCCTCAAACTTACCTACTCTCCTCCCTTGCAGGTTCGAACCGGCGCCCCCAACACTGCAGTGGTGGCAGCGACGGGCCCCAAAAGCAGGCGTCAGCGCGATACTCGAGCAGAGCACGCGGAGTGGGGGAAGAAGGACCGGCGGGGGACCACAGTGTCGCACTGTCCTCGTGGCGCGCGGGCGCGCCGCTGCTTGGTCACGTGACACCTCCCGTCAGCGACGGGGTTCCCCTCAGCAGGTTGCGAATGCCTCGAGCAGTGGTCCAGCACGAGTCTGCAGTCGAGCGTTCATTGTGCGAATCCGTCGTTCGGCCAACGGTCGCCATGACGGTCACGTGTCGAGAACCCTAACAACAGCGAGATCGCTACGTCGTGCCTGGGAGTCCGAGGTTCGACCAAGTGCAGCAAGCAACGGGACGCCAGACGGAGAACGCACTCCGCGGACGCGCTGCTCCGCGCCGGCAGCAGCCCGCTACTGGTGCGCGGGCGAACGCGCCGCACCGCCGGGTCCAGCCGCAGCCGCCGCGCTTTATTTCAGTACTCGCACACTATTTCAGGACTTTTGAGTATTTCTGACCTGAAGGGAACGCCGCAAGAATCGCCCGCCCGCCTCCGCTGCCTATACACAGAACACCCTCCGCTCGCCTCCCCGTCGTCGCCCGTCACAACCCCGCCCCGCCACGCGTAGGCCGAGGACCTCGTCGTCGCCCCCTTTTCCAAATTAACACTAGACAGAAACAGCAACCCCTCCTCCGCGCGACGCCCCGTATCATCACACCCCGCCTTATTCACGTGACCACCTCCAGTCCGGTAGAAGAGGGGATTCCCCGCCACTGCCTCATAATAATAACACGGTGGCGGAGGCGACGTCGGTCCGCGAACGCGCCATCAAACGCCATGCCCCTTGCCCCGCTGTGCCGCACCAACCACGGGCCTATTAATACGGATCACAGCGGCGGGGGAGTCAGTGGTAGAAGGGATTGTATGAGCGCTCGACAATACCTGCCAAGATCTTTTCCATGTTGCGTCAACTTAATGGCAAGGCTGACAGTGGTAAATTTCTATTTGGCAATGAAATTCAAACGTTTCTCCGATGTTGAGTCATAAACGTTCTCCATCAACCTGGCCTGAAAACATTTATTCTTCACAGTTAACAAGTAGAAGAAGAAAATTCGAACTTTGGTCCAATCCTGTTCAAGAGACTAGGTTAAATAGAGATTCTTCTCCCTTATTAACTTAATTTATCGTCGAATAAGATAATCGCACAAGAAACGCAGCTATTCTTTTCCTTGGGAAACTGAAGATCGGAGAGAGAAAAGAAAATTCAACTCAATTATCGACGGAAGAAACATCTAAAAACCGTAGGGCATGTGCATCGCAGACACCACTTGGCACACCACCCGCATTGTGGGACCCATGTGGCCAGTGGACCTGTCAGTGGCCACAAATGAGCCGTAGCGGAGAATAAAGGGCAGCGACACAGTTGACGTCAGAGCAACCGAATAAGAAGAGGGAAAAGAGATATCACAAGACGGACTGCCATTCCTGGAAAAACATTTCACGCAAAAATAACATCCACGTTTGTGACATCTAGTAAATTTCTCCTATTTACCATCAATTCTCTCTTACAACTTTCATGCTAACATATAATTGCTCTGCAAAAAATAAAAGAAAAAAACTTCCGCTCTTAAATTCTCAGCAATAAACAAAATTAAAGAAACAAACTTCTTAGAACCTACAGAAAATATTTGTTTGATTAGGGCACTGAGATAGATCACATTTCTATGACCATTCTTGTCTCAAAAACATCGAAAAATTAGTTTCCTTCCATTCTGATAAAACTGATAGGGCACTTAAATATGTATTGTAACAAGGAATCTGACCAACAGCCTCCAGGACTTTTTTTTCGCAGTCAGTTTTTTATAACTGATATTGCTTAACCAGTCCGGTCTCGTAAGTGCTTATCTGAACGAATTCAACAGTTTTTCGGAAAAGATTAAAGTATACTTGTATTAAATAACGATATAAGAGCTGTACGTACTTGATAGAAGAAAATATATGCCTTCATTCAACGAAAGTAGAATTATCGAAAAAGAGTATTAAATAAAAAGTATTTTATATAACGGGCATACCTAAGAACGAACTAATAATTTAACCCAAATATTTAACCATCTGTGCATTTAAACAGAAACGGGGAGAAGAGCAGCGAGTACGTCATTTATGCAAGCAACCTCGATACAAATTACTCTTGTCTAAGCAAAAGTTCCACTCGGTGTTTCAAGGGGTTGTGGGCAGCGACCCCTTGAAACTTCTTTACAGAGAATCACTCCGTAATGCATAAATCACACGGCAACAGCAAACATCCATTGCCAACAGCAACTTCCTACACGCTAAGTAGATTTGGATTAACTCCATGACCTACTGGTAGACAAGTGCGTCATTGACAGGGCGAAAAAAACATTCTGAAGATAAGTTATTTGAATTGAAACTCCACCCTCCCAAATTTATCGAACCTATTTGAAATGAAGAACCTGTAACAAATATATTATAAAATTTGGCTAAAGTACTTGTCTCTGAAATTGTACTCTGGGCAGACAATTACGTCAATAGGAAAAATAAAAAATAATTTTTAAGACTCAATTGGATATCGGATCTAAGCTACGACTGATTTTCATACACAGAGTTTGGAGTAGGAGTTAAAAACTACCAGACAGGACAGTTGCTGTTTCATTACATGATTAGATAAACATATCACAATGTATTTCACAATCAATTGTTCTCCTTTATCATGCCGCAAATCATCTTTTCATTCATCATCCCACTCATGTTTTCTCAATACTAACAAAATTTTGCTACTTTTAAACCACATTAATAGAAAGTTACATTTGGTACAAATTCAAATGTTCTCCCTCCTTTTCCAGACATATGTCACCACCTTTTTCGCTACTCACGCAATCTTTTTTGGGTAATAATACTTGATGTTTTACCATTTCTTCTATACTTATTACGTTTTAAGACTTTTTCTCCTTTTTTCAATATGTTCGAAATTTAATGTTGCAATAATTCATTAGTTTTAAATTTAGTGTTTAAAACATATTCGCGTGGAATTGTAACAAATTATTTTTATTTCTTATTACGTTCGAAATATGGTTTCTGTAAATATGCAAAGAAAAATGTACACTCTTAGGATTAATATATAGAATTAAAATGAATCATATATTATTGCAGTTAATTGTATTTTTCCATTAAATCTTCTGCAGTCCAACTTAAAATTTTGTTGTTTTACGTTGCAAATCTTTCGAGTTACTCCAAGACCTTTTACGTTTTCACGTCAAGTATATAGCGGGGTGTTGGAGGCATAATTCCGGAATATGGAAACGATATCACAAGCTCAATGTTTCGGCGGCAAAGGAAGAAAACCGTACCGCCAGGGATCTTAAAAAGTCTTAATTGAGGATTAGGAGCCAAAAACTTCCTCAAGATGCTGTTTCAGCACCACGTTCGAAATTAACCCAGGGGATTAAGAAATGATGCCGCCGCAACAGAACTGATATTGTAGGGGGATTTCGTTCCAAAAGTAGCCGCCGCAGCCTCACAACGTTACCATTTTTAAGAGGCAGGTCCATAGCCAGAACATTTTTCGGGGATGCGCGGACATTCAGCCAAAAATTTAGCGATGTCTTTCACAAGTAATTAGTCGGATAAATATTAACACGTTCATTTGCCACATTTTTTCGTAGTCAACAAATAAAAAAATTGCAATATTTCATACAAAGCACTTCCATTATCAATTATTATAGTTTCGGGAGTTACTAGAATCCCCCGAGCTCTCTGACAACGTGACTAACAGGGAAATACCAACAATATACATAGTTCCGGAGATGGGTCAATTGGAGAATCTGAAGTCATATTTTGTTTCAATCCAACGATCCTTCAACTGTAACTATCTGAACAATAATGACTGGACTGTGATGATCACGCGATACTACCCTAGTTTATGCACAGCAGTAGGTACCATCAAATACTTATAACGCATATACGAGTAGATACGATTACATAATTGCTATGAAATTATTTACTTTTAGAAATTGTTGTACGAGTACACTTTTCGGCTAGCCTGTTAATCTCGGGATCCGTTCCCTATATTTCGTCAAGTATTTCACATTCATAAAAAAATACGTTTGAAATAATACTTCTTACAATCAATATAAATATTTACATACAAACATTACAGCGTTATTTCGCAAGAAGGACGAGTATTGTATCGCAATAAAAAAAAAGAAATGCGAAAAAAAACTTAAGACATTCATCCCGGTTTCATTAACCGAACTATCGAAATCCAGGGTTCCAATATCAAAGAACTTCCGAGATCCGGTAAGACGTTACGTGATGCACCCTCAACCGTGGCCCCTGTTGCGTCGTAAGCCGTCGGCAATGCCGGCGCAGCATTACGTCCCCACGCGCGAAAGAGGAAACACTCGACGGCGGATGCGTAAACGCCTGCCTCCCCTAAACGTTCTTATGATGTAAAAACGCTCATGGCGTCAGCTGGAATATCGCTTTGACCCATTTTTTTCTCATGACGCAGAGAATGTGTACTACTTGTAACTGAGAAGCGATGAAACGTCACTGATATTAATCTCTATGAACATCTTGCGAAAGCGAATGATCATCGTACGATGTTCAGATGTTCGAAGATGGTATATAAATGTATTACAATCGAACTAACAACGACCTCAAGAAACAAACTGCACAACTCAAATTCCTGATCGTCAAAACTACAACTTAATTTCTTTTAGAACAATGTGAACAAACCTATATATTTTCCTCGACAGTTTTTAAATATCACGAGAAGATTACGAGACTATCCCCATTCAAAATTATTGTGCAAGTAAAATGGGAATCTAACAAAACTTGACGATATAAGTCCCTCAAAAAATTCATTGAACTACAGTAGAGAATATATTGTGTTGAGCTCAGAAAGTAAATTTTCAGATTGTTAAAACACAAAGGAAATATCTTGTAAATAGCATGAAAATGAAATGCAGGATACAATGATCAGCTTTCTCAATATCCTAGGAAGAGGGAATAGAGATTAATAAAGTGTTCTTAAAGCACAAGAAAACTAAAACGAAATATTCTCGCCAATGTGAAAATGCTCAAGTTTACTTTACGGAGTACGAAGACTGGTTTCGACCATCTTCAGGTGTGACTGAGCAACCTCACATACATTTGAGACGAATGAATACACTACACAGTGGGGATGAAGATGAATGTAATGTTTAGATGTATTCTTTTCCGTCGAATTTCACGCATACAACACACGATGAAACACCTATATCTCACCCAAACCGTAAGCTTCAGGGGAGACCTCCGCCACAACTGACCGAGGCATTAGGTCAGTCATGTTTTTAAGACAAACGTATTCCGTGTATCTCAACGCATTATTATTTTTTTAATTCTTTGACTTTTACTTAAAATACACATTATTCTTGATTATTCAGTACTGGTAGAATCAATACAACAAAAATCCTGGAGTAATGGCATAACACGCAGTAAAACAAAACCTTAAAAAATCACAAATTTTAATGTTTACTGTTCACTGTATAGTTCTCAATTGTCTACAAGCACTATTGTCGCCGAATTCAAAGCAAAAAACGTAACAACAGATCTTCCATAATAATTACATCATCGGCAACTAAACTACTGTGATGGAAATATCTATATAAATAAAACTTAAATGCTGTTCATTGGTTATCGCATCACTTGAGAACGGCTGGACCGATTTAGCTATTTTTTAAAATGTTCGTAATAGTCTGAATAAGGTTTTTAGAGAGAAAAAAATTGAAAACGTTGCCCGGAAAATTGGAAAATTCGGGACAAACTGAAAGGGCATTTTTTCTATGGGATTTTTGTATGAACTCAAGATCACAACTCACGATTCGAACGACGGATATACGTAAGCTTTTTTTTTTTTCTTTTTTCGTTATGATCTGGAAAAGTTTTCCACAAAAATTAACCTACATTATTAATAAAACGTTGTCAAAAATAGAAGTGCTTAAATTCTTCAATTTAAGAAGGAAAAAATTAAACATTAAATTTAACGAATTATTTATTTTGTGCATTTAACAAAGATGAAAAAGTCTTTAAATCGTAAAATTTTGACGAATAATTTACACTTGTTAATGACAACACTTTTAATGAAATGATGCAGCCGCGTCATGCCTCGGGAGCGGCTCTCGCCAGATGGTACGAGTATTGTGTATACAATAAACATTTGTATTAAATTAGTATTGTTACGAATTTAAAAGAAAATTAGTCGAAGAAAACTCCCGCGCAACGACAGATGATCATCTAGTAGAAAAGAAAAATTGCTACGAAATCCTAGACGGACACCTGTACGCCCAATCGAAACTTGAAAGAGAGAAAAGAAGTGAAGTAGATGAACGGAAACGTGCAAGAGATGATGATCTGAGACGAGGACAGAGCAGCGGACATCCGCTTACATCTCGCAGACCAGTGGTTCGCATGACAATAAACGGATCTCATCAAGATGACGCTGCGGAAGGAAGCGACAAGGGAAGAGGCAGAAAGAATAACCTGGAAACATCGCCCAGACGATACGAAGTGAACGGGGAAGAAAAAGACGAGGGCTCACTAAAGAAAGGGGAGCGGGAAATGTTCCCAGCGGTACAAGAAAAAAATAATAATAAAAAAAGCAATCGGGAGAAGTCTCCGTGTTCAACAAGCAGTTGTTTCGATAGGAAGAGGGAAGAGTTCACATCGCCTACCGATATCTTAAAATGCATTGAGAGTTGCCCGAGTTTGTTCTACTAATGTACGCTCCACAGAACACGCCCCTCCGTGGTTCACGCGGTAGCGTTCTAGCTCATCACCAATTGCAGATGGGACAAGAAAAAAATTGTAGTTTTTCGCATTAATGTCCCAGTTCATATAGTTATAACTACTGAAAAGCAAACCCTCCTTCCTCTATCCATCTTCTCCTAGTATCAAGAACTTAACTATTACTAACTGCTTCTACCAACCCCTCCACGTGGGCTAAGTTGTTGGTAAACCCAGCTAAGCGGCCCACCTATACTAATACCATTCTACCCTCCCACTTCCTATCGCTCCATGTAGATAAGCTTCAATAGCACGTTACATTTCCCATTTACAAATCACATCTCACGCCCGAGATTGCATGTGGGTTTGGAATAATTCTGCAAATGAAAAGTATCCCCATAGACTTTCAATAGAATAATGACTCATTGTTCAGAAATGTGTTCACTATGAATTAAAATTTAATGCTCATTTCTTCTTATTGTACACAATCAACAAAAATGAACAAAACAATTAACTACTAGATTCCGAGCAAAGTGAACTTGCAAAGATAGATAATATACAGACAGTATAAAATGAACAAATTAATAGTCACAATACAGGTAAATAAAACCCTTTTTTTATAAGTTATATTAAGACACGGAAATTTGCATCTTCCCACAAAAGATCTTGATTGGCCTTCTTTCAAGCGATTACTTTCTTTAAAATTTGTTGATTCGTAAGACATAATGGACAGGGAGAAAGGACACCAAAGAAGGTACATTAAGAAGCAATTGAAACTTTACTCTCCTAATTTTCACCAATGTTTGAAATGGTAACAAATATTTCATACAACTCCTACACCAGATCTGTTTTGCAAATTTAAATACATCGATATGAGAAAAAAGAAACCCAAATTTTGAAAACGATGGCAATATCGTAAAAAAACATTCCTTACAGAACAAATCTATTACAAAAACATACTTATTGAACCCTTAGACGCAATAATGTGAGACAGATTTTTTTAAAAATGTCTCCTTAAAAGTAAACAATATAAAGAAAGGGCAAATATATTCTTTTACAATTTGAACTAATAACAGAGAAACAACAGAGCGAATATAATAAAGTGAATGGGAATTAAACATGCCCAGGAGTGTTCGTCTAGTTGGATAAGGAAAGTGCTTAATACATTTCATTATATTTTGAATGAGCATATTCATATACTGGTGGCACACGTACACTTCTCTCATTCGTTCACATTCAATAAGTGTTCTGTCGTTATTTCTTCGGTCTTAAAGCAATTTAAACAATTTAAAGCAACGCTGAACTAATACATAGTTTCATTTTAAAAACAATAAATGGAAATATTTCTGCACCTAAACTACAATATTACTAGAATATGTCAAACGATTAGCCCCATATCACAACTAATATTAGTAAAATTCGCACTTCGATGTCTTTATCAGTTTAGGAGGTATTTGAGGAGTTCGTCCTTACTGAATCATCGTGTACATTGTTTCACAAAAATTAGACCTCTACTTCTTCTTCTACAGTATTCTGACATAACTGTAGTAAACAAGAGAAAACTAAGTGACAATATTAACTATAAGTTCTCGTAAAAATCGTAAGTGAAGGGTAAAGATGGGGCATGAAAACGTCTATGACATAGCTACGCCTACGCACGAAGACACAACATCCACGGGCTTCCGAAACGCTGACGTCGCGACTACAATTCATGCCAAGATCGTCGCTCTCCATTTTGATGACACCACGTGCAATCAGAGAGACAGAGAAGAGAGAGAGAAAGAAAAGAGAGAGAAGAGAGAAAAAGAGTGAGAAGAAAAAAAAAGAGAGAAAGAAAAGAGAGAGAGAAAAAGAGAGAGAAAAGAAAAAGCCAGAGACAAAAAGGAGAGAGAAAAGCGACAGAGAAAAGAGAGCTAGAGAGAAAGAGAGAGAAAAGAGAAAGAAGAGAGAAAGAGAGAGAAAAAGAAAGAAAAGAAGGAAAGAAAGAAAAGAAAGAATCGACACGAAATAATACTAATTTACATACGTACCAGGATCCAAAATTAGTAGTTTTCCTGTGATGTACACAGAGGGAGTAAAGCCAATGAAGAAAAACTTAGGAATACAGTAAAAAGTAATCGGTTTACAATACTGTAGTAAATACGCACAAAAAATTCAAGAAAGTAGTAAATATATTTGAAGATTTACATATTTCTTCCGTGTACCCTACACGTAGAGAAGAAATGTGATAACTCTCGGTCAGGTGAAAAGGTAGTGTGAAACCGGGAATAAAGTGCCCACAGCATAGTGTGCCGCCTAGTTCACTTATCTCCTGTATGGGGATGTGTCTCAGGTTTAGGTCTGGGTGGAAATGGTGTACAGTTGTGGAAGTCGAACGGGTGGTGTAGTGGTTAACACCCCTGCGATCAAAGCAGGGAACCCGGGATCGATTCCCGGATCGTCGCCATTTTCACCTGACAGAAAGATGATGATCAGTGTACTCTCTCTTTTGGATTAATTAATGTACTCTAAAACACGATGTATGTTTTTTATGTTTAGCAAATCGCACTATCTAGACTGTATTAATTTGACAAAATGGCTACATCGATAATTCATATAATAAAACTATAATTACAATTCAATAATATTTCTAAATGCATAAATGTAGCTTGGGAATAATAAAAATCCGTTTCGAGATACGTTGTATAGGGTATAGAACTCAGCGACTACCGAAGGGAAGTACATCAGACACATTTCTAGGAATGACGAACATCTAGGATGAGAACCAACTAAAACATACGAGTACTTACTCAAAGTGGGACCAACAGACCACCTCAATGCTACTTTACACAAGGTGCTGGAATCGGTCTAAATCATTCAATCATGTACTTCAAATGGGTCAAGCTTTGATGAGATTCTTCCAAAGAGTTCGCAGAGGAGAACAGGTGTAAATGCAAGTTTAGTATTCCATTAACCAAGAAGTGAATCGTATGAAGTTGAAACTACATCAAGTAATGCACGACGCCGCCGAGATGATTCGTAAAAGTAACTCGCTTCATTCTCATCGCAAGCCAACATCCAGATGACATATTAGTCGCCACCAACATTCTGTAACGGAGAAATATTCGCACTCTCAATCAGACCGTTCGTCACGCGTTGAACAGCAAGCTTTGGCTCATCAGCGTCAAGGGCCATCGCAAAACTTTACTAAATGAATAGTGATTAAAGAAGAAAACAAACATTTTACAGAAATGGTTTCAATCAATGAGGTGTAAAATGAGTAAAAAGGAGATGGCGAAAAGAAGTAAAGTAAGAAGGAAGGTCAGAGAAGAAGAAATAGAATTAAGGAAATACTGAAATACAGCACATTCAAGTCTGTGCTGAGAGCATACTCGTATGTTGAGGGATTTGCGAAGATGCTGTACAAAAGACTTGGATACCGCAATCTCGTATGTTGAATGCAGAAATAGCTCTGTGGTTGGCGCAGTGTATTATTTGAAGTTCGTTGTTCGGAACCCGCTTATCTGAACTCGATTTTTTTTTTCATTTTTGTTTCTTATTTTAAGTCCAATTAAAACAATTTTTTCACCTGATTGGTTGCCATGGTTTTTGCAAAAATATTAACTTGTTAGCACTATAATTGGAAAGTTAAGTGGTTCACACGCCATATATTACAACAAAAATTTTGTCATTCATTTGTATTCAAGTTAATTAAAGGAAATTAACTGGAGAACACAATTAGCGATTCAAAAATCTACGAACAAAAGACTTGTTTCAGAGGGCACTAAGTGATTAAAAACGAGAAAAGAAGTATGCGTTCGCCTGTTAATTTAAAAATGTATTATTTGCTCAATTGACAGATAAACTATTCCCTAAATACTTATCAAAAAATGAAAATAGTTTCGGTCTAACAATTAAGGAACGTATATTCTTCATACGCATTAATACTTCAAATGTCCCTGATTTTTTCGTTCCTTTTCTGGGTTACCCGACGGAGCAAATCAATCTAATGATGTATCGTGCATTAGAATATAAAAAGATGTGTCTACGATTTCCTATTATTTCATGTTTCATCTTTCCCTTTCCAAAAAAAAACTTATTTTAAAAAATCTTTACGAAAAGACGCATTTGATTCATGTATTTGAAAAGAGTGTTTCATGACTTCTTGAATTCTGACTTTAGCAAGCTCTGACGCGTCAGACCATGCTGGCATACATTGCGCATTCTCATGTATACTATTCATAACTGTTATGATATCCTGTTTATATAGTTCAAAGCGAAGAATGAAATTGATACTTACTAGCAAATTGGAGAAAGTAATATCTGCCATATTATAAATAAATTAGTCTTGCAAATAGCGTCTTCCGCCAGCGTTCTCATCGGCCGGATAGCACTATTCGGATAACCTATCCGTTCGGTAATATTTCACCACACTCTATCCGTTGGATAGCTCGGCTACCTGAGAGTTAACTTTAACAGGGCGATAGGTGAGTGGATACGCGTTATCGGGGTGTGTAAACTTCAAATATGGACGCCGTGGAGGTAGCAAAAACCTATATTTTTTTAAAAAAATGGATAACCTTAAGGATATTTTCTTTTTTGTATCGCATTAATTACCCCATTCTTTGGGGGGGGGGGTTCTTCGAAATAGTATAAACAATTCCTAAATCAGTAAAGAGAAATAAAAATTAAAAACCCAAATAGTTACAGCTCATGAAGTGTTTTCTTTATTATGCTTGTCACACGAAGTATACAATTTGAATGAAAAAAATATTAACTGATAACAGTTTGATATTGCTGTTTTGGAGAATCGTCGTGATTTCTTTAAAATTAAAATTTCCTTCGAATTTTCAGTCCGCTTCTCGACGATACACAAGCTTGCGTATATGGCCACGCATATTTTGCGTGGCCGTATCAGTTGTCTTGTCAATAAACCGAGTCACTTCATCATACCTTCTCAACTTTCGTAAGCGCTTCATAGTTAATTTCGCGAAAATGGCTATGTCGAACGGTTTTCTACCGGGAGTTGGCCAACCACATAGATAAGCGTGGTAAAAGGCGCAAGACCTATCGATCGGTAAGTGAAAACTTGGTTAGCTACCAACTCAGCAAGTACCCGGCAGATAGTTGAAGAGCGGATAAGAAGACCTAAATTAAACGTTTTAATTTTCGTGCAGAATGTTGTTTTCATTCGATTTCCAAGTTTGGTAGTAATAGTAGTAAAACTTAGTAATAGAAGGTTGCGCTAGTGAAATATATTTCGGGTCTAAATCCACGACACTTTTTAAAGGCAATTAAATCGAACACTTAACTTAAAATTCGTAACATAAAAAAACTATAACTCTGTTTCATACGAAAATCTTTCTCTTCATCATAACCCTAATCGGTAAGATTTAACATCTAATCCACTTCATACGAGACAGCAGCCTTGTAAAGCCCTCTGGCACCTGAAACTAGAAGAGACTCACCCCTCCCATCTTGAAAGCTGGCGTCTGGACAAGAAGCCGGCACCAGCCGCAGGGTGATCACGGAAAAGGGGGAGAGGGTGGCGGCGAAGATGGCGGTATAGGCAACGTAGGGCGCAACGATGCGGCGCGGCGGCCTCGCGTCTAAAAATACGCGCGCGCGACTAAGCGTTGAACGGTGGCGGTCGAGTCGTCCGTCCGCTCGGCTTGCAGGACGCCGAGATGGCAGCTTCTCAGAAGAGAGCCTTGCAATATTCAAACGCAGATGCCCGAGAGGTGGGGTTCCGAGATTACGACGGCGCGACAGTAACAGCCATAAGAGGGTGAGGTTTCTCCCCGATCGAAGAGGAGAGAGCGACCAAGAACCTCGCGGATGCTGCACGGCGTGTTGGAATAAGTTATTTAGTTTAGTTCTGTACTTACTAAAATTTCAAGACAACTACCGTAGTGTATCCGTCCTGTAATTAGCAAAAGATTAATCAGAGTTCCAATTAAAGAGCAGGGGACGGGAATTTCCCCTTCTGACTCCCCCTCCCCCTCAAATTCTACATTTTATTTTTAATCAAATAAACAATGCAAGTCCTTATAGTAGAATCTTATTTTTAAGTTAAAATGGGAAAAATATTTCCATCTCTCGTGGTAGTCAACAAAAAGTTTCAAAATTATGCATTATTTTCAAGTAATATGCCAGCAATGTCTCACAAGAATGTATGTACATAATTATAGTAAGGCACTCATTATAACGAGAAAAATAAATCCGAGATGTTTATAAAAGTCAATATATGTACTGTATACAGATTAGCAGTACTAAATAAAAACGTTAGCGCCCAGAAAAAAAATGACTTTTCTTAATAATTTTATAAAGTACTACATTGAAAAATAAAAAAAGACAAGCTTCGAACGTTTTCCCATCTTCTACAATTTCTTTAATTCGAACACTAAGATTAAGTCCACGAAAATATAGAACAGAGAAGAAATATAAAAATGCGTAAGTAGAATTATTTAACAATTAAAACATCTAGAAAAAAATAACGTCAATCGTTGTTGAAATAACGTAGTTATTATGAAAAGTATAAAGTAGTTAAGCACACTTATATGGTCTTTAATAGCACTAGTCCGTAGTTTCGTATCCACTACAATCCTCCAGAAATATTTATTTCGACAAAAAAGAAGATATGTTACTAATAAAGACATCCAGAATGCGGAAAACGCGGAAAAGTAGTTACACCTAATTAGATGTCACATACAAACACAAGTAAATTGAAGAAAAAATTGAAGAGACTTAGAAGCTAAGAACAGAGGAAAGGAAGGCAGCGGAGAAACATCGCAACGCAAATATATCACTACGAANACACACATACATCGACTAAGTGCACTATCAAAATTACACTGGGATTTAGAATTCTTTCCTCTGTAACTGCGAAGCGTAAGAAGGAAATGTATAGGCTTTTGTGACAACTCCTGGAGTGTGATAAAACATAACGTTCTCCAAAGTAATTACTAGACAGTTTCATTTACTTCACATAAATAGAATTAAAATCAAAGAAACGTATACTAAACTGGCGCCTACAACACAACAAAATGATCCATTGATTTAAGGAAATATAAAATTGGTTCGTGGATGAGAAATGAATACATTTTGAAACAAAAACATTCCCAGAAATATTTATTTCGACAAAAAAGAAGATATGTTACTAATAAAGACATCCAGAATGCGGAAAAAGGGAAAAGTAGTTACACCTAATTAGATGTCACATACAAACACAAGTAAATAGAAGAAAAAATTGAAGAGACTTAGAAGCTAAGAACAGAGGAAAGGAAGGCAGCGGAGAAACATCGCAACGCAAATATATCACTACGAAAAAGATACTGAAAGAAACTCCATCCGAAGACTTATGGTGGAGAAGTAGCTTTCGGAGTTGGACGAACGAAGTTGACATGAACGTGCGGTCGCAGACACACCCCCAGCCCAAAACTTCCACTGCAACACGACTCCGTCCTCTGCTTTACAAACTTTCCTTCGTTGTGATCCTCTCGCATGGCAGTGCGTTCCTCTCATATCCGATTCCCCTGAGGCAGAAACTCCCACACGGGGCCGATGGGGACGGAGAAGAGATCGAAAGTCGTTCCAAGTATCGTCGATTGAAGAGTCGAAGGAAATTAAATTCCTACTTTCACACCTAATCACGAACATTAATCGACAAAAAACTACATATTTTGATTTCTTTCTGAAGAAGGGGTTGATAAAATTCATCACATCATATAAAAACTAAATTATGAATTTCTGTTGAACAGTGATAGCCAAAACTATTTCATAATTACAATTAAACGATTGTAACAATAGTTAATCTACGCGAACCGGAACCCGGTACGTGATTTGATTAGATATAATCCAAGAAACAATCCTTTCTAATTGCCTTTCAAAAATATCACTGGAAAAGTATAAACTTTCGTCAAACAAAAATGACATTAAAAAAATTTTGACAATTAAACAATTGTGAAAGGGCACTTGTCTTTGCGAAGATTTGTCGCCTAAATCAATGAACTAATATGGATTAAATAGGGCAGCGGAGACTTTAAGCCCAGAAATGATCACAGGTTACGCTACATCGTAATAAATTTACCATTTCATGAACTATACTCTACGTTAATCTATAAGCGGTTTAAACCGAAAGCTTCATCAACGAAGAGACAGAAATAAAACACGGAAACTAAAAATTATGAATTATGGAATCTGAAATTATTTCGTATCGTCGAGGCTCACCAAGAAAATTATAAATACAAACGGTTTAATTTTGACTCAAAATTAATAAAATAAAAGTGTCATAATTTTGAAAAGGAAAAATTATTTGCAGTATAAACACACAAAACTAATACTACAAGATTGTGTTACTAATGATACAAGAGCACACATCGTTCGATTTCTGTAACGTGTCTTGCTACTAATTTAAATCAGACACACTCTACCAATGATCTAGCTCACCTGACAATGTCACGCCTTAGCGACGACACGTAACTGTCTGCAAAAAATCTCATGACGTTTTCCTTCACTATATTCACATACACGTCAAACAATCATTACCATGAGGAGATTTTTCGATATTCCAGTTTTTATACAAAAAATGGGAATGAAATAAAATTTCTCAACTTTTTCTCTATCTTGCGAACTTGGTTTTGTTTGTAAACGTTGTTAAGAGAAATGGAAAGAAATCGGAATTTGACATTTTAACTTGCAGATTTCTGCAAACACTCCGATTATGAAAGGTACAGAATCCTGACTCACTTCCGTATAGGAGTACAATTGTAATGTTTTCAATATTATTTCGCATTTTAAGGACTTCAAAGAATATATAGGTTCGTCAACAGTTAGGTGAAAATTGCGACGGACCGGGACTCGATGCATCCTGGGTTAAAATATGCATCCGACGCGTAGGTACGCGAAAACCGATCTTAAGAGCTACCAGCATTGGAACCGCCTGTGGTCACTTATCCCCCGAAGGGAGATGTGACCCAGGTTCACCGGATCAGGTCAGGTGGAAGTTGCGTTACAGACTTGGGAGTCGAGGCGGATGGTGCAGTGGATAGCACACCAGCGGGGTTTGAGTCCCGATTCGTCGCAATTTTCACCAGGTTGTTGACGTTGCAAGCTCCCCTCCACGAGTAGGTACTCGGAAGTTGTGAGTTAAAATATATAGCTTGACTATAATCAGTGTATGAAAAAGCAAAAGCTCAAGAATCAGGGTTTTTTAAGGATTTTTTCGTAAGTATTCTGGCGTCCTTCTTTCTTCCTGCAGGCGTCCCCAACCCTTCACGGGAAATTTTTACAACCAGTTGTTTTAATGCCAAGAGCATGCAAATCTCTCACTTTTCTTTAGCGACTGCCTAGAAGCTGGAAAATTATTTATTAAATAAGGACTGACAATTAATTTCTTTGCACACGTCAAGAGTTTTTTTTCCAACGTGATATCACTTCTNAATTTTCACTGCACTGAATATATAAATATAATTGAGTTCGTTTCATTTCAACTAACATAATACATTTGTTTCATATCTTGTAAACTATTTCTATTAACTTTACTCGCAATTTAAAATTTTTCCTTGCTGCACAATTTAGGGTTTTGTACGGCAAAACAGCAGTACTGCACGTTAAAAAATTATGAAGTTTCACGTGCAGCAATAACTAGCGTAAACCTCCAATTTGACAAAATAGTAAAGTAAGTTATGTTGGTGCAGGTGAGTCAGCACGAAGTCGGCTGCATTAAGATATCAAAGGGATTCAAGAACGAATATTTGTACTAAAACCACAACTTCACGAGAGCAATGCTGGGGGTATTGGGTTAGTAAAAAAATAAGTGTGTTTATCCTCAAAAAAAAATCTGAATTATACGGATTTAGAAAAAAAGACATGTTGGAAACGAACGAGCCATGTCTTTCTCTTGAGCATTGCACCTGCAAATCTCATGGGATAAATCACAAGAAAACAGAAGCAAACAAATCCACCATACCTCATTGATACCGCACGCTTTGAAGGTTGTCAAATTATTAAGGAAAGTTCCGACATTTTTTCCTAACTTACTGCTGTGACGTAACGTAGTTGCACAAAACATGTTGAGTGAGTTCGATCGCAATCGTCCCCTTCTGTTCAGAGAGAAGGTACCACCTATTAGGTCACATCGTCAGGGACAATCTGGCAACATCGGATAGCCTCAACGTTTGATTTTGAGGAAGCTCTACTAGAAATATAAATGCATGCTGTACCTAAAGTAAAGCCCCACAATTTTGAAAAACAAAATGCTTGTTCTGATAATTTGGCAAATATTCCTGTAAGATGGTAACAGGGAATTTGCCATTAAGCGACACAGAATAAAGCGAAAAATATATGAGTTTCTATTTATCACATCTATATTCTTTGATATGAGAGCAAATTTTCAGCGACTATGCAGTAATAATATCCTAAAATACAGATGATTTTCTCCGATTGACTCATAACACAAAATTTTAAACTCTCTTGCAAAATTTCTTTGTGGTAAAATTTTAACCTCTATTTTTCTAGGTTGCATAAATGCCGAACACACAACGAATCACATTGTACGTGAACATATGTAATGAAACATCCTAAATATGTTGAAGATCGAGTAGAAACATCATAAGACAAAAACATTCTTTAATAAACTTTTTCTTGTAATAGATATATTCCTAATCGAGAAAAAATGAAAACAAATACAAAATTAATTGAACAATGCTAGTAGCCCCAAAAAGATAAATCACTGCACACTGTACTAGTTTAAACTCATGTTCAGCTACAACAATTATTTTTTTAAACACAAATAAATATGCAACTACTCCCAATCAAACGATGACGAACTGTATACATCAACTTACCTCATATTTCACTGCAAGTAGGAGTCGTGAGAAACGTGTTAGCCGCTTGCCAGTTGAGCACATCGAAAGAAGTCCTCGATCAATGGAGCACTGATATCAAGATAATTGAAACGGAGGAAACCAAAAGAGAGAGAGAAATATAAGAGAGAAATTCCGTGCAATGCGAGACGGGGTCCGCGGACAATAAGCACATCAGGAAACTGGAAAGAACGAAAGGAGACTGTCCTCCAAGGACGGCTTGCTTCAAGGAAGGGTACAAAATTGGGGGAGGGGGTAGGTTTCCACGATGGTGGCGACATTGCCTCTCACCCTCTTCCCTTATGGGTTTCCCGTCCAATTTTCCTCGTACGTTTCAAGTCATCGTACCATTTCATGTGGCAACAAGGCTTAAGATTTTAATTGCAATTTGGGGAACCGTGTAGTGAACTCGTGAAGGTTCCAAATGAGTACAAAAACTAAGGAAGGAAATTCCAGTGAAAAATGACGTGATTTTATAGTATTTAATAGACAGATCATAACCTAACAAAACTCAGGGATTGTGGAAAAGGTTTTTACTAACACATTGAACGGTATATTGAGAGAGGAAAAAAATCATGTTCTGTCAAAGGAAATAGTATAAAACTATAGCAAAAATTGACAAAATAATCAGGAAATCGATATGAGGCCCCATTTCCGCTCAAGAGACGACGCAACTTCACGTTGGTCCTGATTATTCTAAGAAATTTGGAATTAAAAGTTCAATAATTTGATTCTGAGAAATAGGTCAATTCATTAAACTTTAAATGAAAATAGATCACAGAGTTATTTGTAAAATCCTAAGAATAAATTAAAAAAACACCAGCGGAAATTGTTCTCACTCACCTAATTTCTTGCACTCTTAAATAATTAACTTTAAAACAATATTTTGTACTTCGTTATTTTGAAGAATATGTTAATACAATAATAGATACAAAGATAGTGTACAGCTAGATAGTAGGGGGTTCCCCACTTCCTCGCGGTGGAACTGAAGAGAGATATAAGAACAAAAAGAACACAGATATAACATGTAGATAGAAAACAGAGATAGACAAAGCCCAGGTAATGGCCAAAAGGTCGATAAGTCGGGTTGTATAAACAATTATAATGAAAAACGTAACAATGTATTCTGCACACGTGACCAATCAATAGTATATAATTGAATGAAGTTGAATAAAATTAAATTTATAATTATAAAATTTTATAATGCTTAAGTTCGCAAAATTATATCATTTCGTCTTTTTTTACAAACTATAAATACACGTCACGGTGTTACAAGATCTACAAAGTGCGGGAGAGATTTTTTTATTTTATTTTTAAATTGGGGCTTTAAGGCTCGCCAACATCTAGGTTATCACAGCCCTGGAAAGATGGAGATGGAGAAGACTCCGGTCGTAAATGATGCACAAAGTGCGATTCTAACTTAGAATTAGTATATTCGCTTCCATTAAATAATAAATATTTTACATAAAAGGTAACTGGAAATAATGAGCTCTTAAAAAATAAATGATAATTAAATATCCCCTGGAATAATATAAATCATATATATATATATATATATATATATATATATATATATATATATATATATATANGCGGCGGTATCCAGGCTATCTCACACCTAACATTTTCGGAGCGGAGGACACTTCGTTGGCAGCGGAGACTATACCCACGTCGCCGCTCTCGGCAAAGGGTTAACTATGTCATCCTTGACTCCACATCCTTCTCCCGAGCGTTTTCCCGGCCGTGAAACCTGTGGCAAGGTGGCGGAGTGGGACAGCGGATCAGGGGAACCGAACTCCATGGGCGGTGCGCGCGGAAGGTGCTTCGTCCGTCTCCGACACCCACCGGGTGGTTGATGATAGACGGAGGGGATGGCAGAGTCCTGTGGGTGAAGGGGCACAAAAGCGGTGGCGGCGGGAGCAACCTACAAAGGTAGCGGCGACAGTGGCGGCGGCAGCCGTCGATGCGGTCGCCATGGAGACCCCGAGCAGGTGCGCCTCCAATCAATATGGCGGCGGGCGCTGTCGCTGACGCATGGGGGCGCCGCGGAAGGTCACGCGAGCGGCCACGTGGCGGGGGTGGTGGCACGTGAGCGTTTCCACTCCTAGTCCGCGAGGAAGGAAGAGGAGGCGGATGCGTCGCGGCTGCGTACCGACATCCGAGTGGGAGAGGAAACGCTTGTCGCGGAGAAGACGGGGATGAGATTAATATGCAGGGATAGATATGTCATGCGAAGACTCGAAAAACACCATCACATAAAAGCGAGAGAAACATACCGAGAGAGAGAGAGAGAGAGAGACGAGGCGAGAAATCTTAAAAGAGAAGAGAAAAATCACAAGTAATGAAGTCGACCCGAAACAGGGAACAGATTCACAGAATGTGAAATTACTCTTGGTACTTCGGAGGGAAAATCAAAGAATTAGAAAAGCGTAAAGCAGATATGAAGGTACAACCGATACGATTGCCAAATGTCTTCAATTATTACGGGAGATATTAAGAGAAACGTAAGACAAAAGCGAGTTCCAGGTCATTATGATAATCTCTTCGTCTCTTTCCGAAGGGAAACACTGTAGCTTGATTTCTGATCTCCAAATCAAACATTGTATACTGGAATACGACAACGATTTCTTATGAATTTTGGCTGTCAGAAATTGGCCCATAAACAGTGAAGTGAGTTTCACCTTCAGTTTTCTCGAAAAAATTGAAGGTCTAAATAGTCCTAGGAATTCAGTACAGTATGTGAATTCTGTACGAAAGTCAAGACGCCACCAGGGTCATGAATATTGAATTTCATGGTTTAAATCAAAGATTATGCAGTACCTACAAGGACCTGGGCGTTTACGTGTTGTATTTCAGTAATGGGTTCGTATATATTAACGTCCTGCCTATATATTGTCTGGTACGTAAAAATGATGAAATACATTCATAAATATAATCAACTGATTAAAAATTCATTTTAATTCTAGATTTTCTCTTAAAATACTCCAATAGCAAAATACAAAACCCATTTCCTTTCAATTGCTGTTCACAAAAATATTTATAGCCTAACTACGTATGTTGTTATTTACTTGTATACTTTAAAATTTCTTGTCATCTGGCCGCGAGAACCCCCTCAAAAGTTGATCGTCACCAAAGACTTCTTGCCCTTCATTCCGAGAGCTTCCTCTATATACATGAAAAAAAAAACGTAATTTTAATTGAGCGGGAAAGAGCCAAAACCCATTTCGAAACAAATCGATTAATTACTAACTGTAGACAGGCAACATAATTTAATTTGTAAAATAAACGGAATCACTTCGAGACATAAATATGAATAAGTAATTCCAGTACATCGTACATAGGTAAATGTATTATTCTTTGAATCATCAAAACTTTTTATATTGATTGTAGAAGTTACAGTTGTGGAGATATTTTCTATTTTCCCCAGATATAAAACTCAAAATAAAATCCGTAGCAATTCTGTCCAGTTACTTGCCCGTGCTGTAGAACAAAAATATAGAATATTTTACCAATTTGATTTAAATTCGTTTTCTTTGATTTTTAAAACAGGAGTACATTTGCTGTAATTTTTTTTTAAAGAAAAGAGGGAAAAAAATTACTCTCGTATGTCAGGCCTTCTACATGTTCGGGTGCAAATTTTTGCTGGAGTGATTCAAAAGATGTCGAAAGTACATAGAAATGGTAACTTTCTTATGATACACATGGAATGACGAACAATCAAAAATAATAAAACACCATTTTAATATCACATAAAAATATCTCATTCGTGATGAAAATGTAAAAAAAAGGGGGGGGGGGGGAAAAAAAAAAAAAANTGAATATCACTTTCAAAATTAAATAAACAAGAGGATCCGAAGAACTGGAAAACGTCAATCGGAAGTTTTACTGATAAATCCGCCGTCAGCACGTGCCTCCAAGACGTGCTTCGGAAGAGAACTGAGAGATCAACGTTTAGACGCTCGCCACTACCTGTCCAACCCCCACACCGGACTCTCCATCAACAATGGACCTTAGCACAAAAGAAGTACCAACTTCAGGAAAACAATCATAACAATTTAAACTAAAATTAAATCTGCGCAGATATATAAACGAAATGGTCACATTAATTGCCATCACGGTAAAAAAAAGACAGTTTTATGCGGAATAGGTCTTCCATCTGCATATCATCAATTCACGACGGTATACAATATATATTTTTTGTTTTTTCGATTAATATATAAAGCGAAAGAACCGTTCAGCAAAGATACGTCAAGTAATAACATTGAACATATATAATTTTGGATACTCCTGAAGTAGTTTCGATCACAGGAAGTATGTCTATGAGTATCAGTAATTCAGTCCCACTACCCTCATTATGAATGAGTTCTCGTGACGAATGAAACATCCGAACCGCTGAGTGGTTACATCATCTATGTCGAAACTCCGACTCAAATTTAGCACCGAAGTGCAATTTACGGTATCCCAACGAACGAATACGTGAACTGCGCCCAAATGATTCGTACATGGTTGCATACCGATGGATGCAGTTCCACTCACACGAACGAAATCTTTAAAGCAAATACTTCTGGAAAACCAGTGAAACGGACTACGGTCGAAGTTTGCTTTCTGGGTCTAACCGGAGCCGATAATATTCCAAACACACTAAGTACGGTCAGGTTATAGTATCTGAAACATTATTTCCTATAACATTAGAAGATCACAGGACCTTACATTAAACAAGATTACTACGGGACATTCTAGGTCTCCAGTGTCTCCCAACAAAGTGCATTCGAGTAGGCGTCCGTGTCTTCGCACGAGATCAGTAATGGCCTAAAGAGACGTTTTCCTCCACCAAGTTATCGCGCTGCGAAGCACATTGCGCCGCTCGTCTGTCGCGCAGCATTCCCTCGCTGCGTTCAGTAGAAGTGTTTTCCTAGTCAGCGTTCTTCAGTTGCGTAGTGGCGTAGTACCGAGCGATCTCAGTCGTGTTGCTTTCTGGATATTGTCTGTGTCTGTCGGGTCGTGGATGAGCAAAAGAAAAGGCAGGCCCTAGCAATGTTAATATATATTTTAACATTGTTTAATTATTTATTTAATTAAATTATATCTATATTGTACATTCAAAATACTTTTACTTATTGGTTTTCAAAAACACGTTCAATATCCTAATTTTTCAACATCATAATAATACAAATTTAAAACAAAACTTGACTCTACACCATCTCGTGGGAACCGCGCCGGTCGAATTTTCGCTTCCGAGGCATGACGCGGCTTCACTAATTCACTAAAATTCTTGTAAAATCTAAACTATTCGTCGAAATTTTACGGTTTAAAGACATATTTAATCTTTGTTAAACGCACAAAACAGATAATCCGTTAAATTTTATGATGATTAATTTTTTCCTTCTTAAATAACTTCCTTAAATTAAAGTATATTAACACTTCTATTTTTAATAACGTTTTTCGATAATTTATGTTAATTTTTTGAGATATGCTGTCGTGGACTTTTTTTTGTAGAACTCTTTGAGACGAACAATATTGCCGCTCATAGTCGTCACCTATCTCTAACCGTTTAGGCAGCGTAAGCAAATATAACTTTTTTCCTCGTTAAAACGCCGCGGGCTGCGTTATTCAGTCGGGCTACCCCGCTGGAGATTGCACGCCAGCGTTGGCGTTGTTGCGCTCTGTAGAAAAACGGCAACATTGATTATGCAAAGATGAGTCAAATACATTTCGCGCTGGCGTTGTGCGCACCGCGCTGCGCAGTATTTTGAAGTGGAGGAAAACGGTCCTTAACACGTGAAAAGTACCTATTTGTTTGAAACGCAGCGGTATCGCTGCAGTTTCTAGTTAAATAAATAGTTCTTAACAAAAAATAAAAATATTACTCGTCCATAAAAAGTCGTAAGTTTTTAACTATTTATTTAATTAGATTACATAAGGGACGTTAATAGTAGTAGAATTAGTTTCTAGTAGAACTTGTTTATTTTCCCGAATGGAAACTACCTGTAATGTCGCATAGTGTTTTCACACATCCTGTCACATTTCAGACGGTTCTTGGAGGAAAGAAATTAGCAATATCGTTCAGGGAAAGGTGGAAAGTTCTCATGTGAAATAACATTATCTGCGGGCGATCCTCCATGTAATAGTAAAACATGTGCAATTTGGTCACTTATCAAGCAAAAGCTCAAATGTACAGAGCAACAACTCTCGAGCGCCAATAATTTTGAATTAAAAGATATGATTTATTATGATTCATCTCTATCAACATTTTTCGATTCGCATGATCATAGACATTGGTGACCGTGTAACAGTAAAATGTCATTTACTTTGTTCTACACTTCGTATAATTCTGCTTGGAGTTTCATGATCCAAGTCTTTCATACTGTCGTTTCAATTCGTCCTACTGAGCAGCTCGCACGGTATGTTCCTTTTCCCATCTCTTTCACGGTCAACTTTCGTTTCCATCACCACTACCCATCTTCCACAATTAACATCGATAAATAGTTTTACGCACAACCCAATCAGTAGGTATCTCTACCCCGTCACTGTTTCCCGGTGAGCAAAATCAAATAAAATGGCCCAGATAAAAAAACACCCGCAGTAGATCAGCGACCAGGCGGCGCGCCACGTTAACGTGCACTCCATAACTACCGTCCCGACCGAACTGAAGAACTGGCAAGTGCCATAACATTTTTTTTTTTTTGGGGGGGGGGGCTTTAGGGCTCGTCAACATCGAGGTCATTACAGCCCATGCAAGTAGGGAAAAATGCAGTTTCGCACCATAGAGGAGAGCCGTAGTGACTCTTCCCCGTGTGTGGGACTCGCCGAATATCTCGACCAAACCCACTAAAAAACCCTCCTGAATTCAACCTAACCTCGAAGGGGAGTGGGGAAAGAAGAGATGCGAAGAGGCGACAATGCCAATTAGCTTACGGGGAATGTTGTTGTTTTTCCTACGACGGCGCGCGTAGGACTTCATCGCGGATCAAACACTTCATGGGTCGATGAATTTACGGAATACGCTATTGTGAATGATTTGTCTATAATGATTATCGCCTTCAGCAAAACAACAAATATGCCTCAAAAAGTGGAACTGCAAAACAAACTGTCACTACTACAAATTATAAATGTTATTTTAAAACAAGTAAGACGTTTTTTGAACAGAAATTTTTATTCTTAATCATAATTCCCCATGTTCAACATCAACATTTTTTATTCTTAATCATAATTCCCCATATATTCTGAAATTTATAAACCTTACCCCACATCAAATATTTCTTAAAAATCAGATCTTGATTACGTGAATAATAAAATACCGCATACGGGAGGAAACGGTTTGTTCAAATTTCGTTTGTTATACATTTCCCTTCAATGAAATAAATAAGCACAAAACGAATCGCGAACAAATTTCGTAATCTTAAGAAATGAACAACTACGGTGTGGCAGCACGAGAACCGAGAGAAATTGTAAAAAGAAAGTTGCAAGATTTCATTACGTTTCATATTTGTAGAATCCCCAATTTCCAAAAAGCGTTCCACCTAAATAAAGAGGTATTAACTCATCCTCAGCAAATATTTTGTATAAGTACTTCTAAAAGAAAAGAAAAGAAAAAAAACAACAATACACACTCTAGCTAATTACATTTACCAGGAATGGTGTAATATGGTAATGATAAAACATTACATTTTTCCTTTTTCCATTTTCATTTTTCTCCCGCGTAATAAATAGACATCAATAGGGTTTCCAACCAAGCCACAATACGACATAAAACGCCTTGCTAAACGTCTTTCACTTTACTGCAAGAGCAAAGGAAGAAAGGCATTCTGGTCCTGTTGGATATCAGCAGGACCCTCGATAGCATAGATAAAAATAGTTATTTTAAGCCTTTCTTTTATCTGGTATTGTTTTAAGATGGGTTACTTCGTAGCACGGGAATTGTCAATCCCATCCTCTTTGAAGGTAATTGAATGTAGGTGGACAACGTACTCAATTACGTCTTCAGTGACTTTGCTAAAACCCAAACCATTCGTTTCATCACTTGCACGACCTACAAGTCTACACACGTAGTTGCAGACGAAGCCACAGCAATACTAAATCGAAACGAAAAACTATCGATAGCATATCGATAGTTTCGACTATCGACCCCTATCGTAAACCAACAATATAGTTTCCGATAGTCACATTTCAATTCTCCCGCGCTCCTCTAGAGTTGTCACCAATAGCTTTTCTACTTTATGAAAAGTTGGGAGAAATCTCTCTTTTTTTTCTTTTATCTCACTAATCAATGTAATCTCTCATTATTTACACAATTCTAGCGAGATCTTTTTTTTTCTATATTTTTGTATTGTATTTGTCGCACTTTTATTGTAAAGTACGTATTATGTGTTAATACCGTATTTTATGTGTTTCTGTCTTATCCTACAGTCGTATTTTTAGTATGTTTATCTTATTTGTAATGGTTTTGTTATTATAATTATCCGTTCAGTATCGATAAATTACAAAGGGTACTGGGATAACTCTTAAACTGAAAGAGTAATGCACACGACATTATCAAAGAACAAACATCTACGCAAAGCAATGTCAGAATACACGAGTATTCAGGCGAAAGTTTCACGGATATAGAAAAGGATGACTTGATTAAAAATTCTGTTAACTGAAAATTAATCGAACAAGAGTTTATTCTTACATCTCCACATTTTCCCACCCTTTTCTGCTNAAAACTTGTACAAGTAGGGAAAATGCAGTTACGCACTAGGGAGAGCCAACATGACTCTCCCCGCGTGTGGGACTCGCCGAAAGACTCAGTCATACCCACTAAAAACCCTCCTGCATTACAACTCAAAACACAAATTCCAATATATATCATGCCTTTTACTAAAAAACACTTTTAAAAAAAGAAGAGGAAAGAGGAAAATGAAAGATACCCTAGCCCTAATGTTCGCCAAACATGTAAGTCCCCTGGGGGAAGAGGAAAATGAAAGATACCCTAGCCCTAATGGCGTCGGGATCGAAAAGAACAAGAGGTGACCAAGGAAGGTAAGGAAAGAGAAAGGAAGGAGCCAAGCACAAGTAAGTGGAAGTAATGCCAAACTCAGCTCGGGGCCCCGTGTTCGCCAAACACGTACTTACTAGATGTAAGCCCCCTGGGGGGTGTATCTATATACACAAAGGGAATGGCAGCACAGAAGATCCTTGCTTTTGTCTCCCTATTAGATGGCATTCTCTTCTCTTGACGGACGTGAAAGAGTAGCAGTCACAAATTCTTCTTAAAACAGATTCGCGGATCGAAAAGGAATAGAACTTCTTAATAATATAGTCGTGGATTTTGATGAGGTTTATTTATCGTCTCAAAAGGTGGGAGTGAAGTGGGGCGCGAGTGTATACAGCTTCCGCATTGTTACGGCGTTTTATGTATTTTATATCCAAATGAAACAATGAACTAAATTCCAGCATAAATTCCAAACAAACTTATTTTTTTAGCCAAATGATCCAAATAACCTAGCAATCATTTTACATCTGAAACTATGAGAAGACACCCGGGCTGCAGCAACTGATAGGTTGCATTGTCTGTAGGGCTCTAATGACCCAAATGTTGGCGAACCCTAGAGCCCCGACTTGGCCACATTTTGTATTATACCCCTTCTCGGTTATAATCAATTGCTGCAATATACATTGCATTGCAATCCTTCTCTTGATGAAAACCGAAAATAAATATGTAGGATCACGTATGGGTAAAGTAATCATGCGGCAGAGGACCCGAGAGCGGTGTTCTAGTGGTAGCGTCTTCGCTTACTCGATACCGCTGATCGGTAGAGTGTGGGTTCAAACCCTGCCGAAATAGATGAGGTTTTCAGATGGGTTTCACACACCAACTCCAGACAATTGTCGGTTCGGCACCATTATTTTCTCGGCAACCCAAGATCTCTTCTTTCCAAAACCCTCACCCAAATCACAGATGGAAGAGCAGGTCTCATGGCCTGAACCTAGACGTAAGACATTAAATAAATAAAATAAAAGATATGAGATTAACTGAGCAGTTTCTCAACCAGAAATCTCTCGAAAGACTCTAATATGATTAAGACTGTACGAGAAATTTATTTTAATTTCAAAAGCTATTTTGAAGATATCCGCAAGAAAAAACTATACTTGTAAAAGCGCCATATCAACTGAATACTTAAAGCGTCTTATTGTTAGGCGTATGCTTCGAAGCTGAAATTATACCACCTTACAGTACACGAAACTTCATTATTTGTGATAACGCACAATACTAGTCCTGTTCTTCCAAAACTCGAAAAACTAGTTTCGGGTATAGCTGAACGTCCCAAACTAGTATTGGTCGTTCTAAACTAGTTCTGACAAAATCGCGTCTGCCAAAACTAGTTCTGGACCTTTTTTTTTACGTCCAATGGCCGAATTCGGGTTTTGTGCGTAACATAAATACATCGTATACACTTTCCGAAGGACGTATGAAAAGGAGGTAACACGTTCTTCAGAAGTAATATATGTTTAGCGGGAAAATAGGGTTTCTATTCTCGAATTTTGTTGAAACCTCTAACAAGAATTTACTTGAATACCTATATCCTGTATCTCTCACACAATTCCACTTTGAAACACTTTGAATTGATTTCGAGGCAACCGGAAGAGTAGTTTCCGGGAAACCTACACATGCTACCTTCTATTGTAGTGAATATGTATTCGCAAACAGTGTTAGTGAACCTTGATCGCTGCCAACAAATTCAGTTTCGTTTCATGGCAACGAAAACTGGGGTTTTGAGAAGGAACTCACATACTATTTTTTCTTTTAAAAAATGTAACCGTCATCGATATTCAAATTCCTTTTATAAATTTAACTATGGGAAGAAGAAGTGAGATTCAACTGTAAATTTAACGCGAAAAATAGATGAAAAATCTCATGTTCAGTCTCCAAAGACCTTTTAACCAAACAAGTCATGTTGTTGTAGATACTTACCACAGACAGCTGCAGACAGCTTCTGGCAAGAGGGCACCTGGGACGAAAAAATTCCGCGTGGCCTGAAACAAGGAATTTTCCAATGAATATCAAGTCACTTAACATGGGAATCAGTCATATACGTTATTGTCCTCAATACTTTGATATTGGTAAAATAAATGTTCGAAATATTTAAAAACAATTCATTTAGTTGTAACCAGAATTTGAATAAAACAACACAGTTTTTTTAAGTTGACGACATTACTTCCACGTTCAATTTGATCGAATTTTTTTTAATAATTCGAGTGGCTAAAGAATGGACCAGAACGTTTTAATAAATCATTATCTGATGAAAGAGTAATTATGATCGGGGATTATTTGTCAAATATACGCAGAATAAATACATTATTTAACCAATGAAGTTGAATGTTTAGAGTATCACATCGCGTGCACAAGACATCTGAGAAATTTTCGCTACCTTGCCATAAGTTCTCGTGGTACATTTGTAGAATTCACGATGATTCCACCCTATTTAATTAGAGATTTAATAAAAAAATCTTCTAATATTAATATTGCAACGCATAATACATTGCGACATTTTTAATGTTAAAGAAACGTTTCTCATTACGTATATAGCATACGGGTAACCTTTATTTTCTGAAAATGTAACGGGACGGAACGTCGCCATAAAAACAGAACTAGTAGCCCGTCAATGTCACAATAGGAGCTGGCATTGTGGTTTGGACATACATTGTAGGAAAAAGGAACAATTTTATTTTCCAGAGAAATGTATTTATTCCGGGTAATGAGTAGGCACGGGAGATCT
The DNA here is from genome assembly GCA_002313205.1 of Laupala kohalensis. NCBI lineage: Eukaryota > Metazoa > Arthropoda > Insecta > Orthoptera > Trigonidiidae > Laupala > Laupala kohalensis. Next base: position 252,464 of record NNCF01127633.1, read on the forward strand.
GCAGTGACCGGAGAGACTCATTACGGAGCTGGACATTGCGTCGCATTGTTCCATGGCTATGCGGACGAGAGAGAGGAGGGGAGGTCGCCGATGCTCGCAGACGGACGAGTGTGGGAGGGAGAGAGGGAGGGGCGACGTGTGTCACCTGTGCGTGTGGGCCCCCTGTGGTGCTCATCCCACGTCTGCCCCCGCCCCCTCTCGGCACGTTCCCAGCACGTGTGTGCCCCACGTGCGAGTGGGCGGTGGAGGCAGCGCTGGGAGGCAGCGAGGCAGCTGCCGTTGCGGGGGTGACCGTCCGCTCTCGAGGACTGCAGTCTCTCTCTCTCTCTCGTACACACAAACTCACACACGTTTCATAGGTATGAGTGTATTAACATAAAACTCGAATATAAAACAAAATACATTTGAATACTAGTGTTTAACATGAGAGTACTTATCAATGGGTCCAATGTATCGTGAAAGCAGTACACGATATTACAACGGTTATCCCGTAGTAGATAAATAAGCATCATTATAAGCATGGTCTTTATACATCTAGTCGTGAGTAGAGTTACCCGAGATGCAGATAATGAATCAACCACATACGTACTGCGGTCTCCTTTGATTCATCGAAAGGTGAGTAGTCACCGGAAAGCTGTATGGCAACTTACCACAATACGATTTCAATTTTTATAGTAAAAAAATATAAAAGAAATAGAGCAGAGTTAAAATGTCAGATTACATTTCGCACTCTGTACGGAAAATAATTTTTCTTATGATAATTTATTTCTGGGATTTGGTTAAGGACAATGGGGAAAAGGGATATTTACAAATTATTGCTATTTAGAAATAAGAAACAGCGATTGAATTTTCAGCATAAACTACTTCACTGAAAAGCAAACGTGCTATAACTTATAACACATTATAAATTAGCCGTATAAATCAGGTCGCTGAGTCTGCTTTCTGCATGATCCGTGGTACTAAAGACTTTTGGTATCCCCAGATAGAACAATCATAGGCACTTGCTTCACAGCACTTACTCTTCGTATTATAGATGAACAAAAAAAGTATAGCGTTGTCTAAAAGCATTCTTGCTGAAACCTTCGGGTCTTCTAACATCTCCCGATACAAATTTGTTGTGTCGTCACACTTCTTTGAACTTCACAGAAGCTCGAGGTAATGGAACATCGAAGTCATAAGTTACCCCGAGCAAAAAAATTCATCTAGAAAACAAAAACTCCATGACCGCCTTGGGAGACAGAAATACTGAGTACACGATAAACGGTTCATGCAGCAAAAACATAAAATAGTAGTACCAGTGTTCTAAGGGATGCGTGTCAATGCAAGGTTAGCTTTACGACTATGAATGACCTCGAAGGCATCAGCTCATTGGCGCTGAGCCAGTATTCTCGTCCTTAAAGGCCCTCTCCAGTCTTCATGGTTCGTATCATGGGAGGAATACAGTTAAGCGTACAAATGTAACAACCAATTAGACACGCCGACTTAAAATTTGAAACGGTAAAGTAAATCATTAACTTAAAATAATACTCCAGTTACGACTCTACAATCCTTCGGGGTTGCAGATCAGACTCGTTAAAGACAAGGAATAAAGCAGTGGGGTAGCAGGACGTAAGAGGTCACGGACGTCGGACCCATGATTGGGTCGTGGAAACTGAAACATCGGATTCACCGCCTGTGTTAGATCCTGTCAGCTAATGGCGAATCCGGCCTATCGCCCCCACCAAGTCATTTCCACCAAACTTTCTGACCTCCGACACTAAGCTCGTCTCGATTCGAGTCACACTCACGTCCGATTTATCCCAGCCCGGCTGTTTCAATTCATGATCGCCCCTATCTCCCGAAACATAGACTCCCCGAAATGGTCGATCCTGCCGCGCCTACATGATTGTTTGGAAAGTGTCACACAATGCTCTAAGTAAATAATTCGACGTATTGGGTCTGTATCTTTCATATTTTTTTAATATTTTGTTACGCAGGTGCAGGGTACTCGCACTCCCCAACCCGTAATTGGAAAGTAAGAGAAATACACTGACGGTGTTTCGAATTCCTGCCATGCAAAAGTAATCCAACTGTTGACTACACTTTAAGTAACACGACTCTCACAAGGTTACCATATAAATAATACATAAAAGAGAAGTTGTGTCTTAAGATATAAATTCGCAATGACACTCACGTCGCAGCGGTTGTTAGTAGCAAAGGGATCGCGCATACTGGCGATTATGACAGGGAAGACGACAAAACTGTCTGGATCGAGCTGTGCTTGTCCCAGCCCAACAAATGGTGCGACCAGGCTTAGAGTTCAACAGCAAATAGAATACTAACCCAAAGGCTCGAGAAGCAAGTGCTTTTTAAATTTATTTTCGAAGTAACTAGTACGTTTTTTGTTGTTAGATTATAATGAATCAAATATTATTACAATAATTTGCATCACATAAAATCTTCATACGCTCACGTATGCATGCGACCTCAACATCCCGTATCACAATAGTCAGGTCGCAAGTTTGAGACAGCTCGTAACATATACACTTGCCACCTTATACTTGAAAAATTATAATTTCCAAGTCTGTTAGAAATTATTAATATTATTATTGGGGTTTTAGGGCTCGCAAATACTTCAGAGTTCATGTGAATGTATGTGTTTCAAAAATTACATTAAGTGACGCATAGAAAAAACTTCATTTGACAATGTACATGCAGTTAAGTTTCATTTCATACACCATATTAACAATGTTTAGTATCAATAAGTATGATTTTATCTCAATAATTGTATTTTTTTCTGAATTATTTCAATAATTGTGATTTTCAAGAATGTGTATCAAGTTCAACATTAGATCTTATTTATTCCGTTTCGAATACGACTTGAGTTTTCTTACGAACAATGTTCAAAGTACAATTACCGAATTAATAATTCAGCATTTGAATTTAGGCAAATCACTGTCCTAAACGTTTCCAGCAAATATATATAATATAAAAGATGGATAAATTTAAAGAAAAATCAACATATGAACGTTGTAAGTTTGAATCCACAGATTATATTGTAAATTCATAGATTCACACATATTAAATGAATCCATAAATTATCTTGTGGAATCAGTTATAAAAAAAAAAAATTCTCGTGATTGTTGTATTGATGTGTTATATTTTTATTCCTAAAACTTAGCAGGGAATAAATGCTACTCGTGTGTCACGGAAGTTTCACAAAAATTTCGCTGAAATCTTTTCGAAAGGTTATTTTTATCAGGTTACTGGATAAATACGACCACTTCTTACTATCACCAGTACATAGAAAGGAAGAAAATGAATTAAAGTACGACCCCAGGGTCTAAATTAGTATAATTAAATTACATAGAAGCCTAAAAGTGTTTTGCTTCTTGGAAATAATCACGCGTCGTGGGAAAATACGAGTTTTATAATATAACTCAAGTCATGACCACCACTGATACAGCAACTAAAATATACAAAGAAACAACGGAGTATAATATGTAAGACATGTTTATACTGAGAATACACAGAAACTAAAAAAACATTTGTTACGAAGTAATAAAAACGTCCTACATAAAATTCCGAAAACTAATAAAAACAGTAGATTCCTAAAGTAAATACATTTCTTTATTACAATCATCCAGCATTTACTAAATAAGCTTATCTTGCGTTTAGGTCCAAATAAAACAATTTCTTTTGTTATCAACGATCCAGTATTTAACTATAAGGTGATGATAATCGTGTTAACATCTTTCAGTGGCTGTGCCATATGATAGTAGGGGGTAGTAGCTAAGATATTAGTAAACAAGAGGGATGATATTGAACTGGGTAATAAATTATGGCGTCATTACCATCGTGGATACGTAAAACGTTTCAGGTAACGTCGGTCGTCGAAACTGGACTGAAAATTTTAATAAACAAATAAGTAGGAATGTATTAATAGTAACTGAGAAAATCATATTCCCTAAATAATATTTTCCGGAATAAAATTAATAATAATAATAATGCGGTTTTAATCTCAATATTCAGGCATTCGTTTATATTTAAAAAAAACAAAGCTCAAATATTGCCAACAGAAGTAATGTACTACAAAATTGCCGAGGTACAATATTACACATAATATATTATCCAAAAGCAAACAACACAGCATATTTATGAATAGTGTTACCAAACATTTAACAGCCTCCAGAATTAAAGGCTAGCTTTATTGATAAAAATGCTTTATTGGCTGCATATCCAACTACGTTCAATAACTATTTCGTGAACATTTAATCATGCTTCATTATTAAACAATAATTTGCTTTGTCAAACAAGACATGACCACGCAGAAACCGCGAGAATTCATCTCCATGAACGAAAATTGGTTTCACTTAGCCTGTAGGCTGGTTAGAACCATCTCAAAGTTGGCATCGGTTTCATCCGACGTTTACACTGGAATAATCAAGAGACTAATGAGCAACCACAACCCGTATTTGTTCGCCAATAGTTTCCAGACAGACAATACATGTCCTACCTTCGCACGGAGGACGTGGAGATGCTAGGACACCTACGCCTCCACGGAGCATCAGGTCGGCATGTTCACGGAATAAAAAAATATTTAATGAAACGCGGAAAAATTGCACCGCGAAAATTCAGTTACCACGAAATTCTTTAATGGAATTAGTTATCACAAGGTTAAACCATGTCCTCGCACTACTTTGATGCATAAAGAAAATAAGCATCACTAAACATTCGAGTATTCCTCTAGCACCTTGAACTAAGTATACATCACAATTCGTAATAAAACTTGAAGAGATGGTGCAAACAATCAGATTTCCCCATGTTTCAGGACAAAACTTTGAACTGAGAAATGGATGACAAGCTGAGGAATCACCAAGAGAAGCGAGAATGACGAATGTGTAACGATGATTGATGAATGGTTGAATGAACATTTTCACACAACCACGACACAGATATGAGGCAATCCACAAGGAGAGTTATGGAAGGAGAGCTTTCAAAGAAATTAAATTTCACAACAAATGTTCTTTAGCACAAATAAATATCTAGTAAAAACTAAAACTTTGAAGACGAATTTGACAACGGGAAACTTGGATAAAATTAACCGAAATGATACACAAAAAAAGAAATCTTTGTAGAAACACGGTCAGATGACACAAAACTTTTCAAAAATAAAGCACACCGCTTTCCCGCATTTATGAAAATACTTCTCGTTTTCAGAAGTGCACTTATTTCTGAATTTCTTCAATGGAATTTAATGGTTCTTGAACTACTAGCGCCATTAATTTATAAAAATTAACTCTACTGACTTTCAGACAAGTATCACGAACTGAAGATAACAAATGAATATACAGACAATCCGTTGCTAAGAGCTACCCTTTGTGAATTAAGAAAAAACACGTCATACTTGATCATACTAATGACTGTCGCATTTATACAACCTCGGCATATCACATTTTCTATTCGTGCTGAGTTTGGAGATGCCTGAGACGCTATGGCGAGAATTCGAACAATTTAGAATGTAGTAATTCAAGGAAGTTCGGTTTCCGACAACCATCCCACGGAAGGCGCCACAGAGATCCTCAATTGGGGCGCGATTTTTTTACGATTTTTCTCCTATAGGCGAAGGTTGGATACTTTATAGAGTAGAAGGTTGGATACTTATATAATGAGAAAAGTATAATTAAAAAACAACCTTATTCCCAGTGAATTAACTTCTGCAAAGGACCGGGAAACTGGTAGGAATCGAGCACCGATTTCCTGCTTTATATTTCTTGGGTAGGAAACTAAATTTAAAAATATGCAACTGGTACAGAATCTTTTCTGTTCTGATCTATTATAAAGTTCTTCTCGAATATCAATTAGAATAAACTACTTTAGGTTATACATTTACATTAATATCTTCCAGTATTCATTAAAATAAAGCATGTTTTAAGATATGGTAAAAATAAATTTTATGAGACATGTGACAAAATTTTATGAGAAACAAGGTTATTTTATTACGTAAACGCACATGCTTAATTAAGTACTGAAAATAATGTGGCGTTTACTATCAAGTATTCACTTCGGAACCGGAAGGAAAGGAACTTGGGTTAATTTTGTTTCTAGGACTGTAGGTGAAACCAGGACAAATATAATGGATCATGAATGGAAACGTGATCCGCTATTTTATTCGCTCGCGAAATGCGGTGGTAGAAATGCGTTTCCAAACGAGTTCGACGTGTCCAAATCCAAATTTGGAAAGGAAAACAATACTAATTGTGTTTTAACGTGAACTGATTTGCACACTTCTTACTTGAGGAGAATAAGAGATAAAAAAAGGGTTTAAAAGATTAAGGGAAAGAAAAGTCTTTGCTCCCAGCTAAACGGGAGAACACAAGTTCGGCTTGTCCGAAATTAGAGACGTTTCCCTCACATACTTCAGACAAGCCGATTCAGTACGTTACACACCTCAGCAACCGAACATTTCTCGTAACTTCTTTCACTTCAATATTGCAATTTTTATTAAATCTTCTTCTGTTACGCATCATGCACTAACTCTAAATAGAACAATTAGCACACAGAATAGCCTCGTAAAAGTCGCTATCATTATCAAAAGGAAGGGCTCTAATGACCTTGACGTTGACGAGCCCTAAAACCCCACCCAAAAAAATTATCAAAAGTAAACTAGGAGCCAATGGACTCGTCGACGTTAACAATGAAAACGTAACAGACCTATGTTGTAAATATCCCTTGAAAACAAATCCTGTCGTAGATCCTCTACATCAAAATCTCTTATCCACTTGGGAATGGTTTGTGTCTAGATTCCAAGTCATATGAAGAGATTAAAATTTGTATTTCGTATTTATAACATAAAATCCTCCAAGCGAGAGGGATTACCGTTCCACGGCGAGAAGAAACTAGCCTAACAAGAAGAAAATAACGCTAGCTCGCGGCGGAGAGGAATACGTGAAATATATTTAATGTTTTACACAACGATGTAAAAAAGCAGTGGAGAATTCAGAAAAAAATAGGAGCTACAAAGTAAAGCATTTCTAAGGAGCGTTTAATATCGCAACTAATACTTACTGAACTGAAAACACCGTAACCTAAACTAACAACTACACACAAAAATACTGAAGGCAACAAACAAAACATGGAGTTATTTTGAAAGAAACAAAAGAACTTGATTTTAGTTTTAGCTACAAAATGATGTAATTCATCAATTTCCACGAACCAACAATTCAAACTATTTATATTTTACACTAATACTTAAAAAACAAGTACCAAAGATACTCTCACTTCAAGTTGTATTGAGTTTTAATAAAAAGTTCATGTCTACGATTAGAAATTCTTGAAAACCCTCCGTACACATGAATCTATACGTCAAGTTTAATGTAGGGTGAAATAAAACGCAATCGAAAATTCATATTTGGCGGAAACATGGAACGTAAATGACTTCTCTTAGTTTATATGAAATTGTTATAATTTGGCATAAAATGTGTTGGGTCCACTCATACATCCGTATCAGCGAAAATCGCACGCCAACACCGACTTCTCCCCTTTCCCATCTCCAGCCAGCACTCGTGTATTCACTTCCTCCGGCACATGACTCCGGTTTAAATCACGGCTACGAAGAGCGCGGCGCTGCTGAATGCTGTGTCCGCCGTTCGCCCGTGACGCACGCTGCTCAAGTGGTCCATCGCGGAGAGGAACGTGCAAATAGTGATGACGTGAGATGAAAACATCCAGAGAAAGAGAATCGGCAGCACAAGATATTCTTACTACAAGGTTTTCCTTATTTCCTCAATACACAAACACTTACGTATCGTGTTTAATGAACAGAGATAATTTGAAAAAGCCGCCACGATGGGGGAAGATCGAAAGATCGATGGGGGAAGTTGTTTTATCAGCATGCAAAATTCATTGACATAGGTTTTGCCTAAAAAAGTCAACTGCGGGTTCAATAGGATGAATAGCTCACANAAAGCAAGTAAGCAACCCTCTTAACCGTCCCTATGCTACGATGCATTTGCTTATTCCGTCATTTGGCCAATTAAGTGAATGGAGTTTTGTCCCACAAACAATTTTACCACCGAGTAAAAATGTAGACGTAAATTTATCAAACTGATGAAAAAGGAAAGACCGAAGACCGAGCATCATCTCAATACTCTGTGTGTTCAAATCATAAATACAAGCAAAAAAATAGCATTTTCCTTAATATATATTCCATCAATCTAGTTGAGCAATAATTCCAAAAGTGGTGAAGGAATAGTATTTTCGTAGATCTTCACACTCATTTTAGAAAATGAAAACAACATAATGGAAAGTTCATGGAACAAGAGTAACCACATGGCCCATGGACGATGATTTCCGTTAACTGTTTGTGTAGGTAAAGATACAATAATTTGCTACTCAGTCACCTGGGACAAAAATATGATTTTCATATCTCTTCTTTCCAAATCATAAGAAAGTCTCGTGTGCGGACAAAGTCCAATGTGATTTCCTCCTATGATCATCATTTAATGATTTGAAACAACTCTATAAAGATTACGACAAAATACCATATCTGCCTCAAAGGGCGAACTCATGCCTCCTTTTACATCCTCGTCTTCCCCCATCGTCATCATTTCGCTTTTAACGTTCGTCCTCCGGTGCTGCAGCAGCCATGAGCAGCAGCATTCCCTGTGGCATCGCCGCTCCGCCGTCGCAGCAGCAGCAGCCAGCAGTGGCGTGGCGCCAGGACGCACCTGCGCCGCATCTGTAACCCGCGACGTCGCGTCGCAGCCACAGCCGCCAGCGGGCGCATGGCGCGCCGTGCCAAAATGCGGTCGCCAAAGAGCGAGCGAACTGACGAACGAGCAGAGCACGCTCACTTAAGATACTCGGAAGAGATCGACGGGACTCGCACGTCGTTAGTTCCAGAAGCAGGGTAAGAGATGTCCATACGAAAAATATTTTCCAGGATGCATACGCTTTAAAATAAAATTTCACGAAAAAAATACGCTGCAGCAGTAACTATTATCACATTTTATGGTACTATATACTTCAAGAACATTCCGAAGAATTTCCAATAAACACAAAGAACAGTAATGGGGACTGAGAAGAAGAAAAAATAAAAACGCATTAATAATCGCGAGAATCTAACGTCTTGGAGCTCTTTTCAATACTCTTTCTTTAAAAAAAACGATCGCTGCTCCTTTTTCTCCCACGCCATTAATATGCGGCGTAGATAGAAGAGAACTTTTTCGGAATCGCATCCCACACCTGCTCCTCATGCACATACTTGCTCTGCTCTTTAACCGCCGCCAACATCATCCGGTGTCCTTCATCCTTCCCCTCAGTAGCCCTCCACGGTCTCCCCCTCGGTGTCGCATCAGCGGGCCCTCAGTCTGCCGTTTTCCAAGGCGTGACTCAAGGCACGCGGCTGCGGCGGCGGCGGCTGCGTCCGGTAAATTTCCTCCGGCGCGGCGGCGCAGGCGGCGCGGAGCAGCAGCCAGCAGCGATTCATCTGGTGCACTCCGAGACCGCAACAGAACATGCAGATCTCAAAGTAATACTCGCAAAACGAAAGAATATTTACGATATCAAATGATCATAATCTTTTATAAAATAGTAATGAAAATAGAGAGAATAAAACAGAATTTCTTACTATTTACAATACAAAATGAAGGTTCCGTATCATGAATTTCTAGTCCGTTTATAAAACAGATTCTAAGTAATGATTATTACGCCACGAAGTTGGTAGCGGTGGGTAATATTCGTTCAGCTCAATTTCTTGTTTATACACCAAAAAGTAAAATAAACACATTAAAAAAATCTCATGATAGTGCACGTCATTTGAATTCTCATTTCCCATTTGAATTCGTGGGGGGGGGGGCACTCTCTCTCGAGAGCGGGGATTCAACGTTGAAATCAAGTTTGTTAATCGTANTGATGTGATCAACACTACCCTCTGTTCAGACATTTTTTAAAATATTTGACCATTAGACAAGTGAACAATCTGTAAATTATATGTTCTTTGTGCCAATTGAGTGACAACTCTCGATTGTTAAGATTCCATGAATAATTTCTTCAAATCTCATAGGTACATTAAAAATTTACGCCTTCGAGCTAAAAAAGTGAATGAAATGGTTGGACATAGTACTACCTAATTCACAAACGAATCTATTATCATCCTGGAATCCACGAGACTACAGTGTCTCTCCCCGCCAAAACAATTTACAATGGGCTGATTACTTGCTACCCAATTGCACTACGTACAATCGATTCGGTCAACCTTTGGCGTCACGACGTCCCGCTATCGATCGACCGCTCGATCGCGCCGGCAGTGGGCAACCAAAGCTAGCCACAACATGTGGGCAGTTCTCTCTCACTTGCCGCAAGTAACTCAACGAGTCATCACTTCTCATCTGGCGCCAGCGCGCGAGCAGCGCGCTTCTCCGAAGCGAGCCCCGACATGGTGACACTCGCTCACTTGCAACAAGTCATCCGACGAGTCATCATCTTCACATCACTTCCATCATCTGGCAGCCACGCTATGTTACAGTCAGATATTCTAACCGCGCTCACCGCAGCCCACCAGGATACCGTGACCGTAACCCATGCAAACAGTCCGCGGGACTTCACGGCCAAACCCGCTGCACACATCGCAGCATCGTCTTGGCGGCGAACTGCACTCCAACTATTCAACATACATCATATTGCGCTCAACACTATCGCAGCGCCTCGTATCTATTTTGGTATTTGTATCACCTCATTATTTCTTATTTTATTCACGTTTCCTGTCATTAAACTGTTTTGTTGGCATATCTATTGTTCAACCACACCTCATCTACCTTCCTCATTTTCTGTAATTTGCCTGTACATTTATGTAGTCTTAAGAGCAATTTTCCTGTGTTATTTTCATTTTACACGGTGAAACCCTAAAATTTTGCATTATTGGATTCTCCGTTTAATTTGAGACAGTTTGGAGGGAGTAGGAATCTTATCAGTAAAATTTGGATGCTAAAACCAAATTTCATTACACTTATTTGAAGACTAGATTTTTGTTCTGACATTTTAAAAATAAAATAGGGATCTTCCAACGAACCATTGCACCTTAATTTACCAAACACAAATAATTATATCTACACATCCAGACCCGCCTGGATGCAAGAGTTTTCCAAGTAATAAAAAAAGGACGGTCTAAGGATATATATCCATCATAACGCCGGAATCAACAGTGTTTTGACATTTATCAAAGGATATTAATATTAGCCACCACTGTCAGGAACGGGATAGTTTAGGGGAAAAGTGCAACATAGTCCCAATCACATTCCAAGGGGTTAGCATGGATATAAAATAAAAAACAAAAATATCACTACATGATCAACTTTTTGTACAACATACAACTACGTAACAATATATCTTCAACTACTTGACAAAAACTTCAAAACTTTGGCAAAGAGACTGCTACGAAGCGTTTCCGCAATTATAATATTATAAACAACTTGTTCTGAACGAAAAATTGTTTCCCATTGGTTTTCTTGTTAGGTTTCGGTTCGGATCCAGTGACGACACTATTCTCCCTCCCCCCTTACGAGTCCTTTGTCCTTCTACGTGAAGGGAAAGTCATGCAATTCTAATACTGCGATTAGTGATCCTTCCCTCATCATTTTCACCCAAAGAAATAGTTGTGCAGTTAATATCTTCCCAAAGACAGAGGAGAAATTCCTTCCTCAAAGAGAAATTCTCATTCCAATTCTAAATGTTTCCCAACGTTTCCATAATATTCATGAATAGAACGATAATTTTCCCCACGTCATTCTCGTACGAATAAAAGAAATCGCTTTCCATTAAAATTTAGGCAACGACATCCACACGCAAATATATTAACGAAGAACCCACGCGGACGAATGAAGTACTCGCATTTCCAACGCAATGGGGACAACATAACACCCAGCCTCTTTGACAGCTTAACGTCTGTTTCGCATCCATCCATCCAACAACGGCGGAAATGCCTATCTGTGCCAAGAACATCAAGCAAGCAACACAACTCTATGCTACCTCATCCGTTCTTCAAATCTGGCTCGGCAAGAACAGGCAGTTTCATGGATTAAGTCGTTTGACAGGCGTTCCGAGAAGAAAATTAAGGTTATTTTTAGTTTTCTAACAAGACAAGTTTTACGTGACTGAGATGTTGACTTAAAATCGGCATTTAGTGTAGTAGAAAGTAAGACAACAATTTTAAAAATATTTCTAGAATTATTCTTTACATACTTAATAGATCTTTAAAATTATGTTTAATAATTCTACGTTTGATAATGGTTATTTAATAACAACATAATCGTTCTTAATATGAGACAATAAAGAAGAGTCAAAGAATGTCACAAAGAACGGAATATGATGAAGTTTAAATTGAAAATTCTTCTTGTTGAGAACTATCAACACGTTTACAATACAGAACTACAATAATCATCCAGACACCACTATTGATAATATTCTTGTCCACTATCATAGTTTTCTTTGGGTGGGGCTTTAGGGCTCGCCAACATCGAGGTCATTACAGCCCATGCAAGTAGGGAAAAATGCAGTTTCGCACCATAGAGAAGAGCCGTAGTGACTCTTCCCCGTGTGTGGGACTCGCCGAATATCTCGACCATACCCACTAAAAAACCCTCCTGAAATCAACAAATATCTAAATANAGAATATCAATCATTATCATATGAATCCACTATCATAGTAATATTGAAATATTTCATAAGACCCCTTAAGTGCACCAAGCTTTTATTTTAACTCAAAACGTTTTGATCGCTGTTCAGGCCATCATCAGATGAATATATACATGAATAAATAAATGAGTAGATAAGTTATTTATTTGTATACATTTAACTGACTAAATAGCGGTCAAAAAGTGAAATCAAATTAAAAAACTTCGTTTACTAAAACGATCGTACATAATCACTAACATTAATACGTAAATGTCCCCCAATTTTTTCTGTCCATTTCTGAGTAACTAGAACACTGAAAGACAGGTCCCTAGCGGAAATAATTCGTAAAGTTTTGAAACTTGGCAATTAGATGTAGAATGTCGTATTATTTACGATTATTAACTCTCCCCAAAAATTTTCGGAGCCACACATCCCTAATGTGCACGTTCGCGGTTTTTTACCGTTTTGACGCAAAACGGTCAGGTTTTCGGAAAAACGTTATTTCTAAAGAAAAATGTTCCTCATTAAATTTCCTACAAAAAAAGATGATAACCATTTTTGCGTTACGTCCAGTGGTTCGCGAGATATAAGCTCTCCAGACAGGGGGTAGTTTTCAAAATTACAATTTCTCCGTATTTTTGTGGGTAAAGAAATATTGCTTGTGGCATATTAGGACCTCGAAAGACCTATGTATCAACATTTAGTGATATATACAACGAAAAAGCAGCTTCAACACGATTTTTGATCGAAGAACTCGGGTTTCAGGGCGAATAGAAGGTATCCCGCACATATATTTGCTAGTGTTGCTTGGATTTCTGCGTGCTCTTTGTCATGATTTGTCGCTTCATAATGTAAGTTTTTTGTACCTGCTGTATGGAACATTCTATTTGAGAAAAAAAATTAAAAAACTGTTTTAACCCATTTTCGACCAACAAACAAAAATTGGCCATGCATTTCGCATAATTCTTAAATGTTTTAATAGACCTTTACACATACTGTAAAAAAACATTAAACAATCTTCAATTTAACGTTCAATAAACGTTATTGGATGCGCTGTTCTCTAAATTTTTCTACTTTGAAGTCGAGTCTGTATATTTCTTTGCTGGATAGTTTAGGGAAGTTGGCGTAGAGATTGTTTCGTCCTCAAGCGAGTAGTTGTCCTTCGATGGTGTTTATTACCATCCATTCTGAAGCAAGTCTTTGGGTTATCAAGTGCAAAAAGTTCTACATTTTCGAGGGTTTCATTGAAAAGTAGCCCTACAAACAATGATCTCTAACAATGCTAACGTAAAGCAAGCCAATTTGAGTAAGTTTTCTTCCAGCTGCCCTTATCCCGAAGCGTGTCACTCACGGCAACAGCCGGATCCGCCTGGACACGACTCCTCCCTTTCCATCCCGTCAAGTCGTCCTCCTCCCTCATGCACGTCCGGTCGAATGGCCCGTGCGCGGAGGCTCTCTACGAAGGAAGGAAAGGAGGAAGGNGGAAGGAAGGAAGGAAGGAAGGAAGGAAGGAAGGAAGGCGAGCAATCAGTAGGCAGCTGCAACGCGAAACCGCCGCCTTCGTCCCGTGCTAGCGCGCGCGAGGCGGCGCGTGCCCGCGCGGCGTGTGCTGGGCGGCAGACGCGTAGCATGTTTGTTGAGATTGCGGGGGCGGCAGCAGAAGCAGCAGCCTGCTCTCGCCTCAGGCACTCTCTCCCACACAGAGTTCCTCTCCCCACCATTCATTCCCCAGGCACTTCCGTCAGCACCACCTCCTCCGTCGACATCGTCGTCACTGCAACAGCAGCAGTCGCGACGGAGCAGCTCGCGACCTCCCTGGGACGCGAGGAGAACCACGCATCAACTGTTGGAGGCGGCAGTCATTAACATGGAGAGAGACATTTACTTATTATAGTCATTTATGAAATGGAGAGGGGAAAATTTAGTAGGAGTGGAGAGAATTCATCTCTGTTATTGAATGGGCACGAAAGTGGAAACTTTCAATATTAAATTTATTTTCAGAAATAGCACTAAATAATCATTTGTATTAACACACATTGTAAATGGTCGAGTGCAGATACATCTTCAAATATTTTACTGTATTAACAAATACATTTTATCATATTCATACTACATTATGAATCGTGCATAAGAACAATGTATCCTAACAAATACGTAGTAATAACATCGATAAACACGACAAAACGTTCTATAGTTTTTATAATTTCCTGTGTAGGAACCTATTGTATAAACTTTGTACGAAAATTGATTGTAATATAACTTCTCTAATAATGTATAAGAAACTGATTTTGACCATCCTCCAAATCTTTACTAAAAAGTTAATGGACTATTAGTACAATCTAGCACATTAATAATAGTGTTTTTCTCTTTGAAAGAAAAAAACATTAAAAAATATTCTTAATGAAAATTGGTAAATAAACCGGGATTGGCCACGACTTCTCTTGTAACCCGCAGTCAAAACTCCCGCGTCCCTAGTAAACCACGGTTAAAACGCACGTGAAGGCTGAAGTTGCCGATCTGGCGCGCGATCTATCGGTCGCCGTGCGATACTCCGCCAGCGCGCTGTTCAACACACGGTGGGAGAAAACACGTTATTTCAGTTAAGGATTCTCGCGTGACTATGTCGAACTAAAAGAAATGAAACAACTTCGCAACTCTACATTTCGGGTTCGAAACGAAAACATCATACACGCTAAACGTTCGCTGAAAGGATACAATAACAGTACTCAAATAGCGATATAGAAATATCAGCATTATGATTTATTCGAAATCTTTACACCATACGAAACGATTGTGTAGATAATATAATACAAGTATTTTCAGTCTCTTTTCTAAGAACATTAGGTAAAAAAGCTTTTAGTTACTATTCTATTGCAATGCTTAACAAATTATCTTCATAATTAAACTAAAATACACGCGATTAAGATATTATAAATTTTGTGTACATATTTCAAATTATTACCAAAATGTGTTATAGTTCTAATGCATAAGTTGTAAAAAAAATACATTTACACCGCAAAAGCAAATGTTCAAGCGACAGGATACAGATGCGCGTTTAAATAAACTAACACGAAACACACATATTGAGTGAGGTCTCACAAAGCACAGTCGGAAACAAAACAGTTTTGTCTAATTGCAAGAATCTACTGCTGCGTTGACTACGATGTCGTACGGCGGAGAGAGACTCGTGTTTACCAAAAGCCTCACTAGTCACCGCTACACGACGAGCGGGAGGCCTTCGCAAAGATGTGGAGGCGAGGTAATGGTTCCACGGTGGACGACCGACAATGGACTTAGCGTGAACTTGTAACGAGAAACGTCAAGTGCGTCGCGCACGCCGCACATGGGATTAAGCAGAATGTGGACGAGCGCTCTGGTTGTAGGATCCCACTCACAGTCACTAAATAATATAACATATATTTAATGCGCGTCCAAAAAAAATTAAGTACATGAAAAATTTTGCCGTTAATACAAATAATAAAAATACATCCTATTTTCTATGAAAAAATCATTTAAAATGAAGGAACCAAACCCTACCGCCATCCGAACTACCCTTCTCACTACGCGTGTTTTATTAAAAGCACGCGAGAGCAGACGTAGCAAAAGAAGAAAAAAGTGAGAAGGGGAGGAAAACTCACATGTTCCGACTTGATATTATTATAAATTCCCCCGCTAAATATTTTAATTTGAAATAAATGTATTTTGTAAGGGATACCTGGAAAATGGTATGGCAATGGGTAACCCAATGGCACTTGATAATTGCAGTCATTCTCTTTTACAAGATACAGCTGCGCTTCTATTGCAAGTTACTAAACATCAATTTTAATTTTTCAACGGTTTTAAATGCGTTGATGATGCATCACCTCCTCTCCCCAGCATCAAATAACTGTGTGTATTAACATAGCCTATAATAACTATTGTTATAACTAAAAATCTCTCTTGAAATTAAAAAAAGAAATATTTCTCGGTAGGCACCAATAAAAAAAGAGGATAAAATACACATAGATTGATAGAGGAAACCTAACGAATCAGACTTAGATAATAATTTTCTTCCACATTTCTCACCCCAACCGGCTGATGATCTAACATGAAATCATCGATTAATCAATTCACGAGTTAACGAATTTTCAAGAGAATTTATTTCGAGAGGATTTAAAAAAACTAAGAACAAGTTTCTATTAAACTCATTAATATCGTGTACAATAAAATTAATAATAACTGTAATTGAGCAATCACAGACCAGGCAATTTAAAACATTACTTTCTGTGAATATATTGTTGCATTCTCCTGGATTATTTTTTCAAGATACGAATGTAATAAAATAGTAATGAAACAATTAGAACACAAAGTAGAAAATAACATACTTGAGTAAACCAAACACAGAGATAAAACAAACATAAGTGGTGGTGTTTACTATGTACCATATAATGGATGTGACGACGTTAATACGTGGGAACCATCTCAATTTGTACATAAAATATGGGCTGCACACAAGTGCGAGGTCAGTCGAAATGAAAGTGCTTGGATGTAAAAGGACTTTGATTGGCTANCAAGTGTTGTGTTATGGAGAATGTGAACATTAATGTTTTATAATACAATCAAAATATAATAAAATAATAATAAATTTATTGTAAAAAAGTAGTTACAAACTGCGCAGACAATAAACTCATTTAATCTCCTGAAGAAAGCAAGGGACCATCCCATCAATTCCGATCAAGGGCTTTAAGGCAGAGACGGATTTAACATTTCAGCAAACTCCTACGATAAGGATAAAAGTAGTTCGGTACGTGTTACAATATTAACAGAATACAAACAAATTTGTATT
>NNCF01127633.1:270446-316924 GCA_002313205.1 Laupala kohalensis
GGGGCTACAGAATTTATGTACACAACCGTGCCAAAGTTGAGTACACATAAAACTAAATTAATATGAGCCATAAGACAACACAATCATACAAGAAAATAGTTTTTGAAATTGTTATAAGTTATTTAAAAAGTACTAGAGCAATGACGTGATAGTAGTATTTGTAATTGGCGTGCTATTGAAGCTTATGGAGTAGAAGAAGGTAGGAGGTGGATGGTAGGGCTATTCTTTGTAGGTGGGCTGGTTAGCTGAGTTTACCCACGTGGAGGGGTTAGGAGGAGTCGTTGGTAGTAGAGTTAGTGATACTAGGAATAGTTGGAGGTGAATAGAAGGAGGGTTCTCTCTTCTGTAGTCACAGCTATATGACCTGGGACGTTACTGTAAAAAGCTGCATAATTTCTCTGGCCCCGTTGGTGTTTGTACCCGGGGTGTCTCGGTGGCGAGGAAGTATGATAGTGCCGAGCCACCGAAAGGGTTGAAATACCAGATTTGGATAAAGAGTAATGACGGTTTTTATTAATATACTCGCTTTTTGAAATTGTTATAAGTTGTTTAAAAAGTGCTACAGCAATGGCGTGATAAAGTACAAGACGGATTTAACTTTTATTAAAATCAATAAATTCTTTTACATTGTAGAAGCACTGGTGCAGGAGGTAGTTTTTAACCGCGGATTTGAAGATATTCANCAGGGAATTATATAGAACGATTCCCGAATGATAAGGTCCTTTTTGGCAAAGAGTGGTTGACACTCTAGGGTGATGAATATTACTACTTAAATAATAATGTTTATAATTCGGATAATATATCTCGAATAACACTAAATTCGGAATTTATTATTTCACAAGACACCACCCCTAACTAAGAGCATAGAGAGCCTGAATAAAAAATCCGCCTGTATCCGAAGGAAAACCGGAGAAAAACCCCGACCAGGATGGGGCTACGGAATTTACGTACACGTTGAGTGCAGATAAAACTAAACTTATATGAATAATAAAACACAATACAAGCACGCAGGAAAATAATTTTGAAATTGTTATCAGTTATTTTGAAAGTACTATAGCAATGGCGTGATAATTACAAGACGAATTTAACTTTTATTAAAATCAATAAATTCGTTTATACAGAAGAAGAACTGGTGCATTAGGTAATTTTACCCGCGACTTTGAAGAGATTCAATTTAATATATTTTACGTCTGTGGGAAGGGAATTATATAGAATGATTCCCGAATGATATGGTCCTATTTGTCAAAGAGTGGATGACACACTGGGTCGATGATTATTGCGAGTATTGTGTTCGTGATCAAGACAGTCTTGTACGAAGCAAGGGTTGCACTTTAGGTTTTAATTTGGTCTTACCACACACAACCGTTTCATTATACATATATATATATATATATATATATATATATATANTTTGCAAAAGTTTCGAGGATGAAATTTACAAATTATTCCGAACCCTCGTTTCAATTTTGAAAGTTTGGATGCTCTGACCGGAATTGCCCCAAAAGACAATAATATAAATAATACAGTATGTATAATATGCATTAATACTACATAAAATATGAGAATAAAAAATTATGAGAACAAAATCAAAATATAATATTAAAACGAAACCTAACTGATTACCAATCTCCCACTCTACGGAACACGAACGTGAAAGTTTCGTTTAAATCCGTTCGGTAGATTAGGCACCAATCTTTTGCAACTGACGTCCTCGTGTAATAATGTCATCAAGAAAGGTAAGAGAGAAGTTTCAGGAGACATCAACCATACTTTCGTTCTATTTATGGTTGTATAATACACCATTTACTGGTAATCTATTTGACGGAAATTGTGTGAAAATGTCAGAAAGAGAGCAATGAGAACCCCCAAGCGACGACGCTCGATAAGAAGATATAGATGTATATGTAGGGTAAGCCGGGTTAAAGGTTTGCACGGGGCAAAGGTTCCTATTAAAGTTTGAACAGGTGGGTGTAGATTTTCCGCGTAAATCCGGTACGTAGCACATTCGTCTTTCTCCCGTCAGTCGCCTTGTGGAACCCCGTCGACTCCGTGTCACTGAAGAAAATGAGGTGAAATCATTTTTCTCATTTTCGATCTTATTTTTCCGCAACATTTACGTCACATTAGATACTCAACATAAATATCAAAGGTTTCAACCACTTTTTATCAATTTAGTAAGTATATAAGTTTTGAAATGCCACATTTAGATTTCGAGTTTCCCAGTTCAACAAGGAAGAAATTCCGTCCAAACAAAACTGTTCGAAAAGGGGCAAAAGTTTGCAAGTGACTTGGGGCAAAGGTTCGCAGATGCCTATCCGCGAACTTTTGCCCCACACCTTCGAACCTTTGCCTCTGACACTGTTTCAAAGTAAAATTTTTCTTCCTTTCTTTTTCTCTTTTGTGTAAAATTCATTGATTACTGACACGATAAAAGTACGTATTGAGTTTTCGTTAATTCAAGGAAGACTTTTATCAGTCTTCAACGTGGATCAAGAAAAGGAGTTGGTTCAACATTGCGTTGATTTAGACAAAAGATTATTCGGGCTCAACCTAAAATCTTTGAGATTTCTGCTTTACTCTTACGCTAAGAAAAGCAATATTAAATCCCCATTCTCAGAGTCTACAAAGATGGCTAGGGAAGATTTACCAAAGCTTTCTTAAAAAAAAGAACAGATTATCTCTAAGGACCCCACGAAAAGCGAGTGTGGCTCGGACCATGGGATAACAGATTCCAACTCAACCAATACTTTGACAATTTGGAACAAACACATCTTAAATACAAGTTTTCACCACATAGAATATTTAACATGGACGAAACTGGGGTTCAAACGGTTTCCAATAAAATTCCCAAGCTCATTGCTCCAACTGGAAAAAATTAGGTTGGCAAGTCTGTGTCCGCAGAACATGGAAAACTGTTACTGTTGTCTATGAGTGCCACTGGAAACTTTGTACCACCATTTTTATATTTTCAAAGAAGAGAGATGAGTTCGTAGTGCGAATCTTTGCCCCGAACCGCGGGGCAAATGTTTGCAAACAAATTATTTTGAAAAATCAAAAATTTGGGATCTTAATGTATTTATTAAAACTTCACATTTTTACCTTAGGTAGAGGAGACATTGAGCTAAAACAGAAGCCATTTTATGGACGGTTAAATGAACTCCAAGCCAGTGAAAAATCAAAGCGTCAAAAATGAAAACCTTTACCCCGGCTTACCCTATTTCTGGTCCAAGAAAGAAATATATTGGCAATAAATTACATTCAACTGTACTTCATTTTACGATTCATACTCTGCTTAAAATCAAATTTCTAGAAGCCAAAACAATACCACTAATCAGAAGGAACTATATCCCATACCACGAGAAAGATAAAAAAATCTCTATAAAATATTCCCGAGTCACCAGAAAATTTTCATTTCAGACGAACTTCCGTTCGTAGATCTTATTCATCAAAGACGCACTAGATAAGGGATTCTGTATTCATGAAAGGCGCACTAGATAAGGCACATGTATGAACTCTTCAGACCAAGAGTTCCTTATGAAGCAGCACATTGTAATGTTGCCGCAGATACACGAAGTACCAATACAATAGACCGACCTCGACACACAAAAGGTCATCCAGCCATTTTCTTTAACCCTATTAGGTTATATCGCATTGTTAGAAAGCAGAATAAGCAAAGTTATATTGTCACCCGTAAGGAAAATTCATTAAGTTTGCACACATTATTCGGGTTGCACACATTATAAGCGAGGGCAAATTTTCAAGAGAAATAATATTTTCGGGAAACTTGCCTGTGTTTTACGAAAACATTGTTTAAGACCTAAATATTCTTGCACGAACATAAATTTAAAGGTAAACATTCCGAAGATTTAGGGTAAAGTTAAAACTCTGTTGCAATCTACCACTTCTTGCTAAATTTATTTTAACGAAATCTTTAATTTATTAATGCTGAATATTAAATTAGTTGGAAAGTTCAGCGATAAAACCATTGTTGAGTTGAGCAAAATGTACCGAAATGTCCGTGGGAACGGCAAAGAAACTAAAAATCCGGTTGAGTTTTTTCTTAAGTACATAGTTTCTATCACAATCTCTCTATATTAATTATCGCAATCGTAAAATTTGTAACAGAATCTTACACAGTGAGGACATTTAATTTTAGCACTTTAAAAAGGTTCAATTATATTTCTTTAACAAAACTTTAAATTAATGTATCTAAATGAATCTTTATTATTTGTATTTTATTGTTGCTGTTTTTGAAACAATACTTAATAAGAATTGGAAAAATTTTCATTTTAAATACCAGATATTTTATTTTTTCCCTAAGACTGTCAATGTTATCAGCACTGGAATATGAGGAGTTAAAAAATCAGTGATGAAAGGAAAACCAGGATGTCGTAAAGTCGCTTTAATGTGCAAATTGCTACACATCGTTTATTCTCGTGAAAATGGTTGGCAATAGCGATTGTACATACAGAGAGAATGGAGCGTAAAGGGGAAGGAAAGAGGAGTGCGTGTATCAAGCGTTGAGGTGTGCCGTTGTATCCCGGCGGGGCCGAAGCGCGCGCGCGAGAACGAGGCAGAGGGTGTCGAGGAGTCTCTAGTCGCCGATCACGCCTGGAGGAACCCCACAAAGGCTGTTTGGCGTGTGAGGGCGTCAGCGCGCACGGACGCGGCAAAACCTCGCTCCGCTCCGATGATCGCACAATGGACGGCGACACAAGACGGCGGGCGGCAGCGACCGGAGCGCTGCTACGGCTCGTTGACAGCGACGGCGTGGCGACGGCGACGGAGGCGGGACGCCAAAGAATTAGGATACATGAGCGGGAAACGATGCTGTCCGTGGATGTGGGAGTGGTTCGTAATAGGAGACAAATCTACGGCGAAGAGGTGGGGGTCAGTGAAAGGAGATGGTGACCGTTATAATTTCCGATGGCTCGGACTGATTGGTGGAGGTGGCGGTGTCAATGGCGGCAGTGAGAATGGTGGTGAAACCAAGACCGGTACCTAGGCGAAAGAGCGCTCCGGAGAAGGGAAGAGGCTACGGCTGATCACATAGACAGACGCCTGTTCACATGAATGCCAGCGCCGTCGCGGGGATACCACCTACGCCGAAGTCGTTGAGGCGTGCTTCTGGAAGGTCACTCGGATCTCCCATTGGAAAACAGAAGCGGTATTACACACGTTAATATAATTAAAGCTAAGAGGAAGAAGAAGAAAATCAGAGACCAATTTATTATCTTAAGATATTTTTATTTGCGACGCATATTAGCAATTCCCGAACTACATACAGAAATCTTTTGAGTTGTAGTAAACCAAACCACCAGATAACAGATTAATTATGTTGAATGAAAATGCGAAACGGAGCCGAGATTCAAAATCGGGGCCTTTAGTTTAGCGCGCTAAGCTGAAGGTCTCGAGTTCGAATCTCGGTCCCGTCGCCCATTTTCATGCAACATAACACAATCTCAGAACTATTTCTTAATTCAATAAGCAGAATAGAAACCTTAAGTGACGGGCCGCAGTTTCAACCCCTCTCGTGTAGAACTGAGCCAATAAGAAACAGCATACCACTTTCCAAAAGAATCACAATAATATTGTTACACGTATAAATAAGTCGAAAAAAAATTGTTAATTACAAGTATCCACAGACTAACCTCGTGAGTCTCAGGTTTGATAATGATGAGTGATGGTGGGTGCAAACTACAATCACAAACATACTTTACGAGGACAACATACAAACACTATTTGACACAGGTCATCACGGAATAGTAATACCACCAAGTCGAAGTATGTTACAGCTGGCTGGCACACCCATATCTTCCCTCGCAGAAACAAATATGCATTATACCATTTATGCTTTAGAAAGTATTCCCACTGAAGAATCATCATCGCCTTTTCTTCCTTACGTCACGATGAAATAGACGAGAAAGAACACGAGAAACTGTAAAGTCAAAGTATGGTTAAATTTACCACAATTTTTCTTTCAAGTACGCTAAGTACTTCGTGTTTCATTAAAACAATGTTATAGTTCACTTGCCGACATTTTGCTGTGAACATATGACGCAGAGAGAAAGGTCAGAGCGCGAGGATGAAATTCATGCTGTTCTAAACGTAAGTCATATTTGACTCAAAGCTATCGCTCAACCCTACCGGGTGCTGTATGTCTTACCTCTTATTGATTAATCTGATTATTTAATAATTTCTTCTGCTACATACGCCACACTACATCTCTCAGATTGCAGAACGAGTAATTATGAACAGTTTTGTTTTGTACTCACTTAAAAAAATATCAATTTGTGTTTTCTAGGATTTGTTCTGTTAAACACGTTCGAAACCCTTTGTTGAAAATGCCCTTTTAATATGTCCCAGATGCCAAGAATTTGAGCCATCTGTATTGTAAAGAGAAAATGGGGTAGTTATATGAGAAACGTTCCTCTTTTTTTTGGGGGGGGGTGGGCTTNAGAAACGTTCCGTTGTCAAAAAACCAAACCAATCTCTCGCTAAATAAATCTCAAACTCGCAGAGCGAATACATCCCACGCATTCCCCGGGGCAATTCATTCCTCTTTGTAGGAATGTCCGAAGACCTTGCACCAACCCCCGCTCTTACCTTATATTGTCTTGGATGACATTTACTCCTACGCCAAACTCCTTGTGCTAACGTCAGGCCATCCGTCCTGTTTTCTTTGCTGCCGGTATACACCTGTTTTCGAGTCCTGTCCGCTAACGAGGAGTTTGTAATCAAACCCACGCTTAACTCAGAAGCGAACATTTGTTGTGTTAAGCGTATCAACTCCAAACAACACAACTTCTCAGTTGTGACACTTTTATATCGTAATAAATATACCTAGTATAGATCCAAGGTTGCTGTATCTTCATAGCTCGAATATACGATTTGCTAACGCCATAGACGGGCACATGGAAACATCAAGTCTGGGAAGAAGACGCTACCCAATTATGGGTAAGTTCGAGGTCCATCATGGAGACATATTATTATAAAATTATGGCATATTATAGAATATCATAATGAATTCGTAATTATCCGAGATAATAACCATTATGTACCCTAGCAACTCATTCCTATGTTTGAGTTGTTAAAAAATTTATATCCAATACGATCATTAGTGCCACAGGAAGTTCGCGTGATCAAATTTTTTCTCTCTCCAGAGGAGGATTTTCTTTTGGTAGAAGAGATTTATTGCACTGTAACGTATCAGTTGAAGAAATTCTTCCTGTAGGACGAGTGAGCACAGGAACGGAAAGGTTACTCGTTCGTTTCGAGTAAATAGTTGCTCATGGACACATAGGCATATTTAGGTGAAATGTCAGCTAGAAAACTTTTTCTCCATACTCTTTCCTTTTTGAACACTTGTCACATTCCACAATTTCTTTGCCTTCCGAAAAAAATACATGAAATATACACCTTCATAAATTCTCTAACTTATTAACTGCTCGATATATTTCAGTCCGCAATTTTGGTAGAATGACTATACGTAAAATGTGCTCAATACTTCTCATATGATCCGTCACAAAAGCCATATCATCGTGTAGTAGCAGGGAAACTCCGATAAATGTACAGATACCTGTACTCTGGAGTACAGTCTGGAAGTGAGCTTAATTCACATTAAAAATATTTCTAAAAAAGACTAGACAACCTGAACTGTCTGTCCTCGGCCTCGACCACTGGCCGGCCGGTGGGTCAGAACCGCCGCCCCCCTTGACGACCCCCACTGCTCGCCCTGCTGGACTCGACCACTCGACCAACTACCCTCACCGTTTCACACTCAGCAGCAGTTTCGCTACGGCGAAGAGCACAGCTACTCTCACACTTCCACACCGTTTCGAGCTGAGCATGAAACTAATCCAACTGGCAATCAGATGACGAACATACGACAGTGCCGCCGCCTTAAGCTTGCAGTCAGAGGACAGGTTTCAACATCCCGAGATGTGCCTATGTAATCGCAGAAGGACCCATGACGATTATTCTAGATAATAACGGTTATGTGGTCATAGTAATGCGTAAATGGAAGCCGTGATAGAATCCCGTTGCTCTTAACGATTACAAAACATGATGGAAACACCAATACCTTACCCGGAACTCGAACACAAAACCTTCGGCTTCACAGGAGACCTATTTCAAACAGTGAGCCAGCAGGTCGGTATGATAGTTCCCAGCCACCTCAAAATTCCTCTGTAAAAGCATCTTTCATTGTATGGAAAAAGCATTTGGGTGTTTTTCAATAACAGTAGTCGGTAATTTATAATATGATAGGTGAGCAGAGAAAAAGGTAAATTATTCAAGGAAATGTTTCTGAAGTGTAACTACCAACACAGTCAACTAAGATACACTATACGTTCTCAGTAGCAACAACGATATTTTGGTACNAAGAAACCATAATTAAAGAAAACAATATGAAGTAAATAGTCCATGCAAATGTCCAATTGTCTCCCGCATGAGATAAAAAGTACCACGAAAAAATATACTCCATTCACCGTCTTTCGTCAAGAAAATAAAGATAGTCAAAATGTGAGTAATGTAGAATACTTACATTAGATGCGAGAGAAAAACTCTTCAAAATTTTATATTTGCTTAGGTCCCGAACAGAAACGAGGGAAAATTAATTTCAAATTTAATCCCAACGATTATCAATATATTTTATGGCTTTAAAATTGCAATGTCGAAAAATGCCCTGATACTGAACGTTTGCAATACAAAGACAACCATCCTCCAAAATGTTTAAGTTTTTTTCTGTAACAGTGTCTACATAGTATTTCATAAACACTGAGAATAATTTATTCAACAACGTTTGTCTTAGCAGCTTTTGGCGTAACAAGTCTGAAAGATACCACAAATCAAAATTACTTTTGGCATCCGATTCTTGGATGAATTAAAAAGGGGAAAAATTCCGAGTACAATACTCTTAAGAAGTAAAGGCAAACAATTACGTCACAGAGTGAACAACAAAGATCGTGAATTTTCATCTTTCGGATCATTGCAACCTAAACAAATATTACGGCGTATGTTGGACTTGACACCACCTTGAGTTCGAATTATTTTTTATTATGGTATTACATATAATAACGCAGAATACCTTAAATCTATCCAAAACATGTTTTGGAATAGCGCCCAATGTTTACAGTTTGTGTCCAGAAAAACTCAAGTGTTTTAAAAGCCTCAAAATGACGTCACGAGTCGTGGGTATGGCACATGGTGTTAATTTGTCAATGAATATTCTGTTACTATAAATAAGATCGGAATTTTAAGACAAGCAAAAACAATCTTGCCCAGTTCACAACAGCATTATTTATGACTCTTCCTACCTCATAAAATATTTTTCTAGAAAATTTAAGTTGATCAAGTTCAATATACACGCTAACTATATTGTAATAATATAATAATTCCCAGACTAACATAAAGATCATAATGTGTAAATATATTTCGAAACCCAAACAGGAGTAGCGTTGGCGTGAGTGTTGTCGTAAGCGATCATAAATTCAAAGGAGCAGAGAATATCGAAACGTATACAAAAGGGTGGGTTTCAATAGCGCACAAACTGAGTAGGTCGTAAAAGGACATTCACCCAAGAAACCGCAGCGGTCGAGTAGTTAAGATTAAAGTTCGGCCCAATTAGAATAAACATCGACTCGCGTGGCAGATGAGAAGCATTTGAAGGTGTGGGTGATAAGATTAAATAGAAAAATGAACAAATATGTCTCGTCCGAGAGAAGCGATGCTGCGGAAGAAAAAAAAAGAATTGAATAAAAAAATAATGAAGTTCTCCAAAGAGCAACGTCGAGACTTGCATCATCGCCGAGCGTCAGTAGGGGGGATTTTTTCCTAAAATTTAGTGGCAACGGAGGCGGAGTAATAACGACGAGAAGTGGGGACAAAGATATAAAGAGGAGTGGCGAAGCAATGGACCGAATGGACCGACTGAACTGACGAACTGATCACTAACTACTCTCTGGTTTCTGTGTTTCTGCTGTGTTTTACATTACGTTAAATTGACTGAGGAGAAATTTTACTTAGAACTTTACTAAGAATTTAATGTGAAATTCCACTCAGATTCAAATATTTCATCCCATGTACTTCGAGCTGTTTCATGGATTATTTCCGACTTCGGAATAGTCAAGTGTTTGTTCCGAGATAATAAGACATATTATATTTGTGGAGTATCATTTGGACTTGGGAATGATGGCTCAAGTAGTGCACGTTACGAACAATACTTGGTGAACGTGGGTTCGAGAACGAGCTTTGGAGATGTTGATTGGAACATGACGGCGTCGTTTGCTGAATCGGCTCTTCCAAAACGAATGGGCGCTTTAGCAGAAGGAGACGAGTGAGGAGGCGACGTGTCCGTGAGTTACCAGCTCCATTCTGAGGCCGTGATCACCCATCTTCGCAACAAAGGTAATGAACAAATGCTGGTTGCATCCAGTAACCAAATATCGCAGCGAAGAAGATTAGCGTGTGCGTCGAACATGAATTCATTGCGGCCCAGCTCAGAACTCTTAAAGACATTAGCTTAAATTACAATGGCCAATTTAAGAAGATGAGCTTTTAAATGTGTAACCATTTTATAAATACAATTAACATTTGCCTTCAGCATTTTATGTGATGACAAGATCTAGTATGTCAGAACTCATTGTCAATATTTTCTGTGTTTGTGCCTTTTTGGGGGAATGTTAATAGGGAAGAAGAAAGAAGAAAGTATGGTAGTTTTAGATATCGTGTATCACTAATGAATAAACAATTTAGTCATTTTATTTTCAAATTGCGATTTCTTTATGGAACTCTGTGTGTGTTTTTCACCTTTTAAATAATAAAAATCCCACACTCATTTCTATGAAAACCCTGAAGTTTCATGTATATATTTTTGAGGTCCCTTATTACCCAAGGAATTCTTCAATTAATTGTCCCACTTTTCAGGACAATTTGGCGCCCAACTTTCAAGACAAGCATTTTTTAAACACATGGTCTTCGTCGCCAAGCTTGTTTAATTAAACGCATCACAATTGGTTCCAAAGCGGGGCTTGTTTGTTTTAATTAATTAACTCATCACAAATCACGTTAATTGCTAATTAGTTGTTTAATTAATTAATCCATCACAATGTAGAACTATTATGTGAAGTTTCAGTACACGACATTTATTTCATAATCTTAAAAGCTTGAAAGATATGACATTTGTATAAAATTTTATTAAGCAAATAGGGTTAAAAAGTGGAATGTGGCAAGCATTTATTAAACTGCTTCATACCACGTTTGTCTTTTAACATACAGTAAATAATGTTTGGTTCGCAAGTTCTATGAACAAAAGTCAACTAATGATACTGCTTTCAAAATAACAGGAACTTATTAAGAACAGCAAAGACAAGATATAATTAAGAGTATAGCAATATGTCATGAAACAAAGATCGTGGAAAATTACACTGGAACACTTCTTGCACATAGCTCGTGAATCTAAGAAATGTCTTACCTCGAATCTGTCTAGTATAAAGTCGACAATAATGTTTGATTCTGAGATGATTCTTTTCTCGCGGTATAGTAGGGCGACATGAAGCATCCCAGTCTGAGCGTGCCTTCGCGAACCTCTTCTCGACACGACGCCTATCCAACACGCATGTCCCTCACGCCAACAGGCGATAGCAGCAGCAGCAGCAGCAGCAGCAGCTGCAGCAGCAGCAGCAGCAGCAGCAGCAGCAGCAGCAGCAGCAGCAGCAGCAGCAGCTCCACCTCATCGCCTGTAGCCACTCCCCTCGCCAAGCGTGGACGCGGTCACACAGTGACGTCAGGCAACCTGACGTCAACAGCGAGCGCCTCCACCGCCAGAATGTACGGGGGCAGAAGAGGGCAGTGGGAGGGCACACCACCACCGCACGGGAGAAGTGAGAGGGAGAGAATGGGAGAGGCGACGGTGTGCGCGCCGGCCACATCGACATGCACCCCGACTAATTGAAAAATCGGTCGTTAGCTGATGACTCGGCAACGGCTACGGAGCACGGAAGTCGCGAACTCGGTTCTCGCTTGTTCGAGATCGGCACGAAAACTGATCGCCAAAGAGATGTTGAAAAGAAGACGTAAAAGGGTGATATTACTCAAGATTAAAAGACACATTCTCGGCGACAAATGACTAAACATTATAGAAATCTATCGAGTGGATCACGAAACGTCGGTAGTCCTTAGTAAAATTGGAGAATATATTTTAGCGAAACGAAACGTCTTTAAAAAGGGTTGTAATCCAATGACAACTTCAAAAGTAATACTTAAAAATCGAAATTAAGTTCAATTAATTTTTCTTCCGTTGTATTCTACAACTTAAAATAATAGTGAACCACTTAAATATACAAAACAATGTTAAATATAAAAAATAAAGTAATAAATATCCACATTTCCAGTGGAAAATCACAATAGTGAAACATTTCGTTCAATGTATACGTTCCTACTGACATGTTTCGCAAGGAAAATTTTAAGCTCCACTTTCCTCCCATCTACAGTTATGAACAAGTATTTTGATACATTTTCAAAGCAAAGATCATTTCTTGTTTCGATACGTCTTCTTCTAGTTGGTAGACAGTCGAAGTTAACATTATTATCTCTACGCAATCTGCAATATACAAGTGATGGAACAACAGGATAAAAATATTTTTAAAGCTGAAATACCCCAAGTCCTTCAAAAATGTAAGTCAACCAAATAAGTTTATTTATAGTTATTATTTACATAGTTTCTAACACGTGTGGAAGTATTTATTGAAGGGGCCAACATTTTTCGTTCTTCAAAGTACAGTTCACGCAACCTTCAAAAGGCCTCCAGGAAAAGGGAGATAATATAACCATAAGGAGAGAACCAACAATTGCTTGCTAAGGTAAAACTCATTCGATAGGAAAGATCGAGGAATCCATTAAAATCTTTCGAAGAAATTTCGATCAGCGGAATCTCATTGGAGTCTACAGCATTGCGAGAACTGTCAAGACTGTAACCCTGTAATGTTCTAAGGCCACGTCAGCCAGAATCCTTCTTGTTGAACCGCAGTAAGATGTGTCACGTTATCTTAACATAGTCACTAGTTCCTTCAAAAGCTATTAAATATATAAAAAAAAACAATCACAATCGTTCACATACATCACACTATAAGTAAAATATTCATTATATGTATTAAATAGAATATTTTTCAAACGTTAAAAAAAGTATAATTACATTACGTTGGTGCCCAAGACACAGGTAATCACCAGCGAGGAAAATACGATTGGAAAGCCAAAACTTAACAGCCGTGTTTGGATACTGCATAAGCGATGTCAAGGTGTTGGCATGTCACTTAACACGTTAATAAAAAGCTTTAACTGTCGGGCATTACGTGTATCATTCTCTCGGGTCGCGGCTAGTTACAGTGAGGAGTGGAAACGCTTCGTCACTTTCCGTCGAGGCGATTTCCTCCCTCGCGCTCCACACTGGAGGAGGAGCATCATCCTGTCAAATCATTCTCTCGAAAAGGCAGCAATCGAAAAGCTGAACATCCGCGTCTTGGAGGAAGACTCTGACACAACGATGTTTACCCTCCGACACACGAGATCCAATGCCTCGGCTTCCCGCCAACGCGTTCAAGAAGCGCGGGAGCAACAGCGTAGTGTTGTTTAGCGCGGAAATTTCCACAGATTTCGCCTTGGCACGGCCGTGACGCAAGCTCCCAACGTAAGCGAACTCGAGATGAGAAAGTCAGTACCCAATCAACGTGGAAAATGATAGTTATTTTAAAATCTTCATAAATAGAAAACCCAATAGAAACGATAAATTTCCCTTGCATGTCGCAATACCTTCCTGAATAGATTCGTAAGGATGAAATGAAATATTTCTTTGTTTAAATAAATGATTACATTGAAACAAAAATACATTACAATACTTTTTACGAAATACCAAATACAACAATGTGAAATACAAATTCTCGAACATTTTTTAGCAACGAAAAAAACCCAAAGAAAATACACGTATCACAGCCATATTGCGTAACATTGAACATGAAGGGAACTACTCAAACGATATTGAAGGTTGCTTAATTTCTTACAAGTAAAACGTATTTTAATCTACAAAACTAAATGTTACAAGTACGATTGGTTCTCCAAAGGGGAACCTACGAAGTAAGCTGAACGCAATGTTACACACATCTGAAGTGCATATACCTGGCACGTCTAATCATTTCCGGTTATTCGAAAAATACTGTTACTTCACATTAATACTTCATGTCATGTTTCCGAAATTCTGGATATCAATTCATCATACATCCGACGTATGATATGGACAACTGATTCTACTTTTAAACTAACAAGAATGACAATAAATAAACGATTAGAGAAATCACTTAATTAAACACTGATATGTAATTTACAACGCACAGAGTGTTGAAAGCAAAACACCACAAATGACACTGTTATTGGTAATCATTATTATGTCACGGTAAGACACCATACAATGCAGCAAGCTGATCGATTTTTGATGGATATTGATATCACTGCCGAACACACGCAAGGACCCAAGTAGAACGAAATGTACCAAAAATAATCGCGACAAGAAAAGAACAGTAAAAATATTCGCTATGCTATATTTATCCACAACGATGGCTAATGAATTGTAAACGTTTATGCGTGAAAAGAATTCAAAGGGAACATTCATTCCAGAACGAACGTAGGTTTGGGATACAAATAATTTTATTTGGGCCCACCTCAAAAATGATGACAAGTTAGTACAATTCCTTCTCAGATTTAATTGTCGTGTGAAATCAAAAATAAATAATACGACTAACAAACAAAACAAATTTTATGATAACGAACCCTACAACACCGTATTCAAGATAACAAGCACATTTGAATTTTAAAAAACAACAGAAATAATATATCATTTCCTTCCATTAAGATAAACTTTATTTTCTGTGTGTGGGTTTTTTTTCTTGTTTTTTTTTAAAGCAAATTTTGTATTTGCTTCATCCGAGCCAGCAGTACGTGCTTCCTTGTTAAATTCTATCAACATGAGCACCCAACGTGGAATCCCCCATCCTCATAAATTCGCATATTTAAACGCGGGAACCGCGAGTCTAGTTTTCTTCTTGGACTGGAGCGTACAAGGTATTGAACCCCCAGGAATTTAGTGTTGTAAGCATACTCCCAATCGGCAACATATACACAAGAAAAAGCGAGAACAGTTATCCTGGTAAATCCAATATACTAGACAAAATTTTATTCTCTCCCCAATTTATGGTGAGTACCGGACCTTTTCGGGTATTTCAGCTCATCATTTGAGGGTAGCATTACAATTTTTGATTCTGAAAACCAATTTTATTTTCTGTAAAATCCCACATTCCTTTTTCTTTTACTATTTTCATCTCGATTGTCGCGAGTTTATCAAAGAGAAAATAAATGATGCACTACATTTCAAGAAAGGAATCATGTAAATAACTGCTTTAGATAATTCTCATCATGAACATAAGATCAGTTCATTTCCCGCGAGCGTTCACTCTGCTCGTGAGAACAGTAGATAATCGATATTCAAAGGGAAAGTAGTCCACAAAACGTCAATCGCCGAGTCGTCCCCCGCGGCAGCACAGACTCTTCGACTCCGCCGCTGCCGCCGTCGCACGCTACGCATCCCACGCCGCTCGCATTTCGCGCTCTTTGTTTCCAGAACGCCGCCGCGACCTCCCCACACCCCCGCACACCTATCGCCGCGACCATCCCGCTCGCGAAGAGTGGAAGGAAGGGGCGTGACTCGGGCGGAAAGGAGAGGAGACGAGAGAAGAGGAGGAGGGGAATCACCGCGCGGCACGGCAGTGACGTCATCGCGAACGCGGCGTGGGCGCGCGCCGGAGGTCAAGACGCCGTGACGCCACCGCTGCCGGCCGAACCGCGCTGTTCAGGTGGGTAGCCGCGGCTGAACGCCGACCTTGGGGACGGCAGAGGCAGCAGAGGTGGAAATAGTAGCTTTGTGACGCTAATATGAAAAATGAAGATTGTTTATGGAGGGGTACTGAAATAAGATATAATAATTTATGTTAAGACTTTAAAAGAATGAACTGACGAGTAAAACGTGTACGTTGAACCCAACGTGTTGGCTGCTAATTTTCACTAAATAATATATTCAACTAGGATGGTAATAAGAGATAAGATCTAAGTTTTCATGCTCATCCGATAGCCCGTCCAGCCGCGGGCTGGACAAAATCCCTTCGCAGGTCGGATATGGCCCGCGGGCCGTAGTTTGAAGATCCCTGATCTAGGCATACAACTTATTTTCGCTGGTGCAATTCTAAGACCCACGTTATTTGTATTCTGCAGGTTAAACTAAAAATGAAAATGCATCGTCAGCGGCCAGGAGAAAATTACAACGGACCGGGACTCGAACCCAGGAGATCCTGCTCTGGCCGCAGGTGCGCTGTCCATTGCAGCTCCTGCAATTTTCTGCGTACGTACGCGGAAACCGAATTTAAGTGCCACCAGCATGGGAACCGCCTGAGGTGAAGGGGGATGTGACCCAGGTTCACCAGAAAAAACTGGGTGAAAGTTGTCTACGTTCTTGGGGGTTGAGGAAGGTGGTGCAGTGGACAGCACACCTGCGGTCAAAGCAGGAAGGCCCGGGTTCGAGTCCCGGTCTGTCGCATTTTTCACCTGGCCGTTGACGATGCAAACACTCCTCCACGAGTAGGTACTCGGAAGTTGTGAGTTAAAAATGAAAATGTTTGAAATGATACAGCTGTATCGAAGATGTAGGAAGTATTCTAGTAAGATCTATCAAGATGATCTAAACACTCTAAGAATGGAATTTCTTTTCTACATAGTAAATTAATATAATGCATCTATAAATAAACCTTCATGAAATCTTCCAGTTCGTTTCTCAAATATCATCAGCAAACTTCCACTGATTTCTATCGGTAGATTTGCTGCATTTCGAAAATAAATCGTAAATCACACTATAAACAAATGGAGAAAACATTGATACAGAATGCATCCAAAATCAATGATGGAGCAAGGAATATGTTAACGTCAAAATTGACACAGTAAACATAACATTTATCTGGAAAAAATAAGCGACTATGACAACATAAAATCAACAATTTAGTTCAATCAGGACTCGGAGGTACCCCGGAAAACATGAACGTATTATGTAAGTTAACAATTTAACGTATCAGATAAATACACAATATCAACGTCTCGTTATTGCTCGCGAGGAGAAATGTCCCGCAGTACATTTTCAATTCTGATACTGTTCTAGTATACGAATCGCAATAATGTACATTGAATCGCAAAATGATTACATACACAGTAATTATACATAATCTCTTCTTCAGTCATCTCGGAATCTGACCATACAGTGGAAATGGGCGGAACAACCGATAAAGGCTGAAGAAATAACGGAAATCTCAAATGAAACACAAACAAAATCAATATACGATTGTTTCGACTAAGATATTGAACGGACGACTCGTCGACTGAGCTTTAACACTCCGTGTGGAATTATCAGAGGGTAGATACAGAACAAGCCGCTGAGGAGACGTCTGGACTGTTCTCCAATACTCATGACCTTGAGGCGGGTCGAACCATCCAAATCGAATAGTCTTACTGCAGATGCAAACGACTTCTACCTTGACAAAACTGAAATTATGAGAAACATTGTAGCTCAGATATCTCGTGAACTTACGCGCATGTAAACAAGTATTGATTTACTTAATCTTTCTGATTTCATAGTGCTCGCGTCCTTAGCATTACATATATGGCGAACATTATTTTCGTAACTGATCCACTTCATCAAATAAAAGGTGAAAAATTACAAATTTTGAATAAATTTACGTTCTGACGAAGCAAGGTTGTCAAAATTTTACGGTGTATTCTTTTTAAATCTTGTGTTGAATCTGCTTTCTGTTCGCAAAGTCGAAGTTGCACAACCGTTAGAAATAGTATATGTATGCTTTGTTATGTTCTTTACAAAATGTTGACTAGATTTTGGAACAAATGCAATGTGTCCAGCACAAATACAACCAGCGTAACTGTGTTTACATCATGTGAAACGACAACTTACGAAGTCTAAAATCTCTATGCGAAATAAGATTTAAAAAGAATGACTAATCTACTAATACAGGTCATACATTATAATGCATCTATAAACGCGAGCTCCCTTTCCGGGGTGCATAATCTTTTTGTTTTTTGAATACTGAAATAGCAGAAAAAATTAATTTATAATGTTTTAATATATTATTGATTGCTAAGATAAAAAAATTAGTTCGATATTATCTCATTCCATAAGAAATATATCGTTAGTAAAAATATTTCTTAAGGTAATGTTAACATTTTAACAACTATTGGTAAATTATATTTTATTAATAAAAAATGTATTTTTTAACCCAGAGGTTCGATAAAATCAATTTTTTTTCTTTTACATACAAAATAACACACAAAATAATAACAAATAAAAATTAGAATGTTGTTATATGAAGATGTTTATTCGACGCAGGAATCATCGTATCATCTCATTAATTATAAACACTAATAAGCAAATGTTCCGGAACTCCTTTTCTAAGTAACCGGATGGAGCAAATCTCACAAGTGAAGTAATATATTTTAGAGCATGGAAAGATGGGTTAACTATTTCCTTTAGTTTCATTTTTGACGTTTTCCTTTTCGAGATTAGATAATTTAATTAATTGTGCCTTAAGGTTTCAAAATAATTTAATTTTAATACTGCAGTGTATCTTATCATATACTATTCAAACTGTTCTAATGTACAGTTTACACTGTGAATGCTGAATATGAATCAGAGTGACACTTGCCTGCAACCAGCAGACATGGGGAAAGAAGTATCTGCCATATTATTCAGGGCAATATAATTATACTGGTAAAAAAAGGTAACCGTTCACATTACCATACAGAATACAAGTTACATTCAGTTATCTAGTAAGAGCTAGTTACCAAAGGTTAACTCACTGGAACGCGAGAAGCTCTCTTTCCGGAGTGCATAATCTTTACGTTTTTTAAATCTGAAAATAACATTCTGTGGTTATATGTTTACCTGAAATTGACCGGACCATATATAATTGTTTAACAAACGATTGTGAAATGAGATTTTCCATCCACTCAAAATATTACAGGATGTTTATTTGATCAGTTAATGTTATAGGTACTGATTATCTATAGAAATTTCTGAATGACACAAAGTTAAATTAATAACAGTTTCCACACAACACGTAAAGTGATGTAAATTAAATGAACGAGGACACAGACAAAGAGCAGTCACAGCATAATTAGTTCGTTTCCGAATGGAAACTTAATACGATCAATTCTATATGATTTACTCACCATTATGTATCAGCAAATCAGTGAAGCGGTTAGAAAGCATTATAGAACACTCACCTGCAAAAACAAAGAAAAATTAGTCAATACATTTTGCAATATTGAAGCTGATTATTGATAAAACAATTATACATAAATCACATCGTGTATTGAATAATTTGATTTGCAAAATTACGAAAAGGAAATACCATTTAAAAACAGAAAGCAAAAATATTTTTTATTTCAATACATTGGAAAAAATACATCCACGTCACTGTACAGGGGTAGGTCAAAAATTTTAATCCGTTTTTCATTTCCATTCATTATTTAAAGTGATACTAATTTGTTTCTTCCAGAAACAGGTTAAAATACAGGAGATAGTTTGATAGATGAAATAGTTTTGTATTCTACTCGTTGCTAACAGTGAATCCATCGTTGAAGAACGCATTCCATTACAAGAAAGAAATGCTTCGTCAACAGATGATGACGATTTGCAGAACAGAAACTCACGACGAAGATGGTTCTCGGTGGTTCTATATAGAGTAGAGAGGACAAGCAAAAAGAAACAATTTTCCTTTCCTATATTTCTGCAAGTATATTTGACATCATTGTACAGGATTGTTCAGGAAGTAAATACGTAATTAATGAAACTAATATAATATAAAGATATATAATATAAAATAAAATAATATAATTAGTATGTGATTTTACGAGGGAAATTAATAC
Organism: Laupala kohalensis; assembly: GCA_002313205.1. NCBI lineage: Eukaryota > Metazoa > Arthropoda > Insecta > Orthoptera > Trigonidiidae > Laupala > Laupala kohalensis. Next base: position 290,469 of record NNCF01127633.1, read on the forward strand.
ATCTTAATAATAGTTAAGTGTATGAAGTTAAATGCTTAATTTGTTTTTCTGATTAAAAAAGTAACTTATCGCTTGAAATATTTGTTTACCAACTTAAACTATTTAATTTTTTAAGCCACGCAAAAGCCTAGCTCAAAAAATAGCCTCACACATGAAGATAACGTACGCCAAATGAATGAAGACTTTCACCGTTGGAATTGACAATGAACGAATTTTTCGGGCAAAGTAGCTGTGTCCTAGTATGAATTTCTCCAAACGATACGCTGACAGCTGTGGCAAGCGCCTCCAGTGGAAACGTGGCTCACGAGTCAGTCGCTTCCAACGCGTCTAGCAAACCACTGAAGACGGAGTTGCCAGGTAAAGTTTGGAGATATCCACACTAAAACTGGTTACTTGACCCGGAAAGTTCGTTCTTTATTAATGTACGTCAAGTTTTATGGTGGGTTTTGTTTAGGAGATAGAGCCCAGAACGTACAGAAATACAATGGCCTGAAGGTGGTACTAGTGCCCCGAGTGACTCAGAATTATAATTGTTTTCTCCATTTTCATTCTAATTGTTTTAAAACACAGCAATATGAATTATAACGATGAAAAAACACGATTTAATTTTTATTTCTGGGTTAATAGTACAGAAGAAACAATATTCAGGAACTTACTTCACTCGTTTGAAATACATAAAAGCATGTAAAAAAAATGGCGGCCGAGCGGACCAGTTTCGTGATTTATGCATGTCGGAAAAAGGAAAATATATTTTTCAATAGTCGGGTGAGGTATAGATAAAAGTGATGTAAAAAGACTACGGAAAATTTACTAAAAATGAAAGTAAACTTCCACAATTTTCGTGATTTAAAAGTTATTTAAATATTGAGGTTTTCTCTATAAGGCGCAATGTATTTCACCATCAACAATAATCGCAATTATTTCATTTAAATGGCCAAGTTGAAATAGTAAGAACATACTACTCTCTTTATTTGCGCAGATTTCAGATATTTTAGTAATTTAACTCTACCTATGCCAGTAATACCTCAATTGCGCAGTCAGTATGCGGTTAAGCTGCTTTCACCACTAAGAAAACAGCTAACACAATGCGATGGCCAATGTTCAGAAGTGAATTCTCAATACATATCAAATTTTAGGAATAATATATCATTCAAACATTATGAACCTTGGGACAAAAGATCTGAAAATAACGATAGAAAGATTTTTTAATGGTAATAATAATAATAATAATAATAATAAATTTATTGTCAAACAAACAGTACAAACTGCGTACGACCTCGTGGAGGACAATAAACTAATTTACTCTCCGGAAGCAAGCAAGGGACCATCCCATCAATTCCGATCAAGGGCCCTAAGGCACAGGCGGATTCAAAAATATCAGCAAAAATTCCTAGATAAGATAAAAAGTTAGATGCGAGTTGTAATACTAATAGAATGTCAATATGTTTGTAATTTTACGCAAAAAATTTACAAGTACAAGTTATTATCGAGCTATAAATAATTCTGAGTATAGTGTTTAAAAATCATAAGAGTTGAAAAAACACTAAATTCACGATTTATTGTTACAATAAACACGCCCCTACACAAAGCCTAGAGAACCTGTATAAGAACTCTGCCTCTACCCGAAGGAAATACGGAGAAAAACCCGGGCCAGGATGGGGCTACAGAATTTATGTACACAACCGTGCCAAAGTTGAGTACACATAAAACTAAATTAATATGAGCCATAAGACAACACAATCATACAAGAAAATAGTTTTTGAAATTGTTATAAGTTATTTAAAAAGTACTAGAGCAATGACGTGATAGTAGTATTTGTAATTGGCGTGCTATTGAAGCTTATGGAGTAGAAGAAGGTAGGAGGTGGATGGTAGGGCTATTCTTTGTAGGTGGGCTGGTTAGCTGAGTTTACCCACGTGGAGGGGTTAGGAGGAGTCGTTGGTAGTAGAGTTAGTGATACTAGGAATAGTTGGAGGTGAATAGAAGGAGGGTTCTCTCTTCTGTAGTCACAGCTATATGACCTGGGACGTTACTGTAAAAAGCTGCATAATTTCTCTGGCCCCGCCGGTATTTGTACCCGGGTTTTCTCGGTGGCGAGCAAGTACGATAGCGCCGAGCCACCGAAAGGGTTGAAATACCAGATTTGGATAAAGAGTAATGACGGTTTTTATTAATATACTCGCTCATGTGAGAGATCCACAACCTTTCTGTGGAGAACAATCCTGAGCAGCGGCGCCGCCGCCGGAAGGGACGTTCTGCTCGCCGCCCGCTGCTCGTGCCACTCATGCAAACAGATGCGAGCCGAGGCGAAAAGCGGACGTGATCGACAACACGGCCGTTGGACAGGCGGCGTGTGCGAGAGCGAGTGGAGTAAAGAGCGCCCTCGCAGACAGCCGCACAGACGTTGCGGGTATTTATAACTAGCCGTTCTGGAAATTTCCGACGGCCGCATGCGTTAGCCGGTGCAGCTATCGCCGCACTAAGCTCGCAGTAGGATCGTTCGACGACAATCTTTGTTCCAAAACTGAAATGGGTTCGAGTCTTTCGTCAGATTCATCCACCCTCAAAAACGGAGGAACGATACGAAAAATCTGTGCACTTTACTACACCAAGTGCTTTTGATCATCCCTGTTTCGAAGGAGGTTCGCATATCTTCATCGAAATAAAATAGCGAAACGATTTTTCCACAGAAGAAGAAAACACGCAATCCGTGAAATTATTCTTATTGAAGTTTCAAAAGTACCCACTACGAGAACTTAAATTGTTCATAGTGCTTTATAATAGATCTACACAATTTACATTTTAAATAAATATTTCACGATACAATTTGAATTGTTATCGGCGTTTAAGTTAACAATACCTGAAGCGTCTAGCCATTCTGATATTTGCGAGATCTAAAGCTATAGCAATAGTAAAAACTTAGGACAAAATCACTTAATTTTACTACGAGCAAGTTGTTTTCATATTGGTTCACATTTCAAACGATTACAATGATTTTTATCCCAGTCCATTTTCCAAATATAGTGCGTTAATATTCCAGCGGTTGACCAAACATTTTTATGAATGGTCAATCCAGACCAACCTGTATTAGAGTCCTCAGAACCCCCAGTCCATCCAGTGAAAATACATTAAAATATGTTCGGATGTATCAGGGTCTGATAAATAACATTAATTTGAAACACTTGTATTTGTTCATCTTATTACGTACAGACATTTAGTGTTTGTACTCTTTCATTCGTGAGCATTCTTCATAATTTAATAGAGGTAAACAACGATTTCTGAATATGTAAACTTCTACTACTATAATGATGTAATATCACAAAACGACTTAAGCGAAAAATGGATTAAACAAGAAAGTCGATACCACATTAGATTAGTGAATTTAAAACGCACTCTGTAAAAATACGTACTGTGAAAATGAAACTCTTGGAAAACGATATTTTAGTAAGTGAATTAACGATATTCATCATTATCGCAACGCATTCTCCAGATTGTTCGCCAGTCAAAACAAAAACAAAAAAATATGTATGAATAATACTTAACGAAATAAATCTCATCCCGACATTTCGACGCAATTCAAATTACATGGAAGAACAAACGAAGATATAATGAAAGAAGGTTTTAAATTTCTCTCGCGTGAGACGACTCTGTATTTCGAACTGTCTTTTTTTCGTTCCTCTCGTCAAATTGCCAAGTGCATCCACGGCGTGGGCCGCTCCGCGTCTGTCGCCTCCAGGCAAGCAATCTCCGCGTTGTGAGAGCTGAGCTTAAGGCTCGGGACGACGGAACGCGACGTCACAACACAAAACCAACAGCAGGTGACGGCGCAAGGGATGAAAAATGAATGGACCGTGAACAGAGTCGAACATTGCGGGCTAAGTGGAATTTTCACTCAAGACATGTCATGAATCTTAACGTTATTCGACCGAAAAAGTTTAATGAAAAGAAGACAAAATATAATATTAAGAGTAAATATATAGTCCACAAAACGTTAAAGGAACGTATATCTAAAAAATTATTAGAAATATAGCATACCTCTGATATAACCCTTTCTATAATAGCATGATAGTTGCTATATTTTCATTTAATTTAAAATTTGAGATACACCACCATTAACAATTGTTACAGATATTTTTGTTTTCTGATCGAATTATCAAAGCATGAAAACACAAAACCATTCAATTACTACAAGTAAATTTAGATTCAAAACCAGGAACTTTAATCAATGGTACATGATAATATATGTGACATCGTTAGAGAAGAAATAAAATTAAGGACTTGCGGAAATGTTATTTTCTCATTGTTTTCAGAAAAGAGAAAAATGTCAAAGATTCGAAGTAAATAACTACACGACGGAATACAAGAAAGTAAACATAACACCTCCAATGAAACGAAGTGAAATAAGAAAACGAAATATTTGTATCTTGAAATATCAAATTCCTCAGAAAAGTATTTTATTTTCTTTCCCGCCCAACGACATTTTTCACGCCCAGAAAGCAGGAAAATAGCGACTTGTAAATCACTCGACTTCTACTTGAAAGAAAAAAAATAAGACGCATTTTCAACGTGTCTCAGAATCATAACCCGTATATCCCTCCACCGCAAACTACCTCGCTTCCTCCACTAAACGCATAACTTCCCTCGACATCGCGACAAGAAGCAGAGCCAAAATTTTCCCCTCGTCGACCTACAAACAGCAGCAGCAGCAGCAGCGGTTTCGCAATGAGGTCATCGCGAGGAGTGCGCTTTCGCGCGACAGAATCCGCGCTCTACACCTTTACGGCACATAAACCGCCGCCGACGCCGAGCGGCCGTAAACGCCGTCGCGCTCAGGCTGAAAGGGGGTTGGGGCGAGCGACAAGCGCTGGTGTTCCGAACCAGCACTCGTCGCTGTCGCCAGCGACCGACGCTGGAATATAATTAAAACGCAGCGGAAATGCCGTTAGATGCGACCACCGCTACAAAACAGCCACATCACAGCGCCGCGTATCTATAAAGAATTTAACACTGAGTTAATTCCGACATGAGCTTGATTGTCTAATGTTACGGCGACCATCGTGGTCGCGGTTGACCCTTCGTTACCTCCTGACCTCTCCAGCGCATACCACAACTTTTGATAGCTATTTACCAAGAGACTTGAGAGATACGAAATAGTATAAATAAAAAATGGCGTAACTTCTATAAATTACAATGGAGGTAAAACCGCACTCAGTAGCGACGTATTCATGATAGAAGAGGTTAAGGAAAAGTCAGACTGTCGAAAAAAGTTCTGGTTCATAAGAATACTCAGTATGAAGTGCATATGCACGATTAATTATGATGTACGTGTCCTTTCTCTGAGGATAGAAATAACAGTGCTATGCGGACCAACAAATTTTTTATTAAGAAAATATTGGAAAAGGTCTTGTAATAATTATAATAATCATAACTATCCCATCTTTTTAGTTACTAAATTCACATTAGTTATAGAATAAAGCTCTCAACTCACCTAAGCCATTTCATAAGCATTTAAGTTGAAATGCATTCTCTAAATCTGATATTGATTCCCCCTAAATCTGCAACACCAAAAGCTACCGCCAATCCTTTAAAAGCGGTGAATCAAGTCGCGTAAATGTTCTTTCATATCCTTGTAGTCAAACTGACCTTTTGTTTACGAGTCATTCGAAATATACGATCCGGCAACATCCCAGTATCCGCACTCCGTAACGAAGCCCGCAACCCCCATTAGCTCAGTAGGGCGCGTAACACGACGAGCCGACAGAGGGGCTGATTCACCAAGGTGGATCAAGTTACGCCACTACCGCCATCCCTAAGCCCACGCCACCCATCGCAACAAGCATTAGCGGAATTACATCAATAGTAGTCGCAAAACAGCCTGCAGGCGCGGTGCGATGTGACGAAGGCGGCGGAAGAGCGGTAAGACGCACGTTCGCGCACGCAGAGAATAAACGGATTATTCGCGGGACTGGAGATTTTGGATGGATTAGAACTTAGTCTCGTATCTATTGCCTTTCCGATCAAGATAATACGTTAATAATTGAAATGGATACGCGATTTTCGAGTAACATACTCATGGAATAAACATAAAGAATTTTAGATATAGATTATGATATAGAATTCACATTCTACGCTTTCACACAAGGAAAAGTTGCAATTAGAAATATAATACCAAAAATATCAATAATATAAAAAATAAATTTAAAAAACTCAACACCATGTTTACCACATTCGCTTCAACTGCCATCCTTCTTGTTCACATAATCATTTCCATATCTTTAACATATGAAGATTGACCTATTAATATTTTTGACCAGTTCTGAAGTAAAATTGTATGAAATAGTAAAGGCGAGCTTATCAAATACATCATTTTTAAAATATTCAATGTTTCACTGACAGATCAACAAGAAACAGAATGACAAAGAAAATTGTCCCCCGGAAAAAGAATTTTCAACCTCCTAACACACGCACCATGATTCATACCTCAAAAGTAGTCAGTACGATAGTAAATGCCATGATATTGACACAAAGAGGGGTTTCCAGTTTCCGCCCTTCCCGTCAATGTAACACAAGCAAACACCAAGTTGTCATAGGAGAATACAATGAATTTAACAGAGTATCTTTGCAGTTGACGAATATTTCAGAAAGAGTATTCGCACAATTTACGAGCGAAACGGAATGTTATCATATTTAAACTCGCAATAGCTAATATCTAAAAGTGTAGAAACACTATGGAAGATATCAAGTCATTTTTTCATGAATATAGCAATGTCGTGAAAAATATAGCAATGCATTTTTTCAAAACTTCTCCGGATCAAAAATCGTTGCGGGATGATTGACTTTGGAAGTTGTCGGAAGTGTAGAAGTGTTGACTCGACATTTTCCAATAATTAGTAAGGGAAATCCGAGCTCATACTCTCTCCCTCAGAAGACACTTTCGCCGCCATCAGATGAATTAAGTATGGTTTTCCAAGTGCATCTACACAAAGAGAAAATCTCATCGTGCGATCGTACGTCCAATTCGGCAACATTGCAATTCAAATCGGCCAATAATGTTTGTCAAGAACGAGATGTCCGTCCAACGTTATGCCTTCGGCAAACCGATAGCCATGAGGACATAGAGCCCGAACGAAAACCTCAGAGCCCGCAATACACATACGATCAGCGGGTGGTCTAAGCCGCAGGGACGACACAATGGGGGTTCCTGTCCACAAACGCATCCACGGGAACCAATATGGGATATCCCACATAAACTTCCTAAAGTACGAAAATGCGAAACTGGACAATTAGGAGACTTAATAATTAATAAGACAATGAATGGGTGGAAGAGTACGTGTTGTAAGGAGTTAATTAGTTGTTGGAACATCAGGTGGAGAAATGCCAAGGAAGGAAGAATAAAGTTCATCACGGATGTAACGTTCAGCAGTAAGAATACGAAATTGTTCACAGCAACACCACCAGTATATGAAATCCTTACTGGACATGGAAACATAAAAGACTACTTATATAAAAAATGTAACCTAACAGATAGTACATTATGCATTTGTAGAGAAGAGGAAGAGACTCGATCATGTTCTACATAAATGCAAGATAGTGGAAGAAGAAAGGGGGATATGGATGATGGAATTACAGAGGAAAGGAAAACATAGAGATAAGAATTGGATGAATTATATTGCAGATAAGGATATATACAAGAAGTTTGAAGATTATGTCAATGTAGTTATGGAAATTAGGAAATTATACAGCCAGACAGTAGTTCTCCACCTTCTCGGAGTTGTGGGATGTAGGATATATGAGGGAAGTCGCAAAGAAAAGTGACAAAAAACTGATCAGAAAATCATAAACGAAAAGGACGGAAGAGAGAAGGAATAAAGTATAGAGAAATAAGGAGTAAAATAAAATAAAAAGAGACACAGAGGGAAAAAATAGAGAAACAACCACGATGTTGTATTGAAGAATGGAGAAATATAAGATAAAATAGAGTTGAAAGATAAGTACATGAGAAGAAATAATGAGAGAAATAAAGCCCTGGTAATGGCCAGAAGGTCGGTATGCCGCGTAGATAAACAGAAGTAAAATGAAAAAGAAACTTCCATTGCAAAGCATGGTCTTCTTGAGGAGATAAAAGTGGATTAGTATGTTTTAACAGATACAAATGTAAACTGGACGAGTAAATATATATATATAAATGAGTAAAAGTGATATAACTCCTAGAAAGACTCAGAGAACCGCTAGATTGATGCGCACCAGTAACATTCTAATTCTTCGCTGATAAAACTAAAATAAAACAAAATTTTGGATCAAGTACATTAACAGTGCTTATATTTCACAAGTTTATTAAGAAATATAGTTATGTAATATAAACAAAACATCATATGGTAAAAAACAAGAATGTTTCAAGCTAACTTCGGTTCCGGATCCAGAGAAGTATTTTAACATAAATTTTGCCATCCAAGTTGGTAAGACCAATTCCTTGTAATTCATTCATGATAACCTCAGTACAGTTAAAAAACTATTTGAAGTAAATATTTAACAAATGAGAGATGAATGTCTACAAATACAATAAAGATGTATTTAATTTACACACAGAATTCACATACGAAAATAAAAGTATACGCACGAACTTACGCGTAAGAACACAAAGTTAGAAAACTTAAATTGTCAACGAGAAGAGTCAGGAACACAAATTTGCGAATTAAGGGAAGTTGTGATGCAGTAACGGGGCACGAGTTAATATCTGGTTGGAGATTCGTACGTGATGGCGCAAGAGATTGTCACCTGAAAAATACACGCACGTCAAATGATAATACACGCCTTCTCTGATAACGAACACACGTCTTTTCCCAAAAGAATTATCTACTCTCCTGTCTGCATCAATCATTTGTCCGCTTCCCCTAAATACATATCTAATTTGTCAAGCATGCATTTGTGGACAAGCAGCTAAATCATCCATTACGAAATTTCCTAAAACCTTTTTTGATGATAGCAATTAGTCCCAGGGTTTGTAACTAATTCACACGAATCTACATATTCCTAATCCAAACTAATCACCAAATTAGCTAATAACTTTTTCCTCAACCAACATTAAGCGTCCGAATTATATAATATCTCTACAACTTTATTCTTTCTCACACTGCCATTGCTATTCAATGAGAATGATACCCATTAATATTGGCGGTTCTTGGGTATTCAGACTATCACCTCGGCGATACCAAAAACTTTACTCTCATCACGCATGTGATTTACGATAATTTTACATTGTATCCCCTTTCCTAGAACTAGGCATAGGGGTTGGTCGTGGATTTGATGTCATTTCACACAACTGATTTTCAACATTACTATTTTCTAATAATGGAACGATAGTCAATGCCCAGTGGTATGACTTTATGTAAACAGTAATATATAAGAACAAATGTAAACAGTAATATATAAGAACAAAAAACAAAACAATGAACAACACAAGCAAAAACAAACACTTATCTCATTATGCTTCCAGATCCGCCAATCAAATAGCTAACCTATATACCGATTTCAATATTTTCAGTAAAAAAACATAGCATTTTCATACAAAATTCCAATCCCCATTTCACTTTCTTTTGAGTGGATTTTCGTAACAAATTTTCTTAGCGGACATTTTCTCGTGTCTCGCTCTTCACAACCTCCACATTTAGGGGTCCTGCATCTCATGAGGTCTGAAAAATTAATGTCATTGAACGTCGATTATTCTTTGCAGAAGACACAAAAACCTTTGACGACCCTAATATAGGTCTTTTTACTTATTTTTACGTATCGCTCTTCCCACCTCAAGCTGTAAGCATACCTTGTCCTATGTAATCCGAACTTAACGGTATTGGTAGTTTAATTAAATATATCATTAACCCTAAACCTATTGATTCGGTGCAATATTCATTTACTTATTTTTCAAAACTAGTTTTCAACTATTTTTAAACATAAACCCATTTCCATTCCATTCCCAATGGTAGTTTGTTATAGAGGGCTGAGAGTTACACGATATGGGGTTTTACTATGAACTCGATGACGCCGAAAACTGTGGACTCGTCTCTGGTATCCGTCACGTTGGTTTATTTTTTGATGGCATCCCCTTCCCTAGGGGTGCGGGCTGATTGTGGACTTTGGCATCTTTGGGAATGTCATTACCGATTGCAGAGGTCTCGAAAGCTACGACTTCTATATGAATATCAATCATTTTCGTTAATTTTTACATTTCAACCCTTTCTCATCCCTTTTCCAAAAAAAGCATTTTTCGACAAAGGGGGTAATCATGGACTTAAACGGCATTGTGGGTGTGACTCTGTTATTCTGCGTCATTAAGAATGGTGTATTCAACAGGAATATGGTTATTTTTTATTATTTTTTTGTATTATCTTTTTGTCAGAAACCGTCTCGGTCATGTGCACAACTTGCCTAAGTTTCATCATGATCGGGTGAATGGTATAGGAACGCATAAAGAACATACAAACAAACACTCAGAGAAAGAGAGAGAGGTGAAATTCCATTCCTCTACAATTATAAAGTGAACGTCACTAATAAAAAGAATATATTGAAGGATGCTATACTATTTTCTAGGCTAGAATCATATCTGTAGAGCGCATGTTAACTGAGATGTAATTTTCAATCAATACTAAAAGAATACCAACCAATAAAAAGCCTCAAAGCGTCCATTACATTAAAAAAGATTACTAGAATTCTATCATAGTGAAGCATTTAAAATCTAGCGTGTACCTGTCAGGCAATAATGAGAAAAAAGCAAAATACAGTAAAAATTATATCAGAATGTGTTTTAGAAAAGAAATATGTTTCATGAGATAAAGTGTGTACTCTTGTTTCCTCTCATCAATAATATAACGTCTTACGTTATAATAATATCAATATTTTACATTATAAGGTACTATAGGTAAACATATATGACATGCATGGAGGCTTTTTCTAGTTAATGGTTTAGAATTATTCAAAGTCACTTTGGGTTCGTCACTGACATACCCCTACTCGTTTACTACAGTTAAATTCATCGATAAAAGTAATTTTTTCTTTTCTTACGCCTTTTTCGTTACGCTCCTACAATTTTTCTCTTAATCGCTGAACAACAGAACCAATCATCCCCATTTCCGTGTATCAGAATTACCTATGAATTCGAATATTTGAATTCGTACTGTACTACAACACTATGTATGGTGAACAGAACGTTCAACGCGTTCATTTCTTCACCTCAAGCTACCTAGAGTAATAGAAACATTTAAATTTTCACTGAACATCTTAATCTCTCACACAAGACTTCAAATGGAGTCCACATTACTTATGTTAAGTTTAAAAACAACAACCATATTCCAGATCAAGAATTGAAGCAATACATCAAGAATTTTTTTAAATTAATTTCAATCACGATGTTGAAATTTGAACCACTTTTACTAGTTAATTTGTAGAATTGAAACTTCACACGTTCCAAAGGATACTGTCTCCTTACATCACTCCGCTGTATAATCCAAATCATTCACGGCTGTGAAGGGACCCCTTGTGAAAGCAAGTAAAATGTATACCACCGAATAAACCGATATTTAGATGAGCGGCAAATATGGACATATAAAACAAACCTCGAAAACTCCTCAATTCTCAAAAGTCCCATTCTTTTATCTCGATACACTCCAATGAAGGAAAGTTCAAACATCATATACATTCCCGTCGGTCACTAAAGGTAAGAGAGAATGTTGTCGTGGATTACGTCGGATTACTCATGCCAGGGAAAAGGTGAAACCAAGCACCTTCAGGAGGGGTGAGCATGAATTCAGACGAAACCTACCTACGTTGGTACCTGCAGAGCACGAATTGAGCGAAAGACCCAAGACCGCCCTTTAAGCCCGAGCGTGAATTCAGGAAAACCCGTACAACTGCTCCTTTGGCTGATGAGGATGTAAGTTAATATATATATCGACTCTTCAAATGCTTACTTATGTACTACTCCCTGCTTATCGTTCCAGTATTGTAAATAGTCATAAAAATTAAATAAAACTATATAAATTACATAATTTCACCGTCTTTATTTCTAAAAATTAATGTAAAATAGAGATGCAAATTTCGTAAAAAGACAGAAAAGTCCATTGTCATACATTTTAGAGCAATACACGTCAATAGTGATAAATACAACACATAATTATTTGGGATATCGATTATACGTCCGAAAAACACGCAAGTTTGGTCCAATGAAAATAATCACTATATTATATCAACGATATGGTTATATATTACCTTGAGGCCTTGTTAAGATCACGACTTATGTCAAATATAGTCAGCAAGGAAAACGATGATAGGTGAAATGCAGTGAGGTCGCTCTAAAAAACACAGGAATAAGTCCTGAAGATAGCTAAAATACCGGAAACTGGAGATTAATTTCCCTACTTATTCCAATTGGTCAAGAATTCATCCCTGTAGCTATTTTACTATTTCTATTGTAAACCACCATTGTTTATAGGTGAAGAAGAAAAGTCAGTAAATCAAGGTTTTACATTTATCTGCTTTTGAAGAACTATGGCCAACAAAACTATACTTATTCAACGAATTATCTTCTGATAACTTCGGTGAAGCAGCTCTTAAGAGCAAGATGGAAGATGCCAAGACTACATACAAAAGCACCAGTGACCAAAGCACCTTGGACTCAAGGCGACGTCTATGAGAGTGGGGGTAGGGATAGGGGGTGCTCCCTCGGAAGCGGCTGACAAAATCAATGTCCGTGACCTCGCATAACCGCGTCGGCGGGTAAAACAAGCGCAAGCAGAGTATTTTTATCGTCAGCGCACGGTTGCGGCGGCGATGTGTTGATGCGACGGACGCCGGGTGCTCGCCACTCAACCACCACCCGCAGGTAGTAGATACACCCACGCGACCTCCAAGCTCCGTTGCGGCAATTATTGGCACGCGACGCAACCACTCCGCGCGTCATACATACCCCTCCACCCACACTCGGATCCTTCCGGGAAGTAGACACGCTTTGAGTGGCGAGTTCATAGTACATCGCAAGTATACACTGAAGTGATTAGATTTACGATTGAGACTCGAGTCCTTTGGTGAAAAATGAAGCGCACGTAGAGTAAAAATAGATACTATGAAGTGTGCCGAAAGTGAGACATAATTTATTCCCAAGAAAAGGTTTATTTTCGGACAGCGACCAGAGAGCTATAACCGAAGCTGAATTTCAATATTTTCCGACCTATGGAAAAAACAAAGTCTCAGGTTACTTTCATGCTCCAGACGTATAATACATTATCTGGATTAGCATATCAAGAAAATCCATGAATTAATTATTAACTCGACCTTGACGCAATCACGAAACGCTCGGGGTTCATACGCTAACGAGGCACAACGTAAGGCGATGGAAATCGATTGTAATCATTAAAAACGCACACAAGACCGAGTTACAGACATTTAAAATATTAACGTGAAAGATATGGTGATCGTTATCTGTCAGAAAATAATTGTGAATATATTATTAATCACTCCTCTAACACAAACACAATCATACCTAGTCAGTGGAATACTTCCTTCCCGCCTGCGAAATCTCACTGCGATAACCACGAAACTGAACACATTCACATTATCAATAATCCAAAACATAGAGAACATGCAGCCACTCCAACACTAGCACGCAACTTTGTCACACACAAAACAAGGATGGACTGATTCAGAACAAGAATGTTCGACAGAAGAGAGGCAGATATTTTACCACCCCTCGAAAAGTACTCCATACCTTTCGCCACCGGCGCCTAAGCAGCGTTGCCACAATTAACGAACACTTTCAGGACAAACTAGCATATCTCTACCATATGCATATACAATAAAAAGAACTGAACTCCAGTACCCACTATATTCACAAGTTTCGTAAAACTTTATAATGAGAAATGTACTAAGATGACGCATATTGAAAATAAGGGGAGGAGTTATCTGTAGAGTTTGAACTCGCTTCTTCCCCTCTTTCAAATAAATACTTTACTTGAATTTGAAATAAACAGAAAAATTGAATATTTTAGTACCAAGATTAATGAATATGCTTTTAAGTAAATGAATAATAATACAAAATGAGTCATTGCGCGACTACCAACCATTCACTCTCAAGATGGCACCAAAGACGTTTCACAAATGCATTATGAGACAAATCTATAATTTACAAAGTCAGGAAGTCTTTGTCCAATGGACGTAACTTAAGTCTTGGGGGTCCACTAATTAAAACGTGACATTCATTCTAGACACATCACTTCTCACAATAGCGCCTAAAAAGTCTGTTGACAACAAAACAAAAATAAAGCAACAAGAAATTATTTAAACGTCTAAAAAATCATGTTAAAATTATTCGAAATCCTAATCTCCCCGTACGATGTGTCAAATTTTGAGCTTATTTTATACATAAGAGGCATGCGCGATATTGAAAAGAGCACACATTACATAACCAGTACAAAAAACGTAACTATCATTCCTGATCTACACCTAAAAAAAATACTACAACTAAATCACTACAGAAGAAAAAGACGAACATTCACAATTCAAAATACGAACATACGTTAACAGGTTGGTGAACCGAAATAAAATGATAAAAGGAATAATTCTTTTAATAATTTGATAAGAAAAAAAAACAAATGTTAGATTTGACAAACTAGTACGAGAATGTAATTGGATTTAATCATAAAATCAAAATAATTTTCATTTTATAATAGTGTAATACATCCTTTATATAACGGCATATTCAACTGAATGTCATACTGAAAATAATATTTAAATCAATTAATTCCTGTTGATTGTTTTTAATGTAATACATCTTCACTGTTGTTCTTGTTTATCTTACCAATTAAGGAGTAATGATCGAACTCGGAAAAATCTGTTTTGAATCATTTAGATTCCTAGATTTTTAGGATAAATGGATGAAATGATCGAATTCGCATAATCACTCACTAAATCCAATTCGTACAACAATTCATCCCTCTCTCACTTGCCCCATACATTAACTATTATTTCATTCCCTAAAACATTTTTTTTAGTTCAATAATTATAAAACGAGACATACAATTAATAATTTCCCAGTAAATCACGATTTAAAAACTACTTTTAATACACAATTCTTAAATATTCGAAAAATTAAGAGTTTTTCTCTGGAAACCAAGGAACATGTGAGACCATAGAAGGTCTTGTAGTGGTTAACACCCCTGCTATCAAAGCACGAGTTCTGGGTTCGATTCCCGGCTCGTCATTTTTAACTGACAGAAAGTTATCACATATCCACGTGAAGGTACACGGAAGAAATATATGTATAACCAAACTCAAAACGTCGGTACGTGTGAAACCTGTTCTTAAGCGTACACAGAGTTTACGCACTACTGTCGATTTTCCGCTGATTCAGATTCTCCGCTGATCCAGACTCGACACAAAAGAGGCAAGGGATTAAGTGATTCTTTACCAAACTTTTTTCGTGGTCAAAAATTCGACTAAATGAGACGATGAGAGAGCTAACATCTGGGTAAAAATAGAATTGCCACACTCTCCCTAGAAATTAGGGTCGGCACACTTGCACCCAGTCGCCCTTAAACTTAGACGCATTTGAACTTATCTACCTGCGCGGCAAAGGGTCATGCTGTGGTGATGTAGGTAGTCCGCAAGGTCGGACAAACAATACGGGAATGCTTAAAGACCATTGACGGCGGCAACTTGTGGCTTTACTACACCTAATATTATGAAATATACGAGTTATTTCACTAGACTCGCAACGCTATATTTATATTTCCTTCACTGTAGTAAAAGTTAGTCTATGAACACAAATATACTCACATGTATAAACGGTATATTCCTAACTATACGATATTCCAGATACCATATTTTGCATAGTAAAATGGTGCAAAAAAATAACCAAATAAGACGATATCCGTACACCACCAGTTGAAAATACAAATTCCATAGTTCACGCAGAGAAAATTCGAATAAATGAAGCAAAAACTTTGTACTTGGTCAATCACTCACGCAGAAAGAATTTAAAAAATTTGTTAGTGTTATTTGAAAGCTTCAGGAAAGAAACATATTTTTATTTTCAGCAACTTCAAGAAACCCATTCCCACGAGCTTTCGTTGTCTTTTAGTAGGAACAAAAATACATAAATCATTAATTTACGCGACTGACGGAATTATAAATATCTAACTCACCCATATAACTGGTATCCACCATTATATCTTCGTGGATGCTCGCAACTATGTCACTCTCAGACTGCACCTACTGATTACTATTAGAAATGCAATGAATCCTATTATGATCACTTTAAATGGTCTTAGCGAATAATAGCTGACAGCGAATGAACCTTTTGTCTCCGCTGAAGTCTATTTTCTAACATTCTTTCGATTACAGAATTTCATCCATATCTCATGAGCCAACGCTACAATATTTACCTGTAAATTAATTTACCCCATTTTGTTCGTATGGTCTTAGGTGTTAATACACTCATGTTGTGAGAGACTTCTTTTATTTACCTTTCTTTGTTATTTTTGAAACATTTGTCGGCATCTGTTGAAACTTCGCGCAAAAAAGGGAATGGATTTCCCTCATGTTTTGTTTTTACTTATTCTTTCGTGTTATTTTTCAAAAAGTTCATATTGTTTTATGAGTATCTCTAACATTTGGACTACTGAATTTTGGTTTACTTATCAAAGTGAAGAAAATGGATTTATTAAGTCATTTTTTTATTCTGGAAGGTCTTAATTCGTTTTATTTGTGAAAATAATTTGAAAGACAAGAATTTGAGGAAGTCTTTTGAATTTTGATTTCGTAATTTCTATACATACTACGCCGATGTGACTGATCGATTGACTTGCTCATTCGTCAACGCAGAGAGTAAGTAACAGAGCCATGAACTTCTTGACGGGTTGTACAGCAGACTGTAGGTTAAAAAAAAAATACGAAATTTCCAAAAGGCGTGAATTGTTATAGAAATTGTATTTTCAAGTGGTGGTGGTCAGATATCTTCTTGTTTTGTTCTTCTTGTCACCATTTTAAAATGCAGAAAATGGTGTTTCCAGAAAACCTCGAAAACAATTTTGAGAATGACCAAGAAGTGATTAGTGGCGAGGAAACCTGGCTCCGTAAGCAATGCAAACATTGGAATTTACAGGGCATACAGGCCATTGTGAATCGCTGGAGAAAAATTGCAGAACGTCAAGGAGATTACGTGAAAAAATTGAGCGCAAAAATAAAATGTTAGTGTTTCATTCATGTAAATTCATTTTTAAATAATAAATAATCTTTATGAAAAAATTGTGGGGCATTATTTAAAGGACGACCCTTGCAGTTGCGAATATCTGTTCTAGAACACCTCGAAATGTAGAAACTCCTTGGAACAAATTCATAAAACATGTGCCTATCCAGTAAGACATTCTTAATCTTCGATCAAAAATTAATTTAAAACGAAAAAAAAAAGAACACGTACTAAAATGTAAACAGAATCATAGTAAAAAGAAGTTCATCACGGAGAAAGATGTCAATGGACTATGGCATTAAATCCTCCCTAATTCGGTCCAGAGCTTAGTTGTAAGCAGCCGAGATCACGCCATGGTACTCCGCAGCGAAAAACAAAAATAAACTTATGACGCATACTCAAGAGACCAGAAAGAGGACCGTGGGATAAAGAGACACTGTAAGGCGAAATGGAAAGGAAAATGCAACACGAGCGAGGACGCTTCGCACTTACTCACTGTTTGACAGCCAAAATGAAAATTCGATCGAAACGAAAATCCGTCAGCGTACTTCTAGTAATCATGAAAGTGTTCAGGAATCGGAGGGAAGAAAGCAATGAAAACAATCTTTTAGTAACCAATAGAATGTTCATCCTTCAATTCATGTTAGGTTTGAATTTGAAAAAGAACAACGAACATTCTAAATAAAAAATCGGAACCTTAATTAAAAGAAATAAATGAAATTGAATGGCATGGCATTAAAAAAAGCAAGTATTGTAAAAAAAATTAAGACATTTCTACTAACATTTTGCTAATCGGAATTTCTCGACGATAATGTTTTTTTTTTCTTTATTCCAACGTTGATTTTCTGAACAGCAACTTCAGGTACTGAAGATAGCATTCCTTATTTGGGTAGAGTCGATCTCAACCCGATTTTTCCTGCTCATCTCTTCCTTATCGCTGCGCAAGACGTAACTTTACGTCGCGAAGGGAGAGGAGGGCTGTTTTTGAAACATGTATTCTGAGTTTGGGCTCGCTGCAGGGAATCTTGGAACAATACTTCCATTTTCTAATATTTCTCGCAGAAATGGAAAATCAAATAATTTCACAGGATTTAGCAAACTTCCACTCTTTCGAGAAAGTGACATTAAAAACGTGAATTCTCACGGCGAGTAGATAAATTGAATTGAACCCTTCATTAATTCGACGTTGGTCAGTGCGTATTAATTTATCAGAGAAAGATCGTGGGCTTAATGTTTATATTCAATATGAAGATTTTTTAACATAAATAATAATTATTGAGCTGAGGTCCGTAAAATTATGACCCTCTCCATATAATAATGATCATACATGATAGAAAACGGGCTGAATAACGAAGAATCCCATCTATTTTAAAAGTGATAAAGGAGTATATATTTAAATTTAAGATTTCTGAAATTCATGAGTGTTGTATCGAATATGTCTATCGTGTTTTTTTACAAAAATGAGTTTTCGTTACGAACTTGAATGGTAATAAATAGCAAAGTTTCCTCCAGGGGACTGACATCAAGTAAGTATGTGTTTGGCGAACACGGGGTCCCGAGCTGAGTCTGGCATTACTGCCACTTACTTGTGCAAGGCTCCTTTCTTTCTTTCCTGACCTCCCTTGGTCACCTCTTGTTCTTTTCGACCCCGACGCTATTAGGGCTAGGGTATCTTTCATTTTCCTCTTGATATATTGTAATTCAGGAGGGTTTTTAGTGGGTATAGTTGAGTCATTCGGCGAGTCCCACACGCGGGGAGAGTCATGTTGGCTCTCCTTAGTGCGTAACTGCATTTTCCCTACCTGTACATAATTTTAGGGCTGTAATGACCTCGATGTCGGCGATACGTAAAGTTTAGAAAAAAGAAGCAAAAAAGAAGAAAAGTTTAGACTTGTCCAAAACAGGTGAAATAAGTGACGTATTTAGACATCTAACCACAATAAAATTTGAAGATTATTTTTAACAATTTAATTATAGCCTCCCTGAACTCAAAGTTTGCAGCTATTGGTTAAAAAGCCAGGTTAAGTGAAAAACAACCTCCCTTCACACTTTTCCCCCAAGCACACAAGCAGACTAAAAATCCTTTCTGACATGAGAAATGCATGACAGGAAAAATGAATTATCCATTGACATTGAAGATAGCAGCAGTTCGACTGACTCTGAGTCAGATTACGGAGACATCGCTGGCATAAGTCCACTGACATAATTCTAATTAAGTTTATTTAGCTACTCTATGATGTAAATATTTAGTTAATCTATCATATATTGTGCAAATAAATGAAATTAAACCGTATCAGTGTGAAAGTACTCGATTTAACCATTGTAATCCTACTCATTCTTCACATATTTTCCACCCCTTGTAAAACCTCCGCTTAGGGGTGATTCTATTTTTTAGTAACATACGAACATCTTTATTAAAATTGAAACGAGTAAATTCTTTGTATAAACATTTTGGAAATTAATATCAATTTTAATAACAATATGTTAAAATAATACGGTCATATTTGATGCGATCGTTCTTATCACCACCGTCCGTCCTTTCCTCCTGATTCAGTCAACATTTGGCAATCTCGCAATCTATTACTGATTTCGCAGAAGGAAGCTGCTACTGAGGGGTGGGGAGTCTCGGGTGACACCGAAGAAGTCGACGCTAGCGCCAGAAGAATACAGATCCGTTGGTCGGATAATTAACGCATATTGTACAGATCCGTTGGTCGGATAATATACGCATATAAACAATTGTCAACCAATTTTTGTTAACGTAGCGTGAGACAACTCAATATACAAATGCAGGACTATTATTACTAATAAAGAAATTCATCTCCCACGGAGTCATCGCCGATGACAATACTTCCTCATTTGGGCAGGAGGATTATTTTAGAAAGGAAAAATGATAAGCTGGAGGAAGGGACGGGAAAAATCTGACCGTGAAGCAACCGCGGGATTGAGCTCCACGTATGGAAAAGGGTCGGGACTGACTGCCCGGTTAAGATCGACCGTTCCCTAGACTAGTACGGCATAACACTAATTTTCCTGCTAAATCGTGTTTGTAAGTGAGATCAATTCCCTCAATAGATGCTCTCTCTCTCTTTCTGATCAAATTCAATCTAAATACGATATGAGAATATCACCAAAGACACCATTCGGGCGAAATATCACGTAACCCACTACGTTTTTCTATAATGAAATAGAGATAATGTATATTCCCCTTCCACACGAAAACATGACACGAAATCTATACAAAACAAAACGAAAGAGAAATGGAATGATGCAACACCAAAACATGAAACAAATCGGGAGTGTATTGGAAATCGTCATAAGGTGAAAAATTGATTTATGATGCGAACTTCTAGTCAAGAAAAGAAATAATTCTTGAACTAACGAGAGAATCATTTCATTTTCCGTCATCATTAAATCAGAAATGTGATTTAAAGACGATAAAAAAACGTAAATACAAAAAAGAAATTAAGTGGTGACTACTTCGTCCATCCACTACGCAGAAAGATGTCCTACGACTGGAAGTAACACATTGATAAGTATTTTCATCCAAAAACGAAGGAAAAAAATGCAACCCACGGACCCAGGGGCATAAATCACGAAAAACGAAGGAATGAGACACAATCGCCCAGAGAAACCCCGATAAATGGATAGGACAAACAATGTTTCAAGTCAATCCTGAACTAGAACTGGAATCGTGAACGAATGATGGAATAACCTGAAATAAATGCCATTTCACTTCGTACACTGCAGTATCCATGACAAGGGCCAGGCAAAACGTCTGGAAAGAAAATAAGGATTGGAACACCATATTAAGATACAGTGGAGGAAGGAAACGTAACGATTGAAAAGACGTATATCTAGTTAAATATGAGGAGAAATCGATGCTACGAAAGTGGAGAGGTAAGAGAGAGACGTAAGAGATTTGGAATGTCAAAAGAAGGAAAAAGGAATTAGAGAAACGGAAGAGTGGAGAGAAGTAACAGCGTGGCAACGTCGACGACGAAGAGACAGAGGAAGGGTGTTTGACCCCGCCCACCGTCTCAGCCCAAGTGGCTATTTTCGGTCAGGTTGCGTGCTCTGCGTCTGGAGCGGTTCATCGCAAAGCTAGCAACAACGTCATGACGAAAAGCTATGTGAAAGAGAAGTTGAATGAGAGGAGATTGGAGGAGAGGATGAGGACGCAGGTGATTCATGGCGAGGCAGCTGCCTCCTGCGTGGCAAATGGGAAAGACGATATGGTTTAAAGAGATGCTTCCACTTGTCTCAAAAGAAAAAGAATACGCTGCAAAAACAAACAAGATGTTATACAAGCACCAGGAGTACCACATTTATATCATGTAACAAACCCTCAAAATATTTTACTATATGTTGGTCATTAACTTATAAGATTAACCACATAGTGCTATATTTTACTACCTAACGTATCAGTCAGGACTTTCACATTCATCAGGTATTCACATAACTAATGCTGTATCCTACTACACTTTTTCTGATGTTACAGACAAAGACATAATTCGACAGAGAAAAGTCGTCAATCCCTACTTCTTTACTTATTTCAAACGTCTGTTTTACTCAGACAAGGACATACTGGTACATTTTTTCGTGGAATGAGGTACATCCGTAAAAATGTGGAAGCCCACCCATGCCAGTCACATTTTTATACGATGTTCTGCATTTACATTTCAGCTCCATCTCACAGCATATCTCTCAATACCTGTGCCGTCCGGAGACCAAAACTTTAAATTTGTCGTTCCATATTGACGTATACAAATAAACAAAACTGACTCCCATGTGTTCGCAAGTTTGTCCAGCCTTGTATGTCACTCGCAGTTAGAACAGTGCAACCTTAGTAGGTGGCATGAGATGACATTGATTCACTTATCAGCACAATCCGCGGCGCAATTTGTCTAAGGACACTGGATTATGTTTCGGTATTTTGTAGTCGAAAAGAAAAGTCAGAAGGGAATTAATAAATCCACAGACATAAGTGAATTGAGCTCTCGTGCTATATACGTTTTACACGTGAAAAACACCCATTCATAGCTGTGCCAACAAATCGTTCAGGGTCGGACCAAATCACGATACAAAATACACAGAAGACACAATTGGAGACACAAGCGAAAAATTGACTCAATGCCCCTGAAAAGAGGATTATCTCACTAAGTAGCGCAGTCCACCAATTCGTGAACACGCAAAGACAGTTTTCAAGGTATCGAGCATTAAATGATGAGTGTGTTTCGTAATTCCTTTTGTCACATCATTCACTCAATCGACTCAAAGATCCGCTCATCATGATATCAATAAAAGATATGGAGTTTTGTGAACCAAAGTCTCAGATTCAATAAGCCATAAATCACAGGTTGACAAACAATCTTGCGTTTCGTGTTCCTATCGTTGTGCAAAAGGACTTTATTCAAAAGAACACAACTAGTATTAAACATTCTTTTCCAACTAAATTTTTACGGAATTAATCGAGAAAAAGTAATTTAAATTTTTCAATGATAAATTTGGTTCGTTTTGTAGGTAACTTTAAACAAACCAAACATTAAATTAGACGCAACTGTTCTTTCGCTAAGGTCAAACACAGGTGAAATGTAGTTAAAGGATACAAAAAACTTATTTTACACCAAAATAGTTTTCTAAATTTCAGTCATATCATTACATAACGTTTTACCATGTCCTTACGTAAAGTATAAACACGACATTTATCATGACACAAAAAATTATTGATTCTCCATAACACTTAACACTTAAGTCTTGTATCTGAAATTACCCATGAGCAACATCTATCTTCTACACAATAAAAAAAGGCTGTCTATGTTTGGGAAGAGCGCCGAATCCATGGCTTCATGTGAGACCAACATAAGTAATCAGTCTCTCAATTGTGCCCTCCCGTTGTACCCATTACTCACTATTAGCTACATCTGATTAAAAATGAGTATTTTTTTTTTGTGGGGCTTTAGGGCTCGTCAACATCGAAGGTCATTAGAGCCCATGCAAGTAGGGAAAAATGCAGTTTCGCACCATAGAGAAGAGCCGTAGTGACTCTTCCCCGTGTGTGGGACTCGCCGAATATCTCGACCATACCCACTAAAAAACCCTCCTGAAATCAACAAATATCTAAATAGAAAGATGAAAGAAAAGAAAAGAAAACAAAAAAATACATTAAATCACAAAAGAAAGGGAAAATAATTTTTAAATATTATTTTTTCGAATAACAAAACCGAACGTTGAAAACAAAAAAGACAGTAAAAATGAAAAAGGAATGCTAATTTTAAACCCTCCCGAGAACTTGTGGGAGGAGCCCCGATCTAATCATAAAATTCAATAGTTTGTTAACATTAAACGTTTCATTTCCGAGAATTGTTGGTAAATCTGCAGCCAGACCAATTTGTCTCCGTATACTTAAGTATCTTCTGCAATCAGTTAGTAGGTGACGCACTGTCAGAGAACAGCTACACTCCTCACAAACGGGTTCATCATCAAGTAGTAAGAGATACCTATGAGTGAGAGGACAATGTCCTATGCGCAGGCGGGTCAGCAAGACCTCGTCGCGCCGGGCTGGCCTACAGGAACTGCTCCATGACTTAACAGAAGATTTGATAAGTCGGAGCTTATTCCTTTCAACAGCTAACCACTCATTGCTCCATTCACTCAGAATCCTTATCTTGACGGAATTTAGGAGATCTCGTTTTGGAATCGTGGAGAAATCCACGCGATTCCTGAGGCATGCCGTCTTTGCGGAATCGTCTGCTTCCTCATTTCCTCTGATACCCACGTGTCCGGGAACCCAGCAAAACATTATGTTCTTTCCATCACTTTGCAGTGAGAAAAGTACATCCTGGATGTTCTGGATCAGCTTATCAGCTGGATACATGTTCTGGATTGCTTGGAGGGCACTCAGCGAATCAGAACAAATCAGGAAATGTGATCCGCGGGAGCACTTTGTAGTTCGCAATGCTCGCAATATGGCGTAGCACTCAGCAGTGTAAACACTGCACAAGTCGCCTAGACGGTAGCCACTGGTCTCACGGGGAAATACCACGGAGCAGCCGACAACATCAGCCTGCTTCGACCCATCGGTAAACACAGGGATACGGTCCCGGTGTTTGTAGAGGATTAGCTGAAAGTATACCCTCAACATCGGAGCTGGAGTGTTCTTCTTGTCATGATGCAGAAGATCGAAAATAATCTTCGGCTTGTGCAAAGCCCAAGGGGGAGACTTACTAAAACCTTGATGTAAGACATTAGGTGTGCGTATATTTAAGGTTTCCAAAATTTGTTTGGAGCGATATCCAAAAGGTTTGGTTGCTCTCAGTCTGTTGTTGTAGAAACGGATGGAAGAAGAGGATGGATGAAAAACCGCGTTGTGTACCAGATTGTCGGGTAAAGTTTGCAAGTGGCAAAAGTGTCGTAGCATGAGGATTTGCCGCCGGAGGGAAAGAGATGGTTCGCCACTCTCGACATACAAACTCGGAATGGGACTAGTGCGGTATGCTCCCGTAACTAGTCGAATTCCGGCATGGTGGACACTATCCAACTTCTTTAAATAGCTTGCACGAGCAGAGCTATATACAACGCAGCCATAATCGAGCCGAGATCTTATGAATGCTCGATAAAACTGGTGCAGGGAGTAGCGATCAGCGCCCCATTCCCTGCTACTGAGGCACTTCAATAAATTCAGAGATTTTAATGTTCTTGCTCTTAGGTCTGTTAGATGTTCAATCCAATTCAATCTCTGATCAAAAATCAGACCTAGGAATTTCACAAAAGGATAGAATTTGAGAACGTTGTTTCCCAGGGCGAGGTGAGGTTCTGCCAGAAGGCTTGGTCTCCTACTGAAAAGAACACAGCGTGTTTTCTCAGCAGAGAAACGAAAACCTGTCGTTTTCGACCAGTGGTATAATCTATTCAGGACGAGTTGGATTTGTCGCTCCGCACCTGTGACACTCTGTGATGAACAAAAGATAGCAAAGTCATCGACAAAAAGAGAGTGTAAAACAGGATTCTTTACAGCAGACGTTATGCTGTTTATGGCCACTGCAAAAAGGGTCACACTCAAGACTGAGCCCTGAGGAACACCGTTCTCCTGAAGAAGGAGATCCGAGGTGTCTCTTCCAATTCTATAGCGGAAAGAACTTTGATCCAAAAAGGACATGAGCATCAGAGGAAGACGTCCTCTAAATCCCCAGGCATACAGTTGTTGTAAAATGCCATGACGCCAAGTAGTATCGTAAGCCTTCTCGATGTCAAATAATATTCCGATGAGATGTTGTCTTCGGACGAAAGCATCTTGAATTGCTGATTCCAGGAGAAGTAAGCTGTCCAGGGTAGAATGGAACTTCCTGAAACCACACTGAGATCGACTCAGCAAGTCATGCCGTTCAAGATACCAGACGAGACGTCGGTTGATAATTCTCTCCAGAGTTCTACCAACACAACTCGTCAAGGCAATACTTCGATAACTACTAATGTTCGTTTTGTCCTTACCTGGTTTTAATTAAGGGATAAGCGTTGCTTCCTTCCAGGAATTACGGAATACTCCCTCGGACCAAGAAAGGTTTAAGATATCCAGAAGATATTCTTTCGACTCGAGACTGAGTTGTCTCAGCATTTCATAATGAATTGAATCAGGGCCAGGAGCAGTGTTGTGGACTGTCGCTAGAGCTGACTCAAGTTCCCACATAGAGAAGGGAGAGTTGTAGGGTTCCCAGTTGGTGGAACGAAAGTCAAAAGATGTGCTCTCTGCTGTTTCCCTTTCTCTCGCGAAATCAGGATCGCAGTTTGCTGTAGATGTTAAGTCAGCAAAATATTCAGCCATTGCTGTTGCCATTTCTCTGCTGTTGGTGAGAATCCGACCCTGATAATTGAGTCCAGATATTGGGACTCGAGAATACCTTCCAGATATCTTTCGGATGGACTCCCATACTTTAGTGGACGATGTTGTTCTCTTAATGGTGCTTAGAAACGCTTTCCAGGAGGTGGATCTGGATTCTTTGATAGTTCAGCGCGCTTTTGCTCTAGCAATCCGATATGCGGCGAGGTTTTCCGGAGATGATCTGGCTTTAAATCTCCGCAATGCTCTTCGCCTTGCCCGAATGGCAGATCGACATGCGTCGTTCCACCAGGTGACATGAGGTCTTCGTGCAAACATATATGTTTTCGGAATGGATTCATCACCGGCGTGATGAATCACCTGGGTCAGATGGTCGACCCTCTCTTGGAC
>NNCF01127633.1:325908-337893 GCA_002313205.1 Laupala kohalensis
ATGTCGTTCACATACAATAAAAAGAGTATAGGGCCGAGAATTGATCCTTGGGGTACTCCGCAAGTAAGTGGCTTTGTTTCTGAAAGACAACGCTCAAGTATTTTATTTTTAGTATAGGATATTTCTACCTGTTGATATCTATCCTTTAAATGAGAAGTTAGCCATTGATGTGGAAGTCCACGAATGCCTAAAGAATGCAATTTGGATATTTCGACTTTAATTAAGTATTTTTCCGAGATACATTGAGGTATATAATCATAGCCCTGTGGAAAACTTAGCAAGTCAAAACGTTGGGAATCTGACTAATGTTTCAATGACAAAAACTCAATACTCCATTATTATTATTACAGTAAGTGTGAAGAGTTAGTTGTATTCCAATCATATTCATTGAAGCAACGCGCTGAGAAATAGGCGCAGTCGCTAGAAAAATCTTCCTAAAGGACAATGCAACTGTGCATCGATACTGTTTGTATATTAATTTCATTTTGATCGTGTAGAAATGAATAAGTGTATTAGGATAAGAAACGGAAGCAACATAATACAGAATAAACAATGAGGACTAACAATACTGAAACAAACATAAGCATATCCCACAATGGAAACAAACATGGGACATGGTCTCCCCCAACGTACTCTTTAGTGCCTTGTTCTGAATAAAGTTCGCGATCACAACCACTGCGGTAGTCGCGAAGATTGAGGAAGATGTCCAAAGGTACCTGGAATGCTTGAGCGACCAGCCACTGCCGGTCTTTCCGCACCCCACATCCAGTTAGGGGGCCGTCGGCGTCGCCAGAGCAGCGTAAAGTCCGTCGAGGAAGATCCGACAGCGGGGCGAGGAACGAGGGGCAGAGCTTGGTCGCAGGAGCCCCAATGGATTGGTTAGAGGGCATTTCGCATTGCGCCAGGGGGCAGGAGAAAGGAGGAAAGGGATGGTAGGACGGCAACGTCGTTCAAATACTTTTAACTTTTTACTACCATTTTTCCTTGCAACATAGCTGGGAAACTAGCAATGTTTCTTCGCTGTTAAGAACAACAATTATGCGTAAGCGAACAAATTATAAAGTACTGAAAAAAACAGACACCTTTACTGATAAATCGTAAATGAAAACAGCAATCAGAATTAGTAGGAATCGAGATAACAGCAATAAATAAAATCGAAGTAATAATTAAAAATGTATAACACTAATTTTAATTCTTTGCATTTCAGACGTGCAGGTGATTGAGAAAACACAACAATACCAACTTAGTATTCTAAACGTTACAGACCCTGGGACTATACATGAAAACGGAAAGGACTAACATTCCAAATCTCTGCTACAATTCAGGAAATCCACAACATTCTGTTCACTAGCTTAAACACTAAGAATAAGAAAAAAACTGCATACAAAACTTATCGGATTAAAAGCAGCTCGGATTTCACGAAGAATATACAACAATATTAACTCCCTAGCGCTCGGACACTTCGGGACCAAACCATAGGCTGTTTAGAAACTGTCACACCATCCGAATATAGGCTATAGCAATAAAATATTGATTCTTTAATTAATGATCCATTAATAAAATGAGTCGTAATATTGTTTGAACTACCGTACTGAACAATAGAACGCGTCCACTGAGCTTATTTTCCACTTAGAGTTTATAGTTAGATCAACAAATGAGCATTCGCTGAAGAGACTGGGCTGTGTGACTC
This sequence comes from Laupala kohalensis, assembly GCA_002313205.1. Taxonomy (NCBI): domain Eukaryota; kingdom Metazoa; phylum Arthropoda; class Insecta; order Orthoptera; family Trigonidiidae; genus Laupala; species Laupala kohalensis. The sequence goes on from NNCF01127633.1 coordinate 327,599, forward strand.
GTGTCCTCGGGAGCAGTCGTGCAGGCTAGACCAAAAGGGAGTTAATGAACATAAATAGATAATAACATTCTCGACAGTAAATAAATAATATTTTTTTCTGTCCTTCACCATACTACATTTTTGGAGACAATATCAAATTACAAAAAAAAAACTTTTCACTGATTACTTACACAACGTCATTAGTTATTTTATCACTCGCATTTTGATTGTTCACAGACGTCAATTAAAACCAACGACTCGAAAGGTACATCTTGAAAATCTATGTACTGCCCATGAACAGCATTTAAGATGGCGAACTACACATCGCAGATAGAGAGAAAGAGAGAGAGTCTTCTGCCAACAAAGCACCTGCCGCACGTGTGTTTGCGACCGCCTCCACGCTCCAAGGCTTCCCCTCCGCGCCAGTGAGCGACCACAATGAACACGGCGGCGGCGTGCCGACGGTCGAGGCCGAAGGCAGAGAGGATCACGGCAGAAGCACTAACGCACGAAGCACGACTCGTCAACAAGCGGGACGGTCGCGTGGAGGATTCCCCGACACTTCGGACGCAAAGCGCCCTTCGGGAACCACGCAACGTCAACGCTATCTGCCGCTAAAAACAACACACGCGCACCTAGCATGAGAAAATACGGACGTAGCGATGCACTCTGATTGACACCGATTTACGTAACTAAGATTTTATACCTCTCTCCTACAGGATGATGCTAAATGATACATTACATCTGGTCGATGGATAAGTAATAGTTTGATACATTTTTATCCACAACTAGTTCTCTCATCATAAATATTTATTTGATACATGACCATTCAAACACACTTGTATTGTGTCAATTGTGTTTTAATCAGAAAGTTTCATCCGCTTTATTGGTCTTCTTCAATGTTCGTATTAAAATAATAACATAAATGAATATTACAACCCAAATTATATAGATAAACTGACCTAATGGAAACAATTACGTTGAAAAACATTATTAAGAGGGAATGATTTAAAAAACGATTGTTTTGAAAATTTAAGAACACTAACATTTCATAAATTTTATGACAATATTTTAAAATAAGAGATATAATACGTTAATAATCATACGTCAGAAATAATACGTTAATAATTATATTCTGACGTAATATATTCCCCAATCTATTGAATGATCTTTATCTAAACTATGTAGACGTCTACTTAAAGATCAAACATAAAATAAAAAGTCGAAAATATCATTGATGAGATNCATCGATGAGATGTATTTGGGATGTCTCTTTTAGACGGCCATATACCGTGCTGGTTTTCCATATCCAACAATCACCACTATTTTGTCGTTACATCACTTCCTCTCGACGAACTGAACAAGACTGAAAATCACTCATTCGGATGTTTGATTAACAAGTATCACGAGGTAAAATGATTAAGACATTATTCGTGTTTTGAAATAGGGGAAATATTATAAAAATGAATTGCCCTGAAATCTCGTATGCAAGCAGTGCAGTAGAGTAGTAGAACGATCTTCTCTGTTAATTTACTCGGTGACACGCCTCAATAGCTCTCGACGTCTCACTTCTCCACTCTTCCGTCCACTCTAGGGGAAAGAGTGGATGACGACAGCCAAGAGAGAAGATAGAAACTTCCTTCTCCCCGAACCCCAATCCGACACTCCGTTTTGAAACGAAGGCGTTAGATGAGGTCCGCGTTCTTGGAAAACACAAGGCGAGGCTTCCTCCTCCTCTCAACAGCACTTAACACAAATCCATAACATTCAAAATCAAGCAACACTTGCTTCTTACCACCCTTTCCATTCATCGGAACGTTGATTCCATGCATCACGTTATTTTTAAAGAAAGAATTGACTAGGGAGAAACTGTAATGTAAAAAATGGTTATTTCTTTTCTTCCAAGATTTCCCTGTCTTTTATGATTACAGACATCTTGGAGGTAAGAAAAGCAACTTAAAATAAGAGGGAAATCTTTCATAAGAATTTTTGACGTACATGTATGTTACAAGTTTTTATTTCACTTTCAGCTGTCAGTATGTTTAGGTCGAATTTTGCAACAGAATTTGGAACCAGTTCCCCCAATCGATTGATCTAAAATTTGGGACTCACTTATAAACCTTATGGCAATGCAATATTACGTCTAACTTACATACGAACTTTTTAATTCTATTAATCTGATATCACTTATTTACAACATGCATTTACTTTCTTTTTTTTTTTTTTTTGCCTTTATTAGGGCTACAACAAAATTGTGTTTTACGATTTAGAACTCTTAATTTACAAATCTGACATTGGCATTTTGTAAATAAGAGATTTTATTTCTTTAAGACCAAAACGCAAAAAATCTTTACTAAACCTTTCAATGTTGCTTTATGTTATGATTTTATTTCGACATAATTCGCGGCGGATGATTTCCAGGAAGCGTCCCCTGAAATACAATCCGTCTCATCATTCAATAAATATAATGATTTGCATAACCAACGCCGTTTCATTATAACTTCTTATCTTATCATTACGAACAGCGGAATAACTTATCATTACGATCACTTCTCAAAATAATGTTTATACTATCGGAAGGTGTATCACACGGACAGTTTTATATTATTTATTTACACTACACAAAAGTATGTGTTTAAAAAGTATTTTTCAGTATTGTGAACATGAGAACAATCGAGATTAATTATTAAGACAAATAAATAAACAAACCATAATACTAACCTCTCCATACATATTTCACGTTAGTATATCCTAATAAAAGTAAACATACTTTCTATATTAATAGCTAAAAATAACTTAATATTTTATGTTGAATTATTTGTTTTCAAAAAGCTTGTCGCGCGAATTGTAAAAAAGTACACACTTTGGTTGGTAAGAAAGTACTTGTCGATCACTGCTCTATGAAATTAATTGGTACCTACTTTTAGGAACATTTCGCACGACAAGCTTTTTGAAAACAAATAATTCAACATAAAATATTAAGTTATTTTTAGCTATTAATATAGAAAGTATGTTTACTTTTATTAGGATATACTAACGTGAAATATGTAAGGAGGTATTACCATTTGACAATTGCATTACCCTAAACAAACCTAAACTTATTTTATTCGTTTTAGTACATGGCATAAATAAAAGCTTGTTTTTAAAAAGGTTTTTTATTTATTATTTTATTTTATAAGACACTTAAAAACTATGAATATTTATACATACAAGAAGGTTTGTAACTCCTTTTCACTTTTAATCAAGTCACTATTTTAAAAAAAACTCATTGAACAATGCAAACAAATTTGTCAGCTCCTCTCTGAATTATCACTACCCTCCTTGGAAAAGACAGAAAGGAAGAAGGACAGGTCTACATAAATGTTTTTTCTACCGAGGAAGAAGATGTTAACTTTATCAATGCAGAAACTATCCTATGGGTAACTTGAGAAAATAATATGTGCGCGCTGATAAATATTAAAGCGACAAATTAATGAATTCCAAAAATCATTCTGTTTTACAAAATCAGAAAAACAAACGAATATTGATATTCATGAAGTAGAAACACCAACACTATCTAATCACCAACATTAATGAATAGATTTCAATTTGTGTCAAAGGCTTTTTAAGAAGACACTCTTGGGCAAGATTTTAAAAAAATTTAATGGCAGTGGTGTCTCGGGTAAAAAACAGGCTATGTAGTTTTTTCCTTATTACAGCATCATTCATATTCATATTTTTTTTAAATGTATTGTATTTTATGATCCAGACATGTAAGTTAAGATAATAGGCACTCCAACCAACCAGTACGTAAAATACTAGAACACCAATGCGGCAGGATAACATCCATAAGAAGAAGTTTCAACTAACCATGATTATACACTACCTCGTTCTAGATTACAAGAAGGTAAGTTTCCTAGATTTCCGTCGTGATTAGCGGAGCTCTTTGGAGACAAGACACCATGCGTAACAATCTGAGGCTCATTATAGCATGAAATAACAGTAGCACTGACGTCATTCTGGTCATTACGGAAACAATTTGTATAACAATACGTGTGTAAGAAAAAAAATTCGAAACTACAGCAGCACAAGCACTAACATATAATCTGTTGTCCTTGAAGAGCAATGACACTGTCTTACGAACGGCGGTTTTCCTTCATCGGTACCTCAAAATGCAAATCCTTCGGAAAAACTTCCATCAGTGACGACAACGTTCAATGTTAGAGGAGTTAACAAAATATACTCTCCGAAAAAAACTCAAGCCAACATCACGACGTATCCATCGAATAAGATCGTTCTTCTCATGTTTAATAAAAATCTATCTAGTATCATACACACACTATATGCTAAGGATATACAATCAACGCGAAACACATATTTTCACCTCGTGACATCAAAAGTTAATGATATAAGTTAACACTTCAAATCCGATTTAAATACAACGTGTTAGGAGTCCATTTCTTTTAAATCTTTACATGAAACCCAACGATAGGATTTGCAGACCATAATTTGTAACCAAAGGGAAATTGAGTAAAATAATGTTATATACAATTTCTGTTTGCAAGGCATCACAGGAAAACAAAACTCTATTCGGATCAACTAAATAGGAGGGAACAACATTTTCATTTATTTCAAAGAAAATAATTGTTATTGTACTTCAAAAGTCTTAATTTTAAAAGAATTGGAGTTGGGTATGATAACCATGGACTTCTGGATCCATACTTAAATACAAAAGAACGCTCACATCCAAGATCCGACAAAACACTAAAAAATCTATTCAAAAATATTGTTTTACACGAAAATTGTGAGAGAAAACTACTTTTCTCTACTATGTCAGAAACTCGAATTTTTACCTTCAATCCCATTACTTCTTTAAACTCTTCACAAACTTATGACGAATCAAACACCCATACCAACGAAATCCTCCACATCTAACACCGATCTGCGGTCGCACGATGGCGATGGAAACCCCGAAAAAGAGGTGGGCGCCGCGCGGGTTCGCTCAGTGCGGGAGCATGATAATTAAGCACTTCCCTTTACAAATTAGAGTTCGTTAGAGGTAGGTAACGCGTCACAACACGAACTTCTCATGTCTCGGGCGCTCAGCTCCCGCCGCCGCCGCCACCCCGCCCCGTTTCGTGAGCGGGATCTCCCGTCACCGACGAGATGCGTGTGAGTGGCGCCCTCCGTGGAAGTTAATCACGAGAGGAAGCCTCTGTCGCAGAGGAGCCCAGAAGAATAGGAGGAAGCGTACGAAAAGGGCGGCGAACACGAGATAACGAAGCATATTGCTACAAGGGATAAATAATTAAATAAGCGGTGCATCATCTTTACATATGTGTAAATGCGTAATGCAATCATAGAAATACGAAGTGTAAAAAAATTATACAACAATCGACTTCAAACATAACTACATAATCAAATCCCTGGTATCCTAAGTATGTATCCAAGAAATATCATAAAAAATCTGATTTATGATACCCATTGAAGCGGCTAAATTTGGTAATAACTTTTGGTTGGAAGAAATTCAGTCATACCTTCAGGAATCTTCTTTGACTAAATAAACTCGTTCTCCAATTTTCTGACACTGATTAGCAGTAACGTGGTGTACATCACTAAAGACTGATATATGAATAAAATATCCTACTGCAACCAGTCTCATATTTCAGTTTTGTCTTACATACATCAATTAAATTCATAATGAAATGAAAAAATATTCTTCTAAAAGGCTAAGTGAAAGAGAATACATTAGCCAACATTTAGTCTTCAAATATCATTATTCTTCATTAATGCCACAACAGATAAACACGTTGCACATTATTTCTAGAGGTCCAAAATTTTCAGAACGTTTTACAAGTTGAGTTTGTTTTACAAGCATTCTTGTTTAAATTTCTTATTTTTATAATTTATTATCCGTTATTACGGGCTATCATTAACAAATCATCGCACGCAGAGCGAGTACTCCTCAGCGTGACTCCGATGTTAACGGAGTGCATTCTCTGACTTGGCAATCGTCCCAGACCAGAAAACGAACCGTAAGCGGAGACGATGGCGGCGGCGGCAAGGAGATTACGCATAAGAAGTCAGGTCTCCCGTCAGGTAATGAGAGATGCTATCTCCGTGCCCCTTCTTCCGAGCACGGCGCCTCTCTGCGCTGGCGGAGAGCTACGCGCAGTACCCCCTTTGCAACGACCCTCACGGGAACATGGCATAGACGCCTTGCGAAAGCTCCTTTTTCCAGACGCTCTGCAAGACACGTAACGAATCGTGAGAGTGTAGCTAAGACTGTATAGACTTGCGTGAAGAAATAAAATAAATTTACATTGACGTTCCAAACAGAAGTATAGCAACAGAAACGTCATCATCGTATGCTATATTTTTCATTCCTTTTCTGCGTAGTCGGACGGAGCAAATGCCATAAATAAATTATCGTACGTTAGTGTTCAAAAAGTGTTTGAGATTTCCTATTATTTCATCTTTCACATTTTCCTTTCCGAATTTAAAAATTACATCAAGGAAATACGCTACTTGACTCATTTATCTGAAAAGGATGCTACTTGAGTTGAAAAGTTGACAGGGCTCATGCAGGTATGAACACATTCGTAGGTGAATTACGTAATGTTCCATCGTGTACCATAATGTACCATCATATACTATTCATAACTGTTCTGATGTCCTGTTTACATTGTTAATACTAAATATGAAATAGAGTGAAACTCGCTTAGCAGCTAGGGGAAAGTAGTCCACCATATTACTCAGGTAAATAAAAATATCTTCCTAAATAAAAGTTAACGTTAGTTTCATTCAATTTCCCGTGCGCTCCGCGAGTGTTGAGCACGCATCATAAAAAAAACAAACGACGTAAAATCTTAAGCTTCCGAGATATCGTGCTTTAGTGAGGACTTCTTAAGAAGTCTTAAATTCCAAGCGAATCAGATAAATTATACGAAAATGCATCAATAGAAAATCAAAATTCAAGAATATACATTTACGCTCAAAACTGAAACATGAAAAAATCGCGCTTAAAAAATTGAAATCGCAGTAAAAAATAAAAATTTTCGCCAAAAATTCTTCTGATTTTGTCAAGAGGTGGACAAACCGAGGTGGACGTCAAACAAGAAAAAGTCTGACAATAGAGCAATGATTTTGAGAAAATTAAACAAAAATCATTTCTGGCCCTAGTAGCGTTAGGGGTGGAACGTTTGAGTTAAAACTATGACCAGAAGGGTTTCTTTTGTACCCAACCGAATGAACCGAGTCACATGAAAATCGGTGTGAAATTTCTACCACATGCATCCTAAACGACCTCCAGACAGTTCGTTTTCCATCCGAGTTGCCGCTTATTGTGAGATTAGCTGAGTTCCCGCCGGACTCGTTGGTTTGGGTCCCGTGGTCCTCTTGCCACCCTTCCCAAAACGGTATAGTTCGATTGGGTCCCACAGTCATTTTCTTAATTAATTTGCTTCTTGAAGAAGGAGACAATACCCCACCTTCCTGACAAACTGGATTTGCCGATTTTCGCAAATCAAACCTCAAAAAAATCTTTGTTTAATATATTGATCAATATCTTTATTCGAATGCATGTCCTTTTCTCGCTGACTCATTGTGTTCATGTATATTTTTAAAACATACTGGACAAGTACGGGCTGAACCATATTTTCCGACATTTTAATGCTCACTCCTAATATTAAATTGAATAGTTAAATATATTTTTGTTAAGCATATGACCCAGTATGGTTGAAATGTTTAGTTTTGGGAAGCATTCAACTACACAGAAATGCACATGCCATGTACAGAAATGTTCCTCCTCCCCACACCCCGCGTGGGACGCAATTGAACCTCGGTTCTTCTGACAAGAAAACACTGAAAGGTTGCTAGGGAGGAAAAGTTGACCACGGGACTCGACTGATTTAATAATAGTTTTTCTTGGTCAGAAGAAGTTGGGAAGCAAGCGAAGATAAAGATGATCGCGGGATCCAATCGATTGTTGAGTCGTTCGTTCCAATTCCCGCGACTTTCATTGTACCAGGTTTAGAATTTTGTGCGTAAATAGTTGTTCTTGCAAAACGTTTGTAATATTAAATTATCAAAACAATTGTGAATCCAATCACGCAACATAAACAAAACATATTTAAACATAGAAACCTACCAACAATAAATAGCAAAGAGAACTTCAGGAAAATATTTTTTTTTTGTGGGGCTTTAGTTGACGAGCCCTAAAGCCCCACAAAAAAAAAAAAAAAAATTAATGAAGAAAGAGTTGGCAATGTTACACAATGCTCATTTAAAGCTATCTTCATATTCATATTTTAAAATTACAAAAATAAAACCTAATAATGTGGTTACAAAGTACGTTATAAACCTCCTTCACTGAGTCTTACAATGAAATGCATTGTTTGTTCGTTTCAGGGTGTTGAATGTTCAGCCACTCCGAAATTTCAAATTTCTCTGTCATATAGTATCATGATATTTTTTTACTACCATCCATATTACTTAAATATCTATGTTGCGATTCCAAGAACTTATGCTAATCAATTTTAATCATTGGCTAATTTTATTTTTGCTTTAATTCATCGTGAGAAGTTGACATCTCATTTATTCTTTTATCTCGCCCCAAATTGAACATACAATTCCAACAAACAAGTTTCATATTGTGATTTGCTTTGTAAATATGTTTGAGCCAGTTTTCTCAATTCAGTAATTTTACTGGTATGAGATTACTGACATTCTGCAACTCTCACTTAGTTTTTCTAAAACCTGTTTTATTGAACTCGTTCTATTAGTCACGATTGAATGAACTTCATATGTGTTCAGATCAACTAATGTTTGCTATTTGACTGTTCATTCATGAATATATCAACAAATTTCATGTTTGTTAATACAAAGAGTTCCTCTGAATTGTGTTTCATTATATGAATGTTGTGTTTTGGCATACATCCCTTCTGTTTCGCCTCTGTTTTGTTTTACGACCGACAATGTTTGCGTCATTCATCTCGGTTTGAAAATTTAATAAATGGTTGCGGTCTAGATTTTGCATGGGAGTGATGATATGTATCCATGAAAACAATACTTTATTCTTCAGAGATAATAACAGCTCTGCTTATTGTAAAATTGTATAATGTAGTTTATTGAGTCCAAGCATAATGAAACAACAAAATTCATTTCTCCTGAAATGTATATTTGTAACTCAGCTCTGTTCGGAAGGCCCCAACAGACTCTGTCCAGAATTGGAAAATTTTCTGTGGTTGTTAGCTTTTTTCGGGTAAGTGGGACAAAGCAGCACAATAGCAGCGTTTCATTGACGATTTCCCAATCACACTTTTACGTCTGTGGTTTCCACAAACCAAGGGATGAAATCAAGCAATGAACTAGTGAAGGGAGATGGTGAATGGCGTGGGAAATGGAAGAATACCCTGGACAATTCCACCCTTACTGAAAATACCTGTAGAAAGTGGATAACACGGAACACGAGTACACCTTAACGAGCTCAACTCGATAACTTCATTATAAAACATCAAATACACAGTGAATTAATATAAAATTTCCTGTTTTAATCACATCTCAAAATTTAATTAAAAACGCACGATTTCTTAATGCCGCCACACTGTGATACTTTACGTTATCACTTAACGTTTTCGTAAATTATATAGTACTAGTGATTCTTTCAATTATCTATACTAGTGTTCATGGTCTCTCTCTCTCTCTTTTTAATGTGTGTGTGTATGTCAAAGGTTCTGTTTCATGGAAAATTGTCGCGAATGAATTGCGATATTTACATCATTAATTGATGTATAATCTGAGGGAGTTAAGTATAAAAAAAATAAGAAAATGAATGTTGACGGTGAAACATATAAGTAGGGACGTGGCGAAGCGTCCGCCGCTGGTTACACTACCTATGTAGACCCTCATTCCCCCCCCCTCCCTCCCTCGAATGCTTCGTCGTAGTTTCGTCGCCGTCGCGTTCCTCGTAACCTGTCATTACGGCGTTGCCACTGTGCGCTTCGCATGCCACCACCGCGATGACGTTGTGAGAGAGGCGAACTGCGACACGAGGTCACAGGATACATATGAGAGGAAGAACGCTGGGCGGATATTGATATAAAGGAAATATTTTTCTTTTAAATCAATCTGAAAATTCCTTTAGATTATCTGGATGTTCGGGTCATATATAAAAAAATTAAAGAGCAAACACTTCGGTTGTTTTTGCAACACGTATCACAGCTTGTTCAATTTTACTGAAGGCTTTAGAACCTGGTTGAGCATGTTGTTATGTTTCATGTTATAATTTGTTACACCTGAGTACAACCGCTGTGTTCTAAAAAAAGCACAAAATAAAT
>NNCF01127633.1:338223-412279 GCA_002313205.1 Laupala kohalensis
TGAAGAAGAGAATAAATCCATTCTCGAAACGACAACAGAACGCCCTTGATGTCTTGCTGGAAGAATACAGACACGAACTAAATCTATACTGTTACTCAAGGCTTACCTGGACATTTAATTCCTTAGTTCATTCCCTACATCTTTGAAAAAAATTCAAAATATTAGTATATAAATTTTGGTTGTCTACAATAATAAGCACAAGTGAGATTCTATTACATACATCAGACAACCATAAAGTGAACTATTGTTTAATATTAAAAACATTAAAATAATGACTTATCTTTATTTAGACCTAACCAAGTGCGGGATTCAACCTGTCACACTTTGGAGATACGGAGCCAAGATGTTGTGACAATAAATATACACTAAATTTTTTATTACTTAAAATAATTGAAATCAAATTGTTTTATGACAAACTATTTCCATTCACTGAAAATTGCGGAACAATGAATTGAAAAACAAAACCTAGTACACAGACCTTTGCGAGACTTCCAAAGACAATAACACGATTGGAAATCCTCGCGTTTGCAAACAGACGTGAGGCCACGGGACTAACAGCAGCCAATCACACGTTGTTTCGCGGTGTCAATACCAGCGGCGGCGCCCCGCGGAGCCGACCGGTCTGCGAACGAAGCCTCACACTTCGCATTCAATTCAACAGCGCAGTGCACATTTGAACTTACAGGAAATCGTTAATGAATTCCATTCGTGTTCACAGTTCAATTTGATTTTCACTTCAATCAGTTTCGTCAGCTCTAAGAAATAAAGCGTGACTCCAACCATGTCTGTAGATCGAGCAATTTAAAAAAAATACAAACCAAAGCTTTGTCGGGAGTAAAATGAGGTTCACGTTAAAAATCATGCGACAAAATCGAATTCTGATAATATGACACGAGTGAAAATTGAAATAAACAATACTGACGTCGGATACAGATGTTATGCAACGACACTCTCCGCTCGTTAGCGCGAATCCCATAAAGTGGGGTGGTATCAGCTACGAGACATTAGCGCGTGTCTCGCACGCAGCGAACAAAGCGAGCAAGCAGAGGTCGCTCGCTGTAAAACACGCTCTGGATTACGCGAAAACTGTGCGGGTGCAACGTCTCCCAACATCAGCGAAAAACAACATTAAATTGCAATCAAGAGAGCGATTAAAAGAAGTTTTCAAGATGAAATTGATCAGTTAGATACGAGTTTATTTTAAAGCGAAGATGAACTATAGTTTTTGATGTCAAAAGCAGAAATAACGCATATTAGCATAACTGTACTGACTCCACAAAATAATTTTTAGTTCGTTAATCATCATATACATTAATACGCAAATGTCCCAGAAAATTTGCGTTCCCTTTCTTCGTAACCGGGCGGAGAAATCACACAAATGATAGTATTTTAGAACTTTAAAAGAGAAGATTTCCTACTGTTTCATCTTTCACGTTTTCCCCTTAGAGATGCCAGTATTTAAAACAACTCCAAGGAACGACTCTACTTCACTCATTTATTTGAAACGGAAGCTACTTGACTACTCGAGTCCTTCCAAATGTGTCTCATAAGTAATCATCAATATTCGTAAAGAACTGTACATGCTACGAAATGCTCAATTGTATATTATAATATACAATTCACAACTGTTCATGTTCTCTTTGAACTGTTAATGCTAAATACGAAACTGACAAACTTGCCTACAGCTAGCAGATATGGGGTAAAATGGTATCTGCCATATTATTCAGATCAATAAAATAGTCTCGCTAAATATAAGTAATTGTTCATATTATCATACAGAATGTTAGCTACATTCAATTTTCCGTACGATTTAGCTACTATAACATTATCTGTCAAGAATATTTCCCTACCCGTCGTAACAAGGATTTTTTTCGGTTTAGATGTCAGGCAGGGACGGGTATACGATGGAAGGGGGCTAAGAGAGCTATAGCCCCCCATTGGACCTCAACTCTTTATAGATAAAATTTAAGTTAGTAGTTATAAGTGTTGTTATTAATACTACAATTGTTATTAATAATACCATAATAATTAAATTAATAATACCATGTCAATAACTGTAATAAATAATAGTTGTTATTAATAACACCAGACTTAATTGCTTATTTGATGCATTTTATTTAAAGATAATATTTATAAAATTTGTGTTATAAAACTATAATTTTTAAACAAAAATGCTCCCCGGTTAGCCCCCCCCCCCCACTCTCTTGATTACGGTCTGCATACGCCACGGATGTCAAGCATTCTGGAGATCACGTCAATAGAAGAAAAAAGATCCCTCAGCAAATTCCGCTCGTATTCTGGAAGCAGCTGAGGAATATACATGATATAAATTAAAATTGAATCTTGATTATCGTTCTTAATTGTTTAATAGGTGTGACTCGAGAAACTATTCAAGTTATATGATCGTGGTCGCGCATCCAGAAGAGTAGCAACGTCTGCGCATGGTTGGGTTTCAGGAATCTAACTGCGCTTATTCCAACACCGTACTCCTCCACCATTAACCTTCGACTCTATTAGCGACGGTGAAACCCGACAAAGATACGAGAGGAAGGTATGCCCCCGACAAAGATACGAGAGGAAGGTATGCCACCGGATGTTAAACCAGAGGCGGTTCCTGCAGATCAAAGTAAGGTGATTATAAATTCATTAGTCTCGTACCATCCACAGCCCTCACCAAGCAATAAAATTCTTTCCACCCCTCGAAAAACATACGATTTCCGCGAACGCAGACAAAATATAAACGCGTTGTTTCGGTCGTATTTCCAGACCACATACTAGAAGATTATTATTCTGGATTTTATCATTATTCGGGATTTCACTCCATTCCGCTTTTTCATAAAAATAGGGAAAAGTGCAGTCTTGCATCTTCAAGTTAAAATATGTTTACCTGTGAATATGAACTGGTAATGGTAACATTGTGACTTTGACCCTGAAGGAAGTACAGAACCTCACTATAATCAACGTATTACGTACAGGTATCTCTTACCATTAGTATGGGTTATACTCCCAAAGGGCAACTATACGACATTTTTGCGAATTATCGCTTGTGCTACACTGCACCTTCGAGGAAACAACTCTCTGGCATATGTATGTGTGGCGGGTTCCATCACATTTCGAATTAGGAAACATGACATTCCTACTTCGGAATGTGACGAAACCCGCCATACTTAGTTATGCGAGAGGGTTGGATATTGGAAGGCGCAGATCGACAAGAGCAATAATTCGAGAGAAACACGCATTGGTGGTAGTATAACTCACACTAATGGTTAGAACAACCTGTAAGTCATACGCCGATCACAGTAAGGTTCTGTGCTTCCTACAGGGTCAAAATCACAATGCTACCATTACCAGTTCAGCAAAAAAACAAAACAAAAAACAGATTTGAACTTTTTTTTAAATCGGAACTTTTTTTTAAATCGGAAAAGTAATGGAGTTACTAACTTGATCATTTATGTGCTAGCATACCATGCGATTCCCTATCTTATTCACGTAAAACGTTTTCTCACGGTCACTCAGGAATGTGTTAAGGAGGATGGGGGTGGATACCCCCTCATTGGGGGTGGTTATATGATGAGACTTAAATTTTTTATACCAATGTACTGCTTATGCGTAATGTCACTAAATGCAATGTTTTTCATCACGAATCAATCAATTTAAACGTGAAAAACCCCTAATTTACCGAAAGGGGTGAAATGTTGAAGGGGTGGCTCGCAGATGGTTCCTTTCGTCGATGAAAAACAAGGTAAACCATGTTTATTGGACAAGCTGAGTAGTTTTGGAACATCTGAAATACACAGTTTTCAGATGGAGCGGGGGGAAATTGGGGGGGGGGGACATCAGATATGGGAGATTTTTTCCATCTCAGCTACTGGAGCGTACATTATTGAGTCTGTATACGTGAGACTAGTTCTCCCCGACATTTTGAAATGTGATATTTTTGCTCGATTTTCTCGAAAATTGTATTTATCTTCACTTTAAAGGTGTCGCAGCTCAATGGGGGCTGCACAGACAGCTCTCAATAAGGTCTAGTCTTGATAAAACATAGGAGCCGAAATTTGACTCTGATACATATTCAAACATCGAAGTTATGGAGCGATGAACTTACTGCGCCGCCAATATTGTGGAGCAGTGCGTGTGTATGTATATTGACGTACTTTAATGATGTAAGTAAAATAATTTTGCAACCTTTTCAAACATTTCAATACAATTAAAAATAACAATATTAATAAATGAAAATTACAGCTTCATACTACTTATTTCTTCTTAACTTAGAGCGTAGTAAATAACAAAAAATATATTATATTTCTCCATGGAAAGATAATTAGCAATAGTTGCACCGCCGTGTTCAATTCTATGCTTCATTCTAGGCATTGTTTCATACACAAATTCATTAAAACTAACTTATACAAATTATGCATTCCCGCAACTTCAACAATAGATATAACAACATGTGCTGAAGTTTGTTCTTAACTGAATCACAATCACCGGAAACGGAAAAGAAATATTTAAATGAGAATAAAAACATGATATCGTAATATGAACGTTGCTACGCTTATAGACTCCTCAAATTTCGGAAACATCGAACATTTACTGTTCTTGACTTTCAGCAACATCCAGCATCAAGATGAATAAGTCGGGTGTGTTGAAGATAGGCGTACTATAGTCGACACCATGTAAGGTTTGAGCGTTTTCTGACTTGACACCAACGTAGATTCTGCAACACGGACACTTTACGTATATGTCACAAACACACCAAATCACTTTTTTCGAAGGACAAGTATATTAGATGCAAGTCTATCTACAACTCGGAATATTTATATTATTATTTTGAAAAAGGTAAGCACAAAATTATTTTTCTCCCTGTGAAATGTATTCAATTTACACACGAGGACAACTTAAAATGGAAGGTAAACATTCTAGGGAAAAAATAAGTTAATTGTCCGGTGAACATCTTGAGTTGTTTTACACGAATTTAAGTTAATTTCTTCAAAAGTCTTCTAGGGAGCAAACTAAAATTACCAATTCCCGGATTAAGATGCAAAAGATCAGTTCAAATGTGTATCCTATCCTTCGATACATCAATGTCAAATGATTTAGAGGAATGATACAGCTTAATAAAAAGCACGACCGTGGGCGGGATTAAAGCCCCTTGAAGAATCAAGGTTCCGCTAGCGAGAGACCAGACTCCGATGCTCCGTTCCCTCACACACAACTGCTCTAATTGGCTAATTGGCGGATAGAAACAAGAGAGAAGAGACGCGTTTGTCGGAGACGGCTTGTGTCGGTTGGCGCAGGAGACGTTTAGGAGACTCACGGCGAAAACAGCCAGTTGGGTTCTGAACTCATTTCGTTGATGCCATCACAGCACGCACAAACAAAAATAAAAACGGAATGGAAATATTTCACTGAGATACCACATTATTGTCCATATTAATTTGTTATATTTCATTACTTTTTTAATATTACAAGGAGAAACCTCGAAGATTTTTATTCCAATAATTATTCTAAAGATAGTGTAATAAAAACACTCGAGAAAATTATACGATAAACAAGACTCAGCGACTTAAGAACACAACATTCTGAGTAACATTACTGAACGTACCAAGATCGAAGCTACTTCCGGTAAGTTTTCGGGAGTGTAATATTAAATTCCTAAATTAAAAAATATTACCTGCATGTTGATTAAGATTTAGATATCTTAGTATTAATTTCCTGTTTAAAGTTATATACCAACGCCAGAAGCAATGTACACATACAAGAATCTACTTTTAGTAAAAAAGAATTGTCAAAAACAAAGAATTAAGAAGTAAGCAGCTTCAAAAATCGACGAACAAAAGCAACGACTCCAGAAATAGGCAGATAATGTAAAGAACGGCAAGAAAATAGCTGACAGAGCAGAAAAATAAAAAACTCACATTCAACTAGGATATTAGAAATTTACTCTTTATGAAAGAACTCACCAAACGCCGTAGACGGAGTAAGTTACTCACCTAAAAAACAAAAGAATAAAACAATGAATGCATTGAAATTAAAACAAAACCATGAAAGATAATTCAAAACGAAAGTAAAAATATATAATCCAACTGAAAATATTTTGCAGGTTAAGTGATAAAATATTCTAAAATCCTATACTCAACTAGGAAAAGAATATTTCCATTGGAATAGCATAGCATCTGAAAATAGACAAAACTACATAACTGAACATCACCTCACACAGTGACATTCCACGACAATCCTTCCTGTCTGAAAGTTTTATGTATAATCGGTGTCCTGTCAGAGTTGACGAGTATTGGAACAATCCAAACGATTCTTGACGAATTCTTTCTTGTCCCCTAGTTTAATTCCGAGCACCTGACGTGGCCGAATCGTATCATTTCCAGTCTCATACAGCGTCGTGATCGCAATGCGCTTCATACAACGCAGCTTAATTATTTCTTCCGTAAAACGAATATTTTTTTCCAAAGCGTAATATGCGGGCGATACACACAGAAGCGATAACGAAACTTCAATACGATAGAGCGCTTATTAAATGCTGCAAGTTCAGTATAATATTTTTTATCGCGTATCATAAATCAAGTTTGACGGAAAATACTGTATTTCCCTGTAGATGACGTCGGAGATGAGACGAAAAGAAACGGTTGGATCAATAAACCTATTCAGCACGTGAAGTGCTGATGAGCAATCAATCATTTCCTTCAAACGCAAATTTCATTATTTTGACAGAGTAAAAAAATATGCCCCGAATTTTTGCCGATTTCTGATTTAATTTTCCAAGTTCAAATTTTCATCTGCATTAACTTTACTTACTGAACAACAGTGGCCGTTACAAATTGAATGTTAAAAAGTTCGTTTTCGCACCACTTACATTGATTTAAAATGCGAAGCAAATGAGCTGCTCAAATTTTCAACAGATTTGTTAATAATACCTCGTGCCATCGAGGGGTTGAAATTTAAACCAAATTTATCACAGAAAATCTTAATTTTTGAAACTTCTGAAAGTGAGATCCTGATTATCCCATTTATTGACAATGTGAGTCCCAAACTTTTTGGAGTCGCAAAGTACAAATCAAACGGCTTATTGAAACTATAAAACTAAATAACGGCTTACCTCGACAGTTATGATGGTTGTTCTCAAAACTGAAAACCATTTTACGTTCAAAAGTTTCAAAAAGTACTATTATGTCAAATTCGTCGAAATTTCAACCGCTCGTTGGCACGTGGTTATTGTGAATATTGAAGTCCCATTGTAAAACAGAATAACTCTGCTTAATATGTGAATGAAATCATTCATCTCAATTTCAACTCATCTCACTGTGATTAAGCGGTAAAGTATTGTACATGTTCATTAGAATCCGATGCACCAAGCGATAAGGAATCGACGTGCATAAAGGTCCAAGTTCACAACGAGTCGAGTTCTATTCCGGCGATGTTCCTATTAATAAATATAACCTTCAAAGCAAACTTACAATTAGACACGCACTACTATTACTTCTCAATCATGCACACGACATAATTAGAATACACGGGGGAAAATATGTGCATACATATAAACAAATCCAAATATAACCTAAACTTTCTTAGAAACCGTTTCAATCATCGTGAAGATTGGGATTAAAACACTCGTTACGAAGTGGAAAATAGCTCGCAAAGATACCTGACGATATCAACAAACACCTCGCCGGTCTCCCTTCGATCGTGTTGCGTCGTCTACAACACCGCATTAGAGCTCTCGTGACGCCGCACGCGAATGAGAGCTATAAAAATAGACGCTCTGAAGCACATCGACTTCCGCAAGGTGCCAGGTGTCGCGTCGCCGCACCAAAAATACTTCGGATCTCAGAGACGCGCGTATCGGCAAAGAGTACTTGAAAGTTACAGTCTCAGTGATGATCGAATATCAGATTATCGTGAACAATTGCTTACAAATTAGGATTGGGCTGAGCACAATCTTCAACTACCAATTTTATATGTTAATAATAATAATAATAATAAATTTATTGTCAAAAAACAGTACAAACTGCGTATGACCACGTGGAGGGAAAAAACTAATTTACTCTCCGGAAGCAAGCAAGGGACCATCCCATCAATTCCGATCAAGGGCCCTAAGGCAGAGGCGGATTCAAAAATTTCAGCAAAAGTTCCTAGATAAGATAAAAAGTTAGCTGCGAGTAATAATACATATATTATGTCAATATGTTTGTAATTTAACGCAAATATGTTTGTAAATTTACATGTACAAGTTATTATCGAACTATATGTTATGTTGACACAATCTCCAGAAACAATATCTTATACGCGTAATGTATAATAAGACATTACATTTTGATCGATTTGAAATGACGAAGGGCCGTATGTGACCGATTTTGTTCCCTCGTTAAATGGTAAATGAATTAAGCAAAACTTAACAATAATATAACGATCTCATCATTGATTATTTTTTATCTCTGGATATAAAGCCCACTCTTCCACAATTCCACCCGAATCATATCGAAAGTTTACTGCAAACACGAAACAATAGTTTCGCAAAAAACATTAATACTCCAATAAAACATAGCACAAATTGTACTGCAAGGCAATTGTTATTAAACGTCACTGTTCTGACCTAAATAATAAGAATGTTTAAAAATTACAATTTTATAACATAAAAAACAAGAGGAAATTACAAAAGAAAACGTACATTAAATACACTCAAGTGTAGATATCTTAAATTAAATAAAAATATTTCCAGGACTAATTGAAGTTTTTATATTCAACATTTTAAAATCCAGTAATCGAATTTTGACAGTATGAGGAATAGAACCCCATTTCTGCGTACATTACTTGTCTTCACATATTTCCGGTTTGTTATTTAAAGGAATCTGAAGAAAAATTGTCATAATATCAGCCTGCTGACTGAGAGGCACATCAATTCTACTCCAAGTGTACAACACGAGTGAGATATCATTGTGAATATTATATTGTAAACTATAATCAATATAAAATTCAGATAATATTACGTACTGACACCCAATTTCAGGCATTATTTCTTGAACACCTTTCTTGCTAAGTGTCGAAAGTTTTGTCCATATTGAAAAAATGTTTAGTAAAAACTCACATAAAACCACTTTTGAAATAAAGTGCTGAATGTATTAGTGATATATTTTTTAACCTGACATTAACATGGCAGATATAATAAGGAAATATTATAGAAAAATTACAGACGATTCTAATATTGCATACTTACTAGTAAATTAATTAAATCCTAAGTTTTGTAACTTATTTAGTGCTTTTTGATGATAAAACGTCACAATTATCTGACGTACTAACGAAGTATTAAATGATACGAACTAATGACATCACTATCGTCCCTAAGTGATCTCCAAAAGAAACATACTGGATTTGTCAATTTTAAAATATATTTGAAATCGCGATATGTTCGTAGGCGAATAGACGAAAGAGGGGTAGAATGAAGTGACGGTATCGCATACTTCCCACGAACACAACTCTCCAACACAGTTTTGAACACGACCACCAGAAATAACTTCTTGACTAATCGCGAAGACGTGGGTGACGCGATCTCCGTCGGGTCTCGGGTTCATATTTCGAGGCGCCGCAAAACTTATTCTGGCAATCTCATGTTTATTTCCGCAGCGGCGGCGGCGGCGGCGGCGGCAGCAGCAGCAGCAACCTCGGCCACGGCCATGGGATGTCGGGGAAGGGTTGGGATAAGGCAGGAAAAATTATGCGCGAGACGGGGCAGGCGGCGGGCGAGTGCGGCGCCGATAGCAACGGGGCGACCGCGACCTCGCCGGCACGCAAACGCGTTGCACCACGCAACGTGTGACGCGGCGGCGGTCGTCGCGACGTTGCTTGCCGCAGCCCCTACGCTACCGCAGTCGTAGAGCCGCGCCGCCACTGCCTATCACAGTAGCACGCCGGCGGTGGCGGTAGAATGTCAAGGGTGACCATCGAGGTCGAGGGTAGGGGTTGAGGCTGCGGAGGAGAGGAAATGAGAATTGCGGTGGAGGGGAGTCACATGCGTGGGGTCGAGAAAGGGTTGAGAGCGAGTCTGAAGAAAACATGAGAGGAGAGAAGGATGGAAAAGAAACGATGAGCTGACCCAAGAGTGGAAAGAAAATTATAGAACTCGATAAGAGATATTGGCGTGAAGCATTTCTACTAATTATAAGTTATTTGCTTGCAATTTATTGATGCCAGAACCGCCCCTCTGACGTACAAAGTTATACCTATGAGAGGGGGTCAGTGTACAATATATTTACATGAATTATACAGAAAAGTGAACAATTCCTACTAACGCTATTTGTTAAGCTACCAACTACTTGATGTGATCAGAAAGGTATTTATTTTGTTCGTTAGCTAAGTGGTAAGCATGGAGAAAGGAGGATATCGAATCGACACTGGCTAGGAGCAGTTCAGATGATACCACTACACCACCGTTCTCTGCGATTCGTCTAACTTAATCTAACATGCAATCTAACCTGCAGAAAAAGAAACTACTCTCAAAGCTCTCGCCGACTACAGATTCTTTAAAAAGTAATCCTGTGACATTTTCTTTACGTTACAGGTTTCTTAAATATCCAGTAGCTATTAATTTTCATAGCTGATCATATGTCTATCTCCTTAGACAATTCGTTCAATATCCCTTCCGTCCAATTTTCTTCTCGGCGAATGCTCATTCATGTTTCCATGAATTTTTTTTCTTTTCATTTTCGCGATATTTGGCTATAGTTACGCCTAAATTCGGTTATGTTACTATAATTGACCGTAAATACTTACCACTAAGACACACTCAACTGCCAATGTCACACCTTATTTATCTCATTTTGAATTAGCATTTCACGTCAATTTTTAACTGTCTAGATTCATCTTGTGTCTAATGGATTTCGCCAAAACTAAATTTAAGATAACAAAAAAGTGTCCCTAATATATATTGTTTTTCACACACTTTGTTCTAGACAAAAGTATCTATCGCTTACCCGTTTTAAAGAACGTGTAAAGCATGAAAATAGGTCGTCAGATTAGATGGCGCTGAAGTCCATGTTGAGGTTTACCCCAAGGAGCCTGTATCCTTTGTTTATGCCATGGAGATTACACGCGGCTCCAGACATTCGTCATTCGGCAATTCCCGAACGACCGCTCGCCGAATAGCGAATAGTGGGGATGGGTTGCTTGCTCTTTGCCGCGTCACGAATACGGATGCTCGCCCTACCCTTAAATCTTGTCTTAAAGGAAGTCGAGCAGTGGTGAGGGATTCTCACCATTCGAGATTCATCGAATGACAAATGCCGCATTTATTAAAATACGGCTCTACGTAAAAAGTTTGCATTAACTCGACCTCAAGGATCAAAGGCAAATGTTTTCTTAAAGGTATAAATAATGTTGACAAGATCGCGCTTTCCTAATCTACCCTTTCGTTACTGCTAACCATTAATTTATATGTGAAAGATCATACAAAAACATCGATTTTCTAATTTACATTTAACTCCGTTTATTTATAAGTAAGCAAATCGTACTCACATTACTCAGTTTTCTACTTGCATAACGGCAATAACATTCAAAGATACTTAATTAAGGAAACAGTAAGAGAGTATACATCACTTCCATAACAGACGCTAAGATCGTTTAATGAATAAAAGGCAGAAGTAAATAAACAACTAGGAGAGAAAGAACATTTTTGGGGTCTCAAAAACAAGATGAAAATTCAAGAAACGCGAGGAAAGTTTTTTAATACTTTCTTCCAGAGTTTGGCACGATATGATAGATTTAACACACGAATATGATCTTGAAGGTCATGAAACGACTCAAAAAACAAACTGTGAAGCATAAAAATATTTAACAAAAAGACTAATATATAAACCATTTAATTAATAACATGCTTGCACTCAAATACCAGAGGAAAGTCATTCAGATATAAAACAAGCTATCATTTTATCAAAGTAAAAAAGTAAAAAACGACAGGAGTTTGTGGAAATAACGCGTTACAAGTTGAATGAAAAGTTACAGACGAGAGGTGAATATATGACAGGTCGAATAGCGAGAGAGATAAGAACACACAAGAGTGATTAAGATAATTCCAAATAGAAGTTCGGGACCAAGATGCGTAAACACAATTTGGCTCTACCTGGCCCGGGGTTTTCTCCGGTTTTCCTTTGATTTCAACCATTGATTACACTGATTTATTGGTATTCCAAAATAGAAACACATTTGTAAATTCTCAATATACAATTCCTCATAGGAGTGGACAATACGTGTCTAAGAGCAAATTTATGCATCAAAATTTTTAAAAAAATCACGCAAGTAGGAGCAAAAAAATATAAAACGACAACCAACCGGGAACCATTATTGTAGATAGTATACTTCAGAGATGGGCTTTGTAAGACATTTGACTTAAAGAAATGCATTTTATTTTCGGTGAAATTTACTCAACATGTTTTTAAACGCTTCGATAATGATTAAAAATCAAACTTTCGAGTGCTGCATTTACCGTTTTTGAAATTTCCTTACTATCAGTCAATGCTTGCATTTGACAATAACAATACATAGAAATAACTTAACAATAATATGGATTCGTTAGCAACTTCCGTTTACTTCCGTTCAGATCGAGCTTAAAGTAGTCAAGTATTTCCATGGTCTTCAAAAGTTAAGACAAAATTTCTAACCGTACCTACCCAACCATCCAAGGACATAAAAACACCCCGACTGAAATTTTGATTACGTAGTTTAAGCCGAACTTTTGACAGTCGGGACCACTGTTTGATAGGAAATACCAAATGATGAGAAATTCCTCTTGTCGAAAGCTATTACGTTACTGCCACCAATCCATTAAACACATTTTCACAGTAGATTTTATCGTTGAATGAAAGCGGAACTAAATGGTCATTACAAGGTCGTAATTCGATTATGACCCAATATCCGCCAAGATTCTTTCCACAGTCTTACGGACGAGAAGTGGGAAATGAAAGAAACAAGTCTCAGGTCAACCGATGGTGAAAGAGATTTTCCGATAACTAATTACATATCAATTACATCCATTTTACCCTCAACAATGTATAATTAGATTTACAACCTTATGACCATCCTACTTCGATATATCATCGACATTCATCGCTTGCAACATCGTGTAAGATATTACGTGACATAATGTGACAGTAAATATTACGTGCGAAGAATAACACATTAGCGACATAAAATTTTATAAGTCGAACGTATATTTCTGTCACATCAAGGAAGGAAGAATAAACAAATTTAATAATTCTCGCAATACGATTTTTTCTAATTTTCTTTTAGTATAATTTTAAAACAACCTCGCAGAAAAAAAAACTACGTCCTTTTTCTCGCATTTCAGAATTGTGTCATTGAGTATTAAATATCATGAAAAGCATCGTTTAAAATATTTATTACATTAAGAAAGGAATTTTGATGGAAAATCTTCCCTCTCAACACCATACTCCGTTCTAACAGTGCAATTCCAATTAGAAACGCAGGCGCGAATACACGAGCACGTGCCAGTCAAACTTTCAGGTTCCGTTGCATATTCATTAACCTCGGGAACTGGACAGCTTCAGGATGACGCATCACGGCGCAGTGGGGGTGAAGGGCGTGGTGGGATGGGAGGTCACGCAATATAGAGAACGGTGGACAACACACACGACCGAGGCCGCGAGAGACGTACGGACAGCGAGGACGTACGGATAGCGAGGGGAACCTCACGAAGCCGAAATATCGGCAGCGGAACATGAAACTATGAGACGAATGAAACGGAGAACGAATAGGAAATAGAGAGGACACAGAGAGAGCAAGAAATGTGATACATGAAAATACGATTCCACAATAGCTACGAGAGGAATGGATTTTTGCGAGGCAAAGGAACGGCGTAGAGGCTACAGGAGACAATCAACCTGGATAATAGTTACACATAATTACAGATATACATATCAAGAAATAAACAGGACACGTACTATCTAAACTCAAAAACAAATTATGACATGAATTTTCATCGAAGAACGGAGACCAAATAACTAGTCTACAATTTCACACCGAGAGAAAAGTTTTGGATGCCACATATAAATTCGTAGATAAGATAGAATTTCTCCAAACCTTTGGATGTCATATCCCAACCTAATAGTTTGGATACTACCCCAGGGTATTCATATTCATAGTGTTTTCTCAGTTCAGGTTCCAATTACAAATTCTTTCTAGCGATATTGCATTATGAAATGAAACCGATAAGTGTCAGTGGAGCTAAGCATACTGAACGCAGCATCTGATTTAACCACGCAATAACCCCTTCGCATGCACAAAACAAATTCGAAACTTGAAACTATCAATTGAATCCGAAGTTTATTGCCAATGTAAACACGATTGTGAGCGCACGAAACCCTTAAACATTCACTCGAAACGCACAAGGGGTAAAGCAGAGCAAGGTCTAGTCGCAAAGACTTGTGACTGTGGTAAGGTGTACTATCGGATTTTTTATTATAGACCCCCAACTTCTAATAGCTGTGGAGAGTACAAAAAAAATCGCAGAAAAACACAGTTATCACCACTGTATTTGTAATTTTGTTTTGCATATAAACAAGTGAAAAAATTGGTTTTATGAAAGAATATTAACTTTTTAAACCCTCAAATGTTTCAAAAAGCGTGCTATTTTTACGATTTACTATACGTCGACTCTACTACTAAATAAACTAATGACAAAAATTATTCTTATTCAGCGAATGATCACTGATGTGTTTCTGACATTTATTAATTTCAAGCTTCTACATGCAAAATATAATGAGTTATTAATTTTTGTCGAAAACACTGCTAAAAACGACCAGACATTATTAAGGAATAAAATTTATACTTTCACATTCCGAAGAATGCCATGATCATATTACAATTAAATACAAATGTTTAAAACTATTTATGTAACCTCCAGCACGTGATAAATAAAACCATGTTTTCAATTAGCGACCAGCGACGAATTTCAGTCATGCGCATTGTTGCCGCACGGATCACTCCATTGACAGGTGAAAATGACTTCAACACGCTGAACTGCTCAGCTCAAGACTGAATACGGCATCGGCAACAACGCGCGTGATTGTAATACACCGCTGGTCGATTATTCAAAATATGGTTTTATTTGTCACTTGATGGAGGCTGAGTAAGTTGTTTTATACGTTTTAATTCATTTGTAATGTGATTATGGCATTCTTCTGAGTGCGACAGTATAAATTTTATTCCTTAATAATGTGTCTGGTCGTTTTTAGCAGTGGTTGAGAAAAATTTTAATAACTTCTTATACTTTGCATATAGAAGCTCGAAATTATTAAATGTTGTCACAAATATAATACTAATCATTCGCTGAATAAGAATTATTTTTGACACTTTTAGTTTATTGTATGAACATTAATAAATTCGACGTATCGGGAAAAGCTATGAAAATTTCGCGTTTTTTAAAACATTTCTGCTATTTTAAAAGTTTCACTCTTCACTCTTAGAACTGTTATTTTAATTTAAGTACATGCACAAGAACATGACAAATTTTATGGTGTTCATTTTTTTTTGACAAAATTGACATTAACCTCGTTCAAGTTGTTGTCACCTAAAACATCTCCAAGGAATACATGAACGAGAGCTCCCGCGACGATAAAGCGTCATGGTTCGAAGTTCAAGGTTGGGAGTAGATGAGCGTGTGTCATTTTCCATTTACTTTCCATTTTCACCTGGCCTCATTCACCATTATGTAGAAAATCAGTATTAAATTCGTCTCCGTGTGATCATAAGCAATGTTTAACAGTTTAAGCAAACTCAGATCAGTAAATTAAGAAAATACTAATAACAAGACAGAGGGAAGTGAAAGGAACTAAGTAATTGCACAATATCAGAATACAGAGATATTATTTTTCCAAACCTTCAGATATACCAGTCAGCAGCGATATGCATATAATACCATATGAAACCGAAAGGAAAGTATATACGAAAAGAAATCAGTAACATTTCAAAATAACTGGCGAAACTTTAAGGAATGGTCATATGATGAAGTGTGATGTTGCCAGATCAGTCCCATGCATTTTAATTTACATTTCAATATTTATTTTCTAGGTAATTTCATGAATTTCAAGATGAGGTTTAGTGCAAAATTACTGAATTTAGAAAATTAGCATTAAAAAGGATGAGCACAAATGAGATGAACAAAATTGTAAGTCTACCACTACAATTAATGTACTGTTTATGATAATAAATTTCTAAAAACTTAATTTCGAAATAATTATTTCTAATAAACTTAAAATAGTTTTATAATGACCAGAAATTGTCGTCAAGAGAATTAGTCGCACATGTGCAATGAACATAGAAAGCTTTCGTTCTGTCTCAACATAGTGACTAACAGTATTCGCGACAAGCTTCTTTTCCTGTGTCCCACAGGAATGAAAATATTTCTCATGATCCCTTAAATAATAAAAACGGAAAATGCCATCAATAAATGATTGTGATAGGATATCACAATCACCTAGATCTAGTTCATGTTTCTCGTCATGAGGAATTATCTCACACGTGCCCAGGAATATTAATCGAAATACGTTATTCGCTCATACACTACGCGACCGGTAGAAATCAAATGCTAATATAAGTATTTCATGGCTTCACATGAACACTCTCAGAACATGTCAATATGTTAAGTTCACAAAGTTAAAATAATATTTCCAGAGCCAGTAATATTGGTAAACGATACTTTAAAAAAATTAAACACGAATTATTCGAATTAAACAAGAAATTTATAAACATACGAATTTGAAGTGATCAAAACTCTAAATGTTAAGTCCGAGGAGAATAAGAAGAGAAACTAAAAGAAAGAAGTAAATGAGTAAACAGAACTTGACCCGAGAGAACGCAATTGTTGAGAATACAATAAGAAAGGCACCGGTGAGATACGAACTGAAATGAAGTGTCATAGTATGATTACAGAGTACATATATATTTATACAATAAAATCGAGGTCAGAGCAACTATACAGAAGTCACAAGGAACACGAAAGTTCATTTGTCAGTGAAACCTGAGCACTCTCACGAACGAAAGCGATTAAATCAGGCAGCACACATCGTTCATCAGATCTCAAGGGATGTGATACGTCTTGTGCAATCTGGCGGAAGTAATATAATTACTAGAGAAGTATACTTTCGACTTTCAACTTTATCATGTAATAAGATAAAAGCGTTAGAACGATGATTAATACTGCCCGTACTTTTATGAATCTTCGTTGTAGAAGACATCAACAAAAACACTTACTCGCGCTCTTTCAACGCTATAATCGAAGATACAAGACAATTCTCGAGTCTTACATTAAAAGTAAGGAAATTCAAAATTTCTAATTTCTTTTCCAATTTTAGTCGTGACATAGAAAGTAAATTATAATTCAAATCATCGAAACTCAAAACACAGTTAAGTCATCGAAATAACAAATATATCCGTTACACTCTCAACAATGCATAACTACACAATGGGGTTGAAAGATCAAACTGGGAAAATTTAGTTCGTTCATTTGCAGTTATTATCTTCTTCCACAGTTCTCGCATGTAAGAAACATAATTACATAGTAAATATAGCCCTAAAGCCGCCCCCCCCCCAAAAAAAGTAAATATTTAAGAAAATAAAGAACATTTAGCTGGTAATATTAATGCAAAGCAGATAAATTCTCATTATCTTTTAAAATACGTCACTAACGGAGCGTAGCAACGAAAAATTGGATATATTATATAGTTATTACTTGGTTAAACGTTTCCTTTAAACAAGCTATACAACAAATGTCCTACTTACTACACAAATCAAAATAAATACAAGAAATTATCAAGATGAATATTTTGAAGTTTTCATTTACTGATATCTCCACAAAAATCTAAAATAAAATACGCATCTCTTAGAGTCGAGTCACGACAAGAAACGTATCTGTTCAATATTTTAAGCGCCACCAAAGGTAAGAGTAAATACCGCTACGACTCTTCACGTTAATTCTAGGGGAAAACATCAAAGATCTTGGCAAAACGCGAAGTTCAAACAGAGAGTAGCACGCGCGATATTCTAAAAGTGAGATTAGATTACGCACTACCCATATCATAAAAACGAGGAAGAGAGATTTAGTTTGAGCGAACCTCCTAGTAAAATATTTGTTTGGATGAATTCAGTCATTTCCCGGTCTAAGCTAAAACTGCCTCAGGGCCCTTGATCGGAATTGATGTGATGGTCCCTTACCAAAGAGTAAATTAAGTTGTCCTCCACGCCGCGATACAGTCATTACCTGCTTTTTCGACTATTTATTTGCCTCTCAACAACGCAACAACC
This sequence comes from Laupala kohalensis, assembly GCA_002313205.1. Lineage (NCBI taxonomy): Eukaryota > Metazoa > Arthropoda > Insecta > Orthoptera > Trigonidiidae > Laupala > Laupala kohalensis. The sequence goes on from NNCF01127633.1 coordinate 356,542, forward strand.
CTTACCGATTCACTCGCGGTAACAGTGCACTGCTGGCAAAACAGGAAGGTGTAAAGAGAAAGACGGAAGGACGGAGCAGACAGGCAAAGAGAGGGAAAGCGATGTACTGTGGGTAAGGGAGTCTCCGTGGACAGAGAGAAGGGAACGGAAGCCGTGATCCGTGATGGATGCGATGTACGCCTGCTCGCACGCAACCCGCCGCGTAACATGTAACTCGCGTTCGCCGTCATCGCTCCGCAACCCGCCACCACGTTCCCGCCGCACGCGGGGGTGACGAGACGTGGAAGTCACCAAGTCAACTCCGCCCAAGGAACATCAGGGAGTCTACAGATTTCACAGAAGTACATTTCAGGACTTTTAAGGCGCAGGTAGAATTAAATAACTAAAATGCGTGAAATCGACGTAGGTAAACAGAGTAACATATTCTCATTGCAATTCCAACTTAAAAATCATACCGGCCATTTAAATGAATTCTCAAATCACGATAGTGATGGAAAATTACTTCCATTTGTAGTAAATTTTCCGTAGAAATTGTTATATAATTTTCATCTATAGATCATCGGATATTTGAAAAAGATATCAAACGTTTACTAAGGTGAGATGCATAAATCACGCAACCCTTGCACCAGACTGCCATGTTCTTATATGCTTTTATGCATTTTAAATGAGTCGAGCGAGTTCCTAAATATTGTTGGTACTATGCCACTAGCTGATTAGCACAGATTAATCCAAGTGTTTTCTTCATTATTATTCACATTGTTTCATAAAAATTAGAATAAAAATAAAGCAAACAATACATATCAGTGATTTAACTAACTCGGAGTGCTGGTCTCACCTTAAGTGACTTTATATAATACATTCCTGATGTCACATGCATTTTGAAATAGAAACTTTCGGAATTTTAATTTACATATGCTTACGAACTCTGGAATACAACTAAAAGATAATGTTACTCCAAAGATGTAAAAATCTCTTCATGATTCCTTACTTCATGATTTCTTATTTCGAGACTTTTAGACATCTTGAATATATTTACGATATTTCTTTACATTTTGAATAGTCTTCGAAACTAGATATTAGTGAATGACCTGTGAGACTTATTACACAATTGGAAATTCATGTTACCTTTTTCGATAACGTTTTCGTGAACCTCTTCCACAAGACTAATGGTTCCAATGAGTGTCAAATATTTCATAACAATATTCTGGTGATAGAAGACAAACTTATGGGCGGAGTCTTATGCCAATCGACAAGCACATAGAAGAAAATAGATTGCGAAGTATCTATCATAAGGACAGTGGTTAATCGCATTCCATTCCATGCTACTACAACCCAGAGAAAATCGAATCCTGGAAACAAAAGATAATAAAAATTTAACATTGCAACAGGAAATTTCATTACTTCTAAGAGAGATTCGATAAGGGAAAAAACTGCAACTACCCATGTGGTAAATCTTTTGATGTGAAAATTATATCCTGTGTGATTGATCTATATGGCGTTGAAATAATGGTCTCCTCCACAGTTGCACCTATCAGTAGTACTTTGGGATTTATTCTATGTTCTGGAATTAAGCGTTTTGAGGGATATTCAAAAGATCTGCCAACAGCAGATGAAGGATTCGAAAAGAATGGGTGGGGTTTAAGTGATAGTAAACAAAGATTTGGGTACATGAGAAAAATTAATATAAATTGAAATAAATCATAAGCAATACACGTTTTCTTGTTAAACATCAGGAATGTCATGAATAAAACTGAATGAAAAAAAATGTATTAATGATATCAAAAACAATAATTCTTCCAATATTGTTCCTTAAAATAACGTGGTACCAAGTCTAAAGAACATAATAAATAACATTTAAAATATACTAAAATAAAATAATGTAAATAATTTTACATAAGGAATTGAGTACACGCACAGCACAAAAACAAACGTACAAAAAAAATCAGAAAGAAACTTACAATTACTGATGATCAATGTGAATATACTGGACGAGACAGTGTTCGAGGAAATTGCAAGAGTCCAGCATAATATAACTCAATAGATAATAGAGTAAAAAGCTTTCACCCAATAACTTTGATGGTAGTACGGTATTTTAAAACGAAATTTCGTGCAATATATAATGTATATATAATGTAAAATATTTTATTGGATAAATGTAAAATATACGCCATTATACCCAAAGAGGATATTTTAATGTGATATTTTAAGATAAATATTTAAATACACGGAAATCAGTAAGTAGTGAGTTGGGAGTATAGAAAGCAGTCATAACAATACAACCAACACCAAGCTTCCGGCACAAACAGTTGAAATACCGATTGTTTCAGAGATAGGATCTGGAGACACTGGTACGGTGCGGGGCCGTCTGGATGATAAGGGGAGTGGGGGAACAGGGGCACAGCGAGGGCGTCCAGATGACGACACAAACGGGTCGGAGGCGGTGGCGGTGGCGTCGGCATCGTGCCCCGGTGAGGTCAGCGCGCCCGCCGCCACCTCCATTGACGCTCTCACGCCGCACAGTGGTTCAAGATGCCAAAAAACTGGCCAGAGAACGAAAAAGTTAACCAATTTGATTAAAATTCAGTATCCAGATATTGAGGTCACTGATAGCGAATCCGTGTTCAGAATTGTCGAAAAGTTATTTGTTTTTCAAGAATATTAGCATAACATTAATTAATTACTTTTTGAAGTTGTTGACAATTTTAAATACATAAATGTCTTTAAAATGATGGTTAAGTATGATTTTTTTCAGCTGTTAGAAATGAAATAAGGTTTGTAATCAACAAAATTTGTATTTTCGCAAAAATATTTACTAAAAAATCGATTTTTATAATACTCGATGTTAATAATAAAGATTAACTTCGTAACTTTTTCATATTTGAAGGTAAAATTCATTAATGCAATTCGTAATTTTTCGGTTATGAATTGTTGCAAATTGTCAGTATTTGCAGGAATTTTAATATTTTGAAAACAACATTCTGATAGCTAACGTTATTCTGCTATTGTAATATGAATTTTTTTTTAAATTTGAAATCATATAGATATGATACTTCTAACACGAATCCTGTGCCTATCGTTTCCGTTATCACTTACGTTTCATTCGTACCCTACGCGACGACCACTTTTTCCGTTAATTGTATGGACCTCAACGCATCTATCTAAAAACCGACCTTGTTCTCTAGTCCCTGAAACATCCCATCGGACTACACATACAAAAAAATACGAAATATAACATTTTTCTCAATGGCCAGCTTTTGGGGATCCTGAACCACTGTGCGCTGTCCGTCGCACGGCCGCGCCTAGCCGCTCTTATCCATCCGTTTTGTATTCAAGATGGGCGAAGTAGAAGAACCGAAACACTCACCAATTCAACCAGGATAAGAGATTGGAACTTTAGAGAAGTACGGACGATTGTAAACTTTGTTACCCCGCCCAACACGTCCTGTTATTTCTTTGTTTCGACGATTTAGGGCAGGTTATGTCCAGAGTCACCCAGACGCACTTTCAAAAGATGAACAAAATTAGGTTCAGTTCTCTACAAACAACCTATTCAAAACTCCGAATTATTAAATAAACATACAAGAAAGTTAATACCAGTCCATAACAAATACAATGATGTTATTAATTTCTCATCAAATAATTATCACAATTACCTAATATATCGCCTGAAAATGGATAAAAGCGTATATATGTTCGAACATCAAAATTGATTCGAAGGTTAAACATTAGATGACAACACCGTTTTGCGGAATTACTGCATGGCCCAGTTACAGTTGGAGAAAAAAAGCAAATCCGATACTCTATTAATAAGATGTAAAATTACCTACGCAGATAATCAAACTCGTATATTTGGTTCAAAACGGTTGAATATCTTGACGCGATGCGTTTTGCAATGAAAATATTAAAAAGATATAAAAAGTATACTTCCTCAATACTAAAGAATTAATGCAAGTGCGAGGTCATTTATCCAGTTTAAATATGAAACTACAGGAGTACCAAGGTGGCACAAAATTCGTTATCTCAAGAAAGCGAGGTTCATCACATTCATCCGGAAAGGCCCATTCGTAAAGAAGCTGAATGAAACTTTCGCATCATATTCAAGCGAGGTGAACCAGCGATTTTGTTCTCCACCAGATTCCCTCAGTGGGATGAAAGAGCTGATTCTTCCTATCTCGACGTTTTCTCTCTGCGTGTCCCAGTATCTCTTCCCTGAACCAAAAATGTCAGAAGTATCAAAACTATAGGAAAATGTATCTTTTGGTAGAGTTGGTTCCATCAATCAAATCTGAGGAAGAGGAGGAAATATCACATGTTCAACCAGTATCGTTCACAATACGAATAACACAATAATATTATGCTCCCACAAACATCGAGCAGGTTCGCAACCTTGCTTACACTCCCTGTGCCGTGCCTCCCGGGCGGCGGCGGCGGAAGCAAGAGCGACGTAGCGCGAACCGCTGCCGATAGATGGCGGGGCGGGCGGCAGGCGCGTCCCCAGTCGGCAGGACCGTGAGGAGTGTACGTCGCTAGCTTGCACGCAGCCAGACGCTGGTCGTACGTGACGCGTGGGGTGGCAGCTACCGTCCGCGGAAAAAGATGTTGGGGGGGGGGGGGGAAANCGTCTGGAGAAGGACACGAGGGCGAGCTAAAGGCGAAGGCTGGAGAACTAACTTGTGTGGCAGATGCAAGGTCGTCAATTGTGGATTTCATCCTTTTTGCATTTTTGATTAGAACTCCCAAATTAATATGAAACATGTAGTTGGAAACACGAAATACAAAATTAATAATATTTTCATACGCAGGGGAAATTTAACGCTACATCGGTTATGCAAGAATCATTAAAAACGAAACCACTTAACTCCATAGTATCATAAAGGCTATTCAATATTTCATACTTCGCCTATATTCTTTACCTTTACATTTCATTAATTATTTTTTTATATTATTCTCCGGTTATAACTTTTTATGACCTTTCACAGACAAATTATTTTACAACGTTTCGTCGGCACATATGTGCCTTCGTCAGGAGTTTCTCAAATCCGCCGACAAAACATTGCGAGTAAAATACATTTAGTTGTCTATGAAAGGTCGTAAAAGTTTACAAATTAATAAAATAATGATGATAGTCTAAAATAGAACAATTATTAACGGATGTTTTCAACATCCACGAACAATTTCAATTTCCAAATTAATTTATGAAGTCCAACAACAAGTAGGTATTTGATAAAGTTGCAAATAAATTCACAACGAAGTATGGCTAGTACGACGATAATCAATGGTGATATATGCTGATACAGTGATACCTTTTTTTTTCATTTATTTTCATTTTGATCTTATCTCAGATCACCTTGCCGTCAACAAAGTCATCACAGGATTTACAACTCACATTACATAGAATCTTTTGATTATATTTTCCTTTCTCAACTCCATAACATGATTGCGCCCCTTCCGTTCTATTCAATCTCATGGCATACTGTATAGTTCCATATTTAATTACGTAATCTAAAAATAAAATAAATTACGTGACAAATAATGTAAAGAACTTGCATCGATGAAAACAACAAGCAACACCCCTCCGGGCGCTAGTTTATTTACTTCATCTCGCCACAGTAAAAACGGTAGCAACCTGAACAAAAATTCGAAAAAGCCAGGAGTTACGAGAAAAAGTGCAAGGAGGACATACACTAAAGCAAAGATCAAGACTCCCTTCTAAGTAATCCTAGTTGAACCAAAATGCAATAGATGTCTAAGCTGGAAATGAACACAGAAAATAGAATATTATTTTAGACACTATTATTCAACGTAAAGGATACCTTTAAGGTTCCACTCGAATTCGATACTTCGCACCAGGTTCCTTTATATCTCCTTGTAAAACATGTGGGGCCAATTAAAATACCCTTTCAGCTAATACGACTTCAATGATACCCTAAGCGAAACTTCATCACAAGGGGAAATACCGCACCTTCCCTAAAATATTGTATTTCCCAAGTTTTTCGTCGAAGTCATAGAAAAAGTTCACATGAATTGTTCGTTTGTTATTTAAAAGTGCTTTCCGTAAAAAAAATTGCACTTTTTTTTCGACTGCTCATCGTATGCAATGACTTCTAAGTTGTGCCCACCTCAAAAATGTACAGTGGGTCATCCCTATGGAACGGTCAAAAATATTAATTGGTCGCTCGATTTAAACTTCAATTTTTCCCTATCCCTTTCCTTATCATTCAGAGTTCACACCTGATTTTTAAAACAACTGATCTCAAACAATTGACGTGTGGCGACCATTTCTGTCAACAATCGACATCCGTGCTTGGATACCCGTAACGGTGACAAATGTTGTTTGTTCTTAATAATTCTGTTTATTTCAATAAATGTGTTCTTAAGAATTCAAGTGATACCTCGCACATAATTATAAAATACCGCATATCATTACTATTAATGATGTAACATGTATTCTTACAAAACATTGCAAACTATTTACACAATATATCTCATATGTATAAGTCATTTATTGAAAAATTATTGATTATTTTTTTCTTACATATTGGTAATTCGTAAAATTCTTCCCCACAGTAAAATTTGAAACAATTTGTTTGTCTTTTAGAAACATACAGTGACTGGATTGGGAAACTGAAATCTAGTATTGGGAGCCGCAATTCTTGAGTAAAACACCCTAAATATGAAGATAAAATAAGAAATTTCATTATTGATGGTAATATTTTGATTAAAAATTAAACTTGGTAATTGTGGAGCTTTAGCAACATTATCAAAGCATGATAAATTAAAAGTCGTTTTCATGTTGCTCATTTCTTTATTGGTATTAGAAAGCTTTTGGCATTCGCCAAAAATATTCCTTAACACTCAGTGTATGTTACTGATGATGGTTGCTATGCAGCCGAAAAAGCTTTCTAATACCAATAAAGAAATGAGCAACATGAAAACGACTTTTAATTTATCATGCTAAAAATTAAAATTTAACCTAATCTCCTTACGATCAAGATCCTGTCCTATCCTAATTGATCCTATAAATCAAAATTATTAAAAGAATCTCGCATACAGTATTTACTATTTGTCATACAATAGTTATATGTACGTACTCGTATATTCAATTTCATAAGCAGAAGTCGCGTTTTGACTGTCTTGCGTCCGTTTTCCTTACATGCTTTGCGAAAATTTCCTCAAATCGGAATTTCCGCTTATGCGAATTGTCCCCATCCTTAATAAATTCGAATAATTGGATTTGTACTGCATGTACTATTCTGTATTGCCAAATACCTACTTAAGACCAAGGAAGAAATATCAAACTTGTTCGAGTTGTTTGGCCAAGGAGGGTTTACCTCCCTCTGTCTCGGGGAGAAATGTCCTCTAAATATATACCACCCTGCAGCAAATTTCAAATTTTTATAGAAATCAGTTGAGTCAGCCTCAGCAATAATCGCATACAAATACACCCACCACTAATCCACTTTTTGTAATCTCCACCCTCAAAAACTTCGAGGTTTCGTCACATAGCGCAAGGTCGGCGAACCATCGTCACCGCAGGTCCTTCCTCCTGCACATGGTTTGACGGCTGAGGGATTTCAGTTGTATTTTCGCTCGCCCTAGTGTTAAATATTTGGGATGATTCATATAAATTAAAGTATTAGTTTAGTAGATTACAATAAAGTTGTTAGCTCAAATGCGTCAAGTTGAACTTCATAAAAAGTTTTAAAATTAAATTTTAAACAAAGGAGCGTCTCTTCGTTCAAATAACACTTTTATGCAATGGAAGAATGTGTAGCACATATCAATTTCAGAGACCCAGAACTTACGAAAAAAAAGAGATCTTTATGAAGCACCGGATTGAGTAAAATGGAAAGTGCATAAGAAGAGGAAAGAGTTGGAGTGAATGTGGCGAATAGCACGGTTGAGAAAGCAGGAATGCGAATAAAAGTTGGGTAGACGACTTTCGAGCCGCCGCACAACTAGCGACGTAGGAGGAGGCAGACGCAAAGAGCACGAATTGTGGCAAAGGAAAGAATGGGCAAGCAAAAAGATCCGGACGCGGGTAAGAGAAGAAAACTCCCTTGTGCAGACGGATGGGACGACCTTGCAATCCTTGCTTTTGCGTACGTGCACGCCTGCGCAGAAGCAACACGGCTTGTATGACTACGGTTGGAAACTGGACAAAACAAACGGCAGCGACACTGCAGAATGAAAGAAGGGGAACCCCCTTCTCTAGCTTCTCCAACTCAGTCGAGTCGCGCAATGGACACGGAACTGATATTACAAAACGAAAAAGCAAAGGTATTGACGCCTGCTTCACTTTGAGATAAAGATGTATTCTTTGGGGAAAGTAATCGAATAGTAAGGATACACTTTGGTTAACTGTCCGGCATTAAGAAATAATATTTCATGTTCGCGGAGAAGAACTAAATTACGTTCTAATTAGGTGGCAACGATGTACATGACCAATAAATAATTATACAACAAAATAAGTCAATTATACGAATAATAAATTAAAATAAAGTGGTTCAATACAGCTTCCTATCAAAATTTCTATTCTTGCAAAATTCGGATGAAAAATAAAGCGTGCTCATGTAATGAGGAGTGGAAACAGTGGCATGTTTACTCCGTTGCGAATGTATTCGTGTGGTGTGGTAGTATACTAAGTCATGTTTCATCAACACAGTTTACTGATTCGGATAAGATTCGATCAACACATTTACCCCACTGGTGTGACAAAATAAAATCAGATATACTTTTCATTAATAATGTAGATAGAACTCTCTAAGAGAAAAAATGTCATTGTATTACCACCGCAGTTTTTTTCATAACAGCAACTAGAAATGAAGTAGGGCGATTTGCCAGAGTTATCGTTTCAATCACATATTTTTCCTAAGTCGACAAATTTTTCGACGCTGCGTGTAGTTTAAATTTGATTCGATATACACAAAGCGTCCGCGCGCTGCTATGGATGAAGGCGATTCTTTTCCATCTTCATTATCTTTTAAAACTCCACCAGAAGTTGCGAACTGGAAATTAGCTTTAATATCATAAAATGAATTCACCAACTTGAGCGCATACCAATGAGCACATTACGAGATGAACATACGCATTACTTATGGCAAGGTGAAGCAATTTTAGCACTCCTCCCCGAGGGGCAATGATGTCTTAATTTTGATTTCGGATGAACAACGGAAAATGTGCTCAAAATATTAAACAAAGATGAATAAATTTAAAGCATAACGAATAGACACAGTACTACAACGATTCAGACATAAGAAGGTGAAATACACCTTCCTAGATTTGGAAATAATAGATAAGATCGGATGGTAAATTACTGAGGAGAAAGCAGTCAATGGAGCAATCATTACGAAGAATAGATAGACCATCGAATCAAATCGTCCTTGAAAATGGAAACAAATACGACAAGGATGATGATAATAAAAGCTATCTAGATACCAAAAGAATTGTGTTTTGACAGTACTTTGAAAAGAACTGAAATATTTCAAGATTCTTGAAGATACTTATGAAACAAGACTCGTTGTGGCGTACAGGTACTCATGGTAGACATATGTTTTGCGAACAATGTTGCAAACCATTGTTTCACATGGAGAGCCACGTTTTAGAGAATAATTGTAAAATGTAAGAAGAATAAAGGATAAAAGAAAGGTGTCACTATTAAAACGACGCTGAGATGGATAGGAATATTCCACCGTCTCACACGAATAAATGGAACAAATAATAATTCCTCGGAAAACAAAGTGACGGAAACTGTGAAGAGGACAGCGATGAGAAAATCCATCGATGGACAACGAACGAGGACAGAAAAATGAATCAGGGTAAATCATTTAAATTACTGAAAATGCAGAAGGGCTGAAATCAAACAAACAAGATTCTTCTACAAATTCCAACAAGTTTCCGATACTAAAGAAATACGTAATACATTGGAAAATTTATAATACTTTTTTCTATTCTAGAAGGGAGTGTTTAATTACCAGAAATTAAATGTGATTTCAGACGAGAGCTACCATCTCTCTCTCTCTCTCTCTCTCTCTCTCTCTCTCTCTCTACCTCCCACCAAGATGACCTCACCCAGTTATCTCACCCTGGCCGCTTCAAGTTAAATAAAATAGTAGTCGATGACAAGAAATAGTTCGAATACCGTACACACATGTATTACTGATTCTTTTAAAAAAGTAGTTTTCTCGAGTTATGGTAAATATTCCAACTATAAATCGAATATAATAATTTGTTGATATTTCCACAACAACACACTAGAAACAGTTGTAATACTTTTAATTAACGAAATGAAAAGTCAAAGTGTGAATTTTATCCAAAATGTCAAAAACAAAAATTTGGGGGCAGTCCATCCCACTCTACTACTAACCCGCACATCACGTTTACGGTATTTATTTGGCACAAAATGCAATATTCCTTAACTGAAAGGTTTTCGCAATTAAGCGCGGTTTAGGATGTATAAACAAAAATCTTTAAAAACATTTTTTAACCATTTTCTGAAAAATCTGGAAATTTGGATATTCTGAAAAATCTTTGAAAACATTTCTTTACTAAATAAGTATGCTTACTTCGTATGACTGTGCAAACTCAGGTTATTTCTATTTAGCGTCAACTAAAAGTATTTTTTCAGCTCTCCCTCAATTTTCAAAAAATACTAATTTTACTGGCCTATACCAAGTTCCTAAACAAATCAAAGCTACGGAAGACATCTCAAAAACTCCAAAGAAAACATTTACTTTATATTTAACATTTTATAATACCATACTGGTTTTAAGGAAGAATTAACCCAAATTCTTCACGGGTTAATGAAGAAGTTAAAATAATTCAGTAACCTGTATCAGAGTAATACAATAATATATTTTTACTTTTGTGGTATTTAACGTCACACGAATAAAAGTAAAATTCATTCACCCTTTAGAGCCACATAACATATGAACAACACTAGAAACTCAGCCCATAAAAAATTCACAATATACTAAAACATGTTCTTGACGGAGCGTTTTTCTCAGTGACCTAAAGGCTCCACATTCAGTTTTGAAAAAAAAAAAAACTAAACCGTGAAATGTACTTATTTCTTCCGCGTACCTTACACGTGGAGAAAATATGTGATAACTTTTGGTCAGGTGAAAATGGCGACGAGCCGAGAATGGAACCCGGGACTCTGCTTTGATCGCAGGGGTGTTTACCACTACACCACCCGTTCGCCTTCCACAACTGTACACCATTTCCACCCATACCTAAACCGTAAAATATTACGTAAAACTTATTTAACTAGTACACAAGTTTCCTAGGTAGGACTGCGTATTGACATCTTAAAAGCACTGAGCTCCTCCTCCTTCTCTCCCCTCCATTCACACGCCAGTTCAGTCATAGTTCACCAGAGAGGAGGAACGAAAGGTTGATCTCGATTTCTGGCGACGAAGACGTCACAGGCAAGGAACAGCACCACAAGGGAACTCTGCTAGAAAGCGACGAGGACCCTGCGGGAGTCCCATGGTCTCAAGGGAACACATGTGACCTCCGTCACGGTAGGGATGAAGGGAGAGGGGCGGCCAGAAGAGATGAGAGCCAAGACCCAATTGGAGAGAAGGGTTTAGAGGCTGCGTCAACACTTTCAGTAGAAGGGCAATTGCGACAGAATCAGGCAAGTATCAAAGAATATCAATAAATAAAGTTATAGTAAAAAAGAACCAGTCAAGATTGCTTATGGCCACGCGAGGTCATAATCACCTCTTATTCTTAGGAAGCATGAGATGCTGTGGATTAATTTATGGGAGGGGATCATACCAGGAGTCCGCCAACCTCCCGCCACCCCAAAAGACTTCTATGTTGTAGAATAATACATCTTACTATATAGTTCTCGCTAAATTCATTCAAATATATTGTGGAAAATCAGTTCCAATAAAGTAAACTACATCGTTGTTGCACCGATATTGTCCAGCGGCTACGCGTGCATCTTGTCGTACATCTATGGACTGCCAGTTAATTGCAAAACTAAAATTGTTACCAAAAAGGTTCTATTAGTTTTTTTTATCTAATGGCTTGTCCAGTAATTCCTTCGGTACTTTGAAAAATCCTCGGAAGGGACCATGCCCCTCATATCTAAAGCCGCACTTGTTGGCAAGTTAGGGACCATGCCAAAAATTTGATCGAAGCACACGAGAACCATCAGAGAAAACTCCGCGTCGGAATGAGAAGACGACCAGATAACTCGAGCATAAAACAACAAGGTTGGGGTGTCGATATGATTTTAATTTGTAACATTTCTATAATAAACATTTCATTCAAAAGGTGTAGAAGAAACAGTTGGATTTGTCCGCATCATACCGGCTGGATATAGTGTGAACGAAAATCATCTTAAAGAAAACAGCTGTTGCGGAATGTCTTCGACCTGTCGCCTCAGCTGTCTTTGATGCCGCCAACATCCTCCATACGACTTCATTTCTTCCTCCAAAAATCCGAATCCTTTACAAACTCTTCTTGCGTCACTGCACATTCACCGAAATTATTTCAATGTTGCCTTTCAATCGAGGCTGATGAAGTCAACGTTTCACGACTGTTGCCAATAATTTCTCAACTTCTATCCAATTGAACTAATTTTTCAATTTATTTTCTTCATTTCGGAATGAAAGAAATCGTGTTAAATCAACAAAATAAACAATGCATAAAACAAAAATTAATCAGAAATGATAAGCAAAGTGGTAAGTAATAAACAATTAAAATAAAACTAAATAAAATAAATTTATGAGAATCAATCCGAAATATTTTAACTCATCGTTTCAATCCCCTTTTTTTCTAGCAATGCTAACACTGCTTTTATTACACCTCGTGCTGTTTAACTTTCACGATCTACCACGATGTTTGTCACCACTTACGGAACTTCTCTCAAAATCTTTTGCCTCCAGAAATTCGCCCTTTGTTGCCACCATTGCATCTCTTTCCTTCTCGCTACCTTGTCTTATGTTGCTGTATTTGTAAATGGGAAATGTAGCGTGCTATTGAAGCTTATCTACATGGAGCGATAGGAGGTAGGAGTTAGGTGGGCCGCTTAGCTGGGTATACCAACAACTTGGCCCACGTGGAAAGGTTAGTAGAAATGGTTAGTAATAGTTAGAGTTATTGTTACTAGGATAGAGGAAGGAAGGTTGGCTTTTCAGTAGTCACAGCTATATGAACTGCGACATTAATGTGAAAAGCTACAAATTTTCTCATACCATCAGGAATCAAACCCGGGACACTTGGTGAGGAGCGACAACACTATCACCTGAGCCAAGGGTGGGGATCCCTTGTCTTGGAGTGGAGTTCCCAGGGACATACAGGGAGCGCGAGGGCAAGGAGTGAATGCAGGTTTGGAGGATGAAGCAGGCGCTGCTTGCCATCTTCCATAATATTCAAGATTTTTTCCCCCAAACCAACAAATTATAAGTAAGCAGAGAAGGATCAACGTATTTCATTCGATCATTGTGAATTTGCTGCATTAAGATGAAATACTCGTATCGAAATTGTACATTTACATAATGACTTAATGTCCCTCTACACCGACAATAACTAAAATGTTTCCACACCAAGGACAATGGTAAACTATCTATATAATATTCTTCACTATACGTGACAAACATTCAACATACCAAAGCAGAATAAAATATATCTCAAATACAGTATCAAAAATCTCTTTGGTAACCACATCGTTCGCGAGAGAATGCACAGAACAGAGTGACCACGAACCTTTTCATAACGAGTTATTTTCATGTCCGCGCTTTTCAAAATAAACATCAATAGAATTATTAATCACCGCTAATTCAGTACTTATATGGACGAGTTAAACATCAAAGTAATCATTAAAATAACATAATACACTCGAAACCTGTAACTCAATGCACCACATCAAGATATTGCAATATTAAAGACAAAATAACTAACAATTCAGTAAATTGCCTGCCTTTATAACAGTGTCCTGGCAAAGAGGAATCAATTAACAAAGGAATTAATAACAACAACAAAAGGTTCATATAAAACTCATTTCCATTCAAAGGAAAGTATTAACACAAATAATAGAGCACATGTCATAAAGATGCATTAAAACTAAGTGGTGCTTAATTATCGTGAGTTCAGAACAAAATTCGCAGTATAGTTTCGATTATTATAAAACAATCAGAAAATATCCATAGTTAAGTTACAATAGAAGCTACGTAGTTACGGATAAATAAAGAGAAAATAACAAATTAGGAAAAATAAATACAAACTATAGCAACTTTTTAATCCAAAAAAGACGTCTACCCGCTCTTCTTCAGTCATGCTACATAATAATTGGTAACGTTGCTTGGCGATTATAAAATAGAATAATAAGATCAAAACCTACACTAAACCGAAAAAAAACAATAGGGGACCGGAGAACAGATGAGAAAACGCGGGGACTAAATTTCTATTTTTCAATTATGATCTTATGAGTTCCGCATGAACTGAAATAGTTGTGATCATTCTTCGTGAACTTCCTTTACAACGAAACTGCAACTTTACTTATAATACTAACGGATCTTTTTGAACATAACCGCCAATGCATGCATTGAAAAATCAGTATTTTCTCACAGAAGACCATAAAAAATAAATTTGATGAAAGCCTCGAACACAAATTCATACCTTAAAGCGCAATGTTTAAGAAATTACTCTCAAATAATAAAAAACCACTAACGTTAATTCCTTCAGCATTTGGGACTTGGGTTTCATCCAGATAGCGGGAAGATGGAAGAGACTGCGACCCAATGCGGGAGGGCAAAAGAAGAGTGCGGGATGATCCACGACACTGACGCAAAAACTACGAAACGCATACTACAGTGGCGAAGGAGAGAACTGGCGACATGTGTTGGGTTCAAGTCCTCTGAATCACAAAAAAGAGAGTTGATCGTAATGAGAGTGAAGAACCCTCCTGTTCTTGAATACTTTGGCTTTCACATTATTTGGCTAATAGGCGGTGACTGTTCTTAAATTCTATTTCTTATTGAGATATTTAGTATCAAGAAATAATCTCAATAATTAACGTAGGTACTTATAAATAAAATGCGTTTAGTACTCACATGGCAATCGTAATAATCGTATATGGAAAAAAGAATTAAGGTTAAGCAGGTTACGAATTGTTTTAGCAATTGAGTCAAATAGTCCCTCATTACAAATTCCACCTTTCGTAAATCGAGATAAGCTCGTTATCTATAACAAATACCACGACAAAGACGACATGAATATTTTCCATTTCCGTACATGGTTTCTTTATCAATACATTTCCTTACCAATTTCTCCTTAACTCAACTAAAAATTATTTCCTTATCAATTACTCTTTCACTTAATTAAAGAATTTCAACGATAAAAATAAAAAATTCCCTACTGATACAATCATGGAACTGTCGTCGAAAATAAAACAAATCAAAAATTGTCAAAAAACACTTTTACAAGCAATTTCGCTTTTCCTGCGTTGATAGACAATAGAGACTTGCAATATTTTATTTATTTATTTATTATTCATTCTGTACTGACCAACCCATCTCTAAGAAGGAGTTTAAGAAATTCAAGTTCCCGCGTCTTTTCTTGTTTCCGTTATTCAATAGTTAACGTTGCTCGGTCCATGCCACAAGAAGGTGGTCTCCGTCCTTACAAATCCTAGATAAGATCTTCAGTGCCGCTAATTTTTACCCAAAATTAGGTACAATGCCGCATAGGTACAAGTTCAGCACATACGGGGGTACTGCCAACTAGGGGTGAA
The DNA here is from genome assembly GCA_002313205.1 of Laupala kohalensis. Taxonomy (NCBI): domain Eukaryota; kingdom Metazoa; phylum Arthropoda; class Insecta; order Orthoptera; family Trigonidiidae; genus Laupala; species Laupala kohalensis. Next base: position 372,290 of record NNCF01127633.1, read on the forward strand.
GTGGTGAGATAGACTAATTTGTTACATTACGATTGCTTTGTATCTCTCACGGACAACTTAATAGTGCTTGCAAGGATTTATTTATTCGCGCTGCTGGAGGTGTAACTCAAAATGGTGTACTCAATCAAGTTTGCATTAAATTTCTATTATTATAAATCTGTAAAATTAGGAAACTGTTCACATGTTTTTAGTAACCAGTACGTAAAAATACTTTGGTCTCACAATACAGATAAAAACGTCTGCGTATAAAACTATATAATGTGTAAAAAAAGATTAGTCTAAGGAAATCCCGGGCAACGCCGAGTAATCAGCAAGTCGGAAAACAAAAACAGTCTCGTAATATCCCTGTATGAAGACAAGGCGGGTATGAACGTTATGGTAAAAGAATTATTATACTGAGTTATTATTATCCATTTTTTAAATAAATAAATAAATAAAAACGAAGTAAGTAATACAAAATCCTAAAAGGGGCACTGAATTACTCCTAGTTCTTTCACTGCAAAGGCCAATTCTCTTCCTGGCGCCGCAAAGGTTGTCGCGACAAGAGCAACGAGAAGGATGTCTCTCGTTTACCTCATCCTTTTCTTTAACGATGTGGAGAGGAGGTGGTACTTTACCTAGCGAGTCGATCCTTTTCCCGCCAGACCGAACACAGTATCTTCATCAGAGGATTAGACAGGAATCGTCCGCTATTCCGCGCCCTCTCCAAGGACTACGTACAAGGCTTGGCGCTAATACACAGAATCATATTTGGAGGTGGCGGTCGGCCCCGTGCCTCATCTTCTTAGGGGCCTCCGAATTGTTCCCGAAACTCATCATATATAATTTCCACATATAACATTCTTAAAATCATTTTATATAGTAAAATTATTAATAGCTGAGTTTCCTATTAAATACAACACAAATTTCAATTTCAGTTTTTTAATAGAGCGCTGTAACATCTCTACTTATGGATATGCAAACACACGAATCTCAGTGGTCCGGTATGGGGAACTTAACACATAAGTTAAGTTCATGATTAATATTACTAAAGCAAGGCTAAGACCAAGACTATCCTATAAAAATAGTTACTAAAATCCACGTCTAAACGTTATAGGAAGAGAACAATGAAAAGAGAAAAAAATTACACAACGAGAAAATTTAAGATAAAAAAATAAAATTATGCAAAATTAAGGTTAAATTAACAGTTCCAAGTTTAATATCAAACACAACATTAAAGAAATTAAAAGCCGTAATTTCCTGTATTAAACCTTGAACTAAAGGGAGTACAGATGAACAGACAGACTTACAAGCGGAAGAAACTTGAGAAAATTCCTAGGGGAAAACATGAGAAGTCCTGACCCATCTAATTAGTACGAATTCTAATTACACATTTTAAAAAGATCAACGATCCCACGAGACGTTTCGAAGAAAATCAGGAAATGACGGAACGGTGACTAAGAAGCAGCAAGTGCTGCAGTGTTCAGCAAACAAGCGGACGGCGAAGAAAGCGGACTCAACAATTCCGTGAGGCAGTGAAAGCAAATTCGTAGAACCTTGTACACGCAGAAGCCAATGAAATGGAGATAACGGAGCACCATGTCTTGTGTCGGACAATACAAGGTAAGCAACTTAACACAAACGCATAGCGGAAGTAGCTGCTTTACTTTTCTTACGATGTCGAAGAATTCTGGGAAAAGGAAGGTGAAGAAATAAAAGTTTGAGACGGGAATCAAAGACAGATAAAAAATTAAAATACTTATTTCTTTGCAGGAATAACGATTACAAAGAAATTTAGAAGACGAACCAAAACAATTTATTATGCAAACTAAAATATTAATTACTGTAGTTATGGAAACGCAATTATAAAACGAACAATAAATAGTTCTTGGGCAGTAAACGTACCATAGACGTATCAAAAGAAGAGAAAGTATATCAAAATATATTTTGAAACATTTAATACACAACACGAAATCGTAAGTCAGGAGAACAGAAGTAACCAGTATCGGAAAACAGAAACGGCCACCGCATGGCCACCAACATTCTCAAGCAGAGAGCATGAAAACGAGAAATTTTGAGTTGATGCGTGAATGGAAGGTAAAAAGATAAGATAAAACAAGAAGATATTTACTTTAGGACGAAACAATCCGAGCGAAGATGAAAAAAGGGCAAATATTAGAATTTTAAAATCTCCATTCAGAGCTAAACATATACACCGAATAAAGTTCTTTTTTAATCTTTATTCTCGATTAAATTAACGTGATACAAAGCATACTACACTTTTTATTTAATTACTCATAAACATGAACACCTTGTCCGTCCATCGAAATTGTCATTACAGGGTTGCATTGTAATTATCCTTCTTCTGTGTTCAAATGTTATTCTATATTAACAGAGTAAATTCATCTCTTCGGCAGTGCAGAATGAGTGACAGCGAGAGATCTGCTACGTAGGCGTCGTCAAAGCGTGAAGCTGTGCGGGTTCATCGCGCCAACGCGCACGGCGGATGATACATCTCGGGTAAGCGCCCTCGAAGGGCAAAGGGTCGCGTCGAACGCCTCGTCGCCAGGTGACATGCGTCCCCGAGCGCCGGAGGATGCGCGCGGCGGCGGAGGCGGTGCATGCCTGCCAATCAATACGCGTCCTCTCACCTCCGTCGCCGGCTGGCGGGCGCTCCATCGCGACGCCCACGCTGCCCACCTGTTGCGCCGGTCCTCGCTCCTCTCGCCGCGTGCGCGCTGCTACCATGCGGAGGGCACGCGCCCTCTGCGTCGCGCTCTACGGACACGCGCGCGCTCTACCCAGGGCGGCGATAATTACGTCGTCCTTCCTTACACGGGGTGAATGCAAACTTTTTTCATTTGTATTTGTAAATAAAAAATGTAGCGTACTATTGAAATTTATCTACATTGGAGTAGATACGATGTAGGAGATGGGTGGTAGGTATTGTTAGTTGGTGTACCAACAATTTGACCCACGTGCTGGGTTAGTAGGAGTGGATAGTAATATTTAGTGTTATTGATACCAGGAGCAGTAGGAGGTGGATAAAAGGAGGGTTCGCTTTTCAGGAGTCACAGCTACATGAGCTGGGACATTAATGTGAAAAGCTACAAATAGTTTCTGGCCCCGCCGGGAATTGAGCCCAGGGTGACTTGGTGATCAGCGATCACGCACCGTAGCCACCGGAGAGACACTGAACTCGAACTGTGAACGAACGCTCCGCACTTTCGTAAAGTTTAGGGTGAATTTATTATATCCAAATAATTTAATAAAATAAACAGGGATAATTTTTGAATACAGAACACACAAGCATTTTTTATTTCATTTTAGCTGAAGTACATCACGAAACACATCTCGGTCAAATTTCTCATATTTATTATCTTTAATGCCAGATGATATGGTTGCTCATCTTTACAGTCCCTAACCCTGGGGAGGTGTGAGCTTACTATCATCATTACTTCTAATCTCTCAGGTTGTTCTTCCTCACTCGTGTTCCACTCATCAGTTCTTTAAAATGTCTCATATTGTGCACAACTCACAAAATCTTGTAAAAATTACATCTTCTTCCCTCGTCTCCAGCAGCGTCTCCATCATGTTCGTATTGAGAACAACTTATTATCTTCTTACTTTGCTAAAAACTTGCTTTATGTCGGACACTCAATCCTTTCAGATGCAATGTCTTTTGTTAGTTTATTTATCCGTTTATGAACATATATTATATTTTTCTGAAGCAATAATAAGATACATATCACCAAATGGAAATCGTTGTAAGTAAAACATAGGTCGTTACCCACAAATGCCAGTCAGAACTCAGAATTTCCTAAGTGTTTCGTACAACGAATGCACTAAACAACATAAATCATAATAATAGTCTAACGTAAATGCCAGGAATGTAAAACAGACTAAAGTAGGTTAAAACTAGGCGCATTTCATTAATAGACATAAAACGGGTACAAAGTCGGTTTTGAGAGTCGAAATAAATGAAATAGTCTTATCTGCAAAACCAAGAAGATAGTTTAGAGTGCAAGAAAAGAAAGTTACGACGCAAATTGATTTCTCTTTACTGCTCACCCCGTATTTCTGTGTTGCATTCCCTTCTCTACAGGTTTTCCTATTATTATTTACGCACCAACCAATTCTTACATTATCCAAACAACTTTGTTGTATTATTGCTCTAACTTTTACTGCTGTTACGGCCGTTACAAGTCGTAACTAATCCGTTAAAACATTCACCATTCTAACTACTGACCACGATGGTGTAGTGGCATGAGAGAAATTTCGCGTAGGAGACCTGGGCGCGGGATTGGTAAGCCGAACTACATGACTTAATACACTGGGGTATCCTCACTCCATACCATTGTCGTTTTATTTGCAGAATTCAGCATTTATTCATTCAATTTCTGAACCATATTATTACAAAAAACATTTAGAACGTCACAGTATCCATGATTCATTGAAATTAATTGATACTACAAGAATTTTTCCCCCTTTCACATTCTGTGGTAATTCGTCACGGGTTTTCCAACAAGATCACTCCTTTCTTTTTTTACACCAGGACAAATTTACAATTTGACATAAAATAGCTGTAATGGGAAAACCTCATCATTTTTTTGTACTGTTGTATTATCGTGATTTACATTATTTTGTATTACTGATTCTCGTGATTGGTGAGCTAGGACAGTTCTTGAATATACCGCTATGCAATACCTCCCCTTCCCAATTCCTTTACTCACAGAACGTAATTAGAGAAAAAGTGTTCTAAGCCTCGCCATAATACATTAATAATAGATTATAAAATAAGTAAATATATCTGAGGCGTTTTTATGAATCGTCATGGATGTGAATAATTTACAGTCACATGAAAATTCTGACTAGCATAGTCAAGAAATGTCTAAGAGGATTATAAGAGAGTTCGGTGTCTAGTTGCGGGAAATTCTTAAACTCGACACTTCCTAATGGTCATACAGCCGGGTAAGTGATAAAAAAATTTGGGTAGCATTAAACTCGACACTTTGTACCTACCCTAATGCTCGCCACCACGCCGTTCACCATTATGCTAACCGACCGACATGCCGCCAATGGATTTGGTGAGTCACTTACTGGACAGATATTTAAAGTGCTATTTGTATATTGAGTGGTTTTATTTGTATTCCTATTACCTTATAATGTTTGAATTCCACGCATTCTTCCAATAAAAATCAACCCAAACTCGACGTATTTATGACTTTCCTGGGGTTTAAGCTTCTGTTTTTACTCATTTTTGTTGTATATGGAAAGTACTGTAACCGTGTAAAACATTGGGTCGCGATATTTTGACGGAAATATCCGTTTTGAGAGTCCCTGATTTCGAGAAAATGGCACGTAATTTCCACTAGTAATTTTCTCGATGCTTTTATAAAACATATATAACAGATAGCAAAATAATATATTTTGTTTATCGTACTACAGTAAATGCATCATTTCTTGATAGTGCACCAGTACTCGGCACATCGGGCTTTAAAACCACATAAACTTTGAAATATATTTTGGCTCCGGTTTTATTTTTGACACAATATTTCATTCTTTCTAAGTCAAGGAAAGTGCGTTTTATACAGTTTATGACATGAACGAAAAACTTTATTGATTAGTTTTTTTTCGTCACCTAATTACTTGAACGTAGTAAAATGTTCATTTGTTGCCAATAAGGTTGTGTTTTATTTTTAGCATAGATTTCAATTATTCTGGAACAACAACACGATTTATAAAAAAAAAAATTAGTGGCCACGACTCATTACTGAAGTGGCTGCCCACTGGTCCCAGTGACTGGGGATTCACGCGACGGAAACAGCTAGACCCTGGTCAGCTCCTGCGTTAATTTCCTTCTCTTCGCATCTAACCGTAAATTCATATTCTAGATAAATGTTATTAATACAATAGTTTTAAAGATTATTTGTTCGTTTATAACATTCAGTAAGTCAAAATTTTAAAACGTCTTAGATACGTTACTTCAGGTAACCAAATAAAAATGGTAATATGAAATAAAATTATCTTAGAAATGAAAAAATCATCTAAATCATTAACAATCTTCGAAATGAAAAAATACATCTATAGCCTTAGGTGATACGATGCCAACAGGGAGCGATCACTGATATATCATTATACATCAAACATATGTTATGGTGTGTCGAAAAGCAATTGCGATATAAAAATAAATTTGTTTTGTAACGAAATAACGAACACACAAAACAGTTTACCAGTGTTGTACACGTAATAATGACATAGACGTCATGTATCAATTAAAATTACTATTGCGATTAAAATAATAAATAATATTTTACACATTGAAAGTATGTACTACTGCCAGTTTGTATGCATAGATTAATCAATAAGTATTTTACGATTTATGGTGGTAGAGTTTGGACTCTTTTTTCATGAAATTTTAAGCAGATTCCAATAGTGTTCAAAACAAAAATCTTTAACAATTAAGAAAAAATGGAATGACATACTGAGCGTCTTGCAATGACTTAGTGAAAGGTTATTGTCTCCCAAACCTTACCTGCGCTGGCGGAGGGAAATGGTTCGGAAAGGTTTATGGGCAAACTCGACAGGACCCAACGAGCTTCGAGCGAGTGCAACTCGACCCTATTAGCGAGGATAATCCTTACATTCCTCTTTCCAGGTGTGCAACTCAACCATTCTGGGGGATGTGTCCCAGGTTTCCCGGATAACTGACTTGGATAGAAATAGTATACATTTCACCGCATATACATTTGCCAACAGGTGGTGTAGCGGCGAACTCCCATGACATCTATGTGGATCTCACGATCGATTCCCGGTTCCTCACCATTTTCATCTAGTCGTAAGCTTTTCTTCAGGCGTAGATACACGAAAAAATATATTATGTTCATGAATAATGCCACACAACCCTAAATACCCATTATTTGCCAAGTTCATAAATAGCCTGGAACAAATACGATTATACCTTTTACATTAGAAACCGACCTAATACCCTGAACTACACTCTATTGAAACAAGCAATAGAAGACTTCCGTCCGCGTGATTTTTCTCTCCAGATTGTTTCCTTCCCCTCAAGCAAAACGATATTCGGTTCAATTGAAACGATTCGCGCGCGTTCAAACACACGCGCGCGTGCCCACGGGACCCTTACACGGTGACGAAAGCACGCCTGCGCCAGACCTCGGCTCGTGCCACGTGATACGCACGCAAGAACCAGCTCGTGTTCGCTCTCCACCCCCCACTTCAATGCGACTCGCACACGGCAGCGGGAACAGCGTGCGAGCACGTCACGGGAACGCAACAGGTTGCTGCGCTGTTTTAAAGCGAGATCAAAATCACAATATTCCATCCCTCGTCAAAACGCACTTGAGGTATACAAATGCAAACATGACGCAACATCACATAAAAATTATATTATATCAAAAGGAAACAATGAGGTCACTGTAGAAACCGCATGGAATATATCGTGACCAATAATGGACATAATGTTAATGTCAACTGCTATAAGAAATATTTAATTGAGACTTACTAGGTGCCATGGATGCTCATATACGGAGTCAAATCAAAGCGAATTCCACACACACCACATACACTTATATATTCTTATGCAAGTAACTAGTCAGAGAATTCGAAGCTTTTCCGAAACTATTGTATATTTGGGTGTCTCAACAAACCAAAATTATTTTTAAAAATTGTACAAATGATACTTTTTTATTAAAAAATCTTATTTTTCTTGTTTTATTTCATTTTGACAATCACAATGTATTTACTGTATTAGTTTAAGGTAAATTACAATTAAATACACAGAGCGAAGGGATCTGAAAACATTAGATGGGCGACGACAGAGTAAATAACTGAAAGGAACAGCGATGCAAAGTAAACTCCTTCATGAAAAATCAATATGAGAAAGGTTGAATTGTTGCAAATGTTAAGAAACCACGTGGAAAGCACTTCTAATTGAAATATTTATTTTAAAAGCACGAAAAACGTACAAAATCGATTATTTGACCGCTTACTATGGAATACTCGAGCAACGAGTCAGGATAAAAAAAATTAACAGCGCTAATTCTGCGTTAAGGGGAAGTTAACAAACCTAAAATGTGAAGACTATTTAATTTATTGGGCTGTCGTATGATATATTGTCAAAACACACAAAGGTGGATAAGCAATTTTGATCAAATTCACGATAAACGCGCGATTCTAAAATATGTATCACAAGAATGTAAATATGTATTTTCAAGCTATCAATCGAATTTTTACAGAATAAGCGTGATTTAATTTCTTTAAATAATAGATCCAATGCCCACCAATTACAAAACCAGCATGAAAAACACAGATACTTCGCTTCTTAGAACACAGACTAACCACTAGTAATTTCTGTCGAACTCCTTGAATAGGTATTTCGTAGAAACAATGCACAGAACCCACGATTAAGTGAAGGGTAATTCTATCATTCATCAAAAATTCATCTCGAATGCTGTATCCTCCGGCAGAGTCGTGTGTATAAAATCCGGGTTGAGCTGTTCGCTACGACACGATTCTGCAAATGCCCCATCTCACTCGGGCCACTTCACAAGATTTCTGGGAAAGACATCGGTTTTAAGGCAAGCAAGTGTTATACGAAAGATGATAGGCAGATCATATCCTGAGTAAAATGAAATATAAGAAACGTTTCAAATCTCCCCTTTAGACATACTCTTACTTTAGTCGGAAATGAACTTGTGTAAGTCATTACTTCGATTATCGATGTATTATGTTCGTGAACTTATTATACATCTATGAAATAAATGTTTGAACTGGTCTAAACAAAACTGGGCTATTGAATAACAAAAGTGAAATCTTACCAACGGCACAGCTTTTGGCGATACCTTAATAGTTTATTAAGTCAGATTAATTCTTCCAGCACATTAATATTCAAGAAATGTAAAAAATTAATGAGAAAATATAAAGAACGAGATCAATTATCTTGAATCAGTTAACAAACCCAAGACGTGTGCAATAAATGTTTGTTTTATCTCATCACAAGAAATGGCAAGTAGCCACTAAGCAAATGTAAATACTTGTACCATTAAGGGGAATCTACAAGGTAGCAGTAATGGCCAGCGGCACTCGCTACGCATCGCAACCCAGCGTTGACGCACTCGCTACGGACATGAATCGCAGCGTTTCATTACAGGGTTTGGCGTCACGACCTGGATTCTTGCGGCGGCGTACACTAGGCGTGGATCCTTCGAATTCGTGCCACGACGCATCCACATTCCCAATCTAACGTATCCCCAGCAAAGAAACGGTCCATCCAAGCAAATCGTACATCAAAAGTTAGATTACTAAGAGCAAAAAATGAAACAGAACAAGGAATTGGGTGAAGTGATACGTGCACAAGGAAGTTAGATGTAGGTAGAGTGACTTCGAAAACAGCAAAAATAACAGAATACGGAGACATCGTGTAAAAAATAATGTTAGGGAGAGAATTCTTGATGATTCTAATCAACCGACAGCGTTCCTCACAGTGGAGCAGGGAAAAAGTTAAATCGATATTACCCCACCAGTTAGTTGTCCTCGCATATTTATTCATGGTTATCTACAAGATTCCAGTTGTTGTGCAAGAAAACTGTGAATGAAACCTATTTATAAACTATGCCTGTTCTCGAATAATGTATAAAAGTAGCACTTTGAAAACCGAGGCAGCTGTTCTTATCGGAGCGCACAACAAAAGCTCTTATATAAACGAAAAGGAAATTGCTCTTTCTTGTTTATTTCTCCGTCGTAACCATCCCACTCCTGGCAAGCCGCCCGCCTAACTGTACTCAGGAGATTTGAACGGGAGTCCAAGCAGCGCGGCTGAGCCGCACACACACGTCCACCTGCTGTATGCGGAGGGACCGGCCAAAACGGCGTGGCCCAGGTCATCAACAGCGGCGTCGGCGAGCGGCGTTCCCCGCCCGCGGGGCGCATTCCGCAAAGGCCGTCTCTTTCCCCTCCCTTCATCCTGTCCTTCCTCAAGCTCTTTCCCACTCCTCCCCGCGACGTTGCTTCGGCCTCTCACTCTCGCGCGTCCCTCGTCACTGGCCTCTCGTGCTAAGCAGATGAAATGCTTCACCAAACCTACCTCGTAATATCTACGCAAAACGAATAAAGCCTACTTTTAGATAGTTCAGCATTAACGTGGAGATCACAACAAGACTTACTGGTTTCCATTTGAATGATGTGGAGTGGTATTCTACTTTCCTTAACAGTCCTCAAATCCAACAGGAGTTCGAAAATGAAAGTTACTTGATTTACGTCCTCAGATGCATGTTTATGGCCAAAGTAATGATTTGTCAAAAAAATTATGAAAATTGTTCCGACTGAAATATTTAAATATTTTCCCTATATTGGTGTTTGCAAAAGAAAGATTTAAAAAAATGTTTACATCAACACAAACTAATGTGCATCAACTTTATCCTTCGCCAAGCAATAGGTTCAAGATTACTGAAAGCGCACTGAACAAAAATTCCATCCCTCCCATGTCAAACCGCAGCAGCATCGTCTATACGAAACCCACCACCACCGCTGCCTCTCAATGCCTCGGGTGCCAGTCACCACATCGCTTCGAACCGGACGCAACACAACACCAGTCTGCACACCGCATGGTGACCGGCACGGCACAGTGCGGCGGCGGCAGACGTCTTTTGGCTCCTTGCCTCCTCCATCTAGGGATGGGGAACTCAGCACAATCATAATTTAGGGTCGATATTAAGAACCGCTGCTAGGAGCGCTTTCGCGCTGGGTGACTGCCTGGAGTCGGATTTGGATTTTAAGAACCGCTTCTGGAAGCCGGGTGGCTCCCAGGACCTAACGACGCCCCCGTCGCTGTTGGCAGAGTGCAACCGCTGCTCTCAAGTGGCTGCCTCAAGCCACCCTGGGTCGGCCACGTCAATTTTGCTCTTGCTACAGTGCCTTTTGTTCGTCAGTTTCTTTCGTCTTCCGCTTCGTGCTCCTGCTTCTCTATTTATTACCGACCTCGCTTTGTTTTCTGAAAAATCATTTTTGAATATCTGTGACCTCGTTTCGTTTTGGACAATCTTTCCTAACGATCCCCACGATTTATTTACTTTTTCCTTACAATTTTTTTGATAGTCCTAATGGTGGAAACTAGAGAGTAGACTTGCTTCAGGTTTTCTGTCTTTCCAATAGCAATACTTTCTCAAAATAACGAAGCCAGACAATTACAGATATTAAAGTGGGGTTAATTTTAATATTACAAAGAAAATCATTATTTTTTTATTTATTTACATTTTATGGTCTTTATTGGACCATTTTAGTTTTAATTTTACGCAAAGGATTTAACTTCCTGTTAGCCCAGTAATTCTTCATTCTTTCAGATCTTAATTTTCTTTCTTGGTCTGAAATCACCCTTCCCACTCTTCGTTTGTTCACCTTTGTTTGCTTGTTTGTTGTTGTTTCTTGTTTGTTTGTTTTTCTTTCTTTCGTTTTTGTCTTTGAACCCCTTGATTTTGTCTGTTTTGTTCTTTGAATGCACTATTGTAATTTGTAGTTCCCTCATATTCTCCTCAGAAAATCATTTAACTTGAGAATAAGAAAATATCATGTCAGATTATTTTAATTCAGATGATAATGAAATCTGAAGTAACTATTAAAAGTAGTTTCTTGGCAGAATTTAGTTCCTTGCAGTATAGTTGTAAACGAAATTAATGAAGATACATTTTGCACATTTTATTCTTAATTTTAATTTATTGACTGATCACCAACCGAATACATTGGTTAGATCCTCTTCAAGTAATTCGCAGTCGTAGAAATTTTTATTTGGAAATATAGTAAATTTGTGCCACCAGGAAAATAAAGTAGGAGTGTTCGGAAGGAACCTGTGAAGTCAGTAATACATACGGAAAATAATATCGACTGCCTTGACCTACATCAGAGAGAAATTTGAAACAGCATATATTAGGCAAATTTGGCAAAAAATTGATAAATATTATGTATACATACAAATTTATTTGTAACCTATATGTTATTTTGTAGTCAATTGTAACGTATAGTTGAAATATTTGGCATCGTTATTTTGATGTAATTAAACACCATCCCGAAGGCTTTACGTACTACAATCAAGGAAGAATAAATTCTCATTGGATTTCATTACGAGCTTAGTTAATATTGCAATGTTCATGTGATTTAAGAGTTTTTCACTAATTAGGAAAAGCTTCATTTATTGTATATGATCTAAAATCTAGAACACACCACTAACAATTGAAAAGGTTTACAGATTTTTCATTCGATTTCATTCCTGATTAGAAGAATGTTTCCTTTAATCAGGAATGGAACCTCAAGTAACTCATGACCAAGAATGAAACACACAATTAAAAGAAATTAAATAATGGTTTCAATGTACAGATAGCTGATTTGATATCGTGACTAAAGTGAATATATTATTGTTTCTTTGAATTATTATCACTTACCAATTGTATCAAATTCAATGTGGTTTATTCATTTCTCATCAATACCTCATAAGAATTCAACACTTGAAGAGATCAACCAGGAGTTAAATACATTGTAAAACTATATGAATAATCAACAGATACCCATTCACTATTTTCCAATTACCTATCTATATAAACTTAAAAATATTTGGAAAATTTTTGTACACAATATTCTACGAAAGTTATATGAAAACACATTTGTAAGCCTGTATTTTTTTCTTTACTTTTTGTGGGGCTTTAGGGCTCGTCAACATCGAAGTCATTAGAGCCCTTAAAACTTGAACAGGTAGGGAAAATGCAGTTACGCACTACGGAGAGCCAACATGTATCTCCCCGCGTGTGGGACTCGCCGAATAACTCAGCCATACCCACTAAAATATCTCATGAATTACAACTCAAAACTCAAATCTCAGCATATCTCAAGTCTTTACTTAAAACATTTTTTAAAAAAGAGAGAAAGAAAGAGGAAAATGAAAGATACCCTAGCCCTAATAGCGTCGGGATCGAAAAGAACAAGAGGTGACCAAGAAAGATCAGGAAAGAGAAAGGAAGGAGCCTCGACAAGTAAGTGGAAGTAATGCCACACTCAGCTCGGGGCCCCGTGTTTGCCCAACACGTACTTGCTAGATGTAAATCCCCTAAGGGATAAGCCTGTATTAAAATGGTAACCTAGCCTAACTTTAGGAACGTAAATTTTGAAAATTTAATAATTTAATAAAGCTTTGTTTCAAAATACCTAAAATTATGAGGAAGCTATTTAACATGCCTAAAATCTGTACTACAAACACTTTGAAGACTACCTAAATTTTCAAAAATTCAACATTTCTCAATATTTTGGAAAGGTTCAACTCAAATCGGAATCATAATGAGAAAGATGAAAATAAAACCACAAAATACAAAATAATATTTATTCCCGTTTCAAATTGGCCATTTTCAACATTAGTTCTTCCTCCTGCAATTCCTTTAACCGCAAACCGTGAACCGACAGAGAATCCACAAAACAAAGAGCAAAAATCGTAATAGAACCAAGAAAGAGAAATCAAAAAGCACGCCTCACAACTTCACGAACATCAGGATAGAACAGAAATGACATTCCACCACGCATGTACGCCAGAAGCGACAAAAGAAAACCCACATTCGTCATCTTCTACTGCCAACTTATTACTCTATAAGTATAGGCAAATACAAAACAAAATGGATTTGAAAATGTAAACTTTTGCCTTTTAATTGTACTCTTGTATATTTTTAATACAGAAACATGAATCATGTTCCAATAATTGGTCGAGCAAACTATTTATAACCTCAAAACAAAAGTAATAATGTTGGCAAAATCGAGACGGAGCTTCGTTCTCCTATACAGAGTTGCCGAATGTTACAGCTGGCTGACTGCTTCCTGGAAGCGTCCCAGAAGTCGATCTTAAAATGCGTAGGGGGCAGTATGTCCACGGAGCTGCTGGCAGTGCACTGGGTGGGTGAGGGTTGGGAAAGGATTCTGGGAGCAGTTCTTCAAATCGGTCCTTACCCTACTGCTTCCTCATCTATTCCTCCACCCACATCCCCTGCCGCCCCCATACACAGTTACAACTTGCGCTCAGGAGTACGATGTGGTACTCGAAGGCGACATCCGCGTTCGGGTGCAGTGTGCGGGTTTGATCCGGGACTAGAAGCTGTACCAAATTTCAAATTCCTCTCGACAATCTAACGTCGATTTCATTGCTCGTGAACCATAAACACTTTGCGAAAATAAAATAATTATATTTCATTATAATGTCCAATCCCTTTCAAACAAATTGACAGACATTGAAATAGTGGTACACGAAAATCCATTCGATTTGCATTGGCTTTCAACTAACAACAACAGTGATACTGCTATTTCTAATTATTATTTAGCAAGTTCTTATTGTCGGCAAAATTTTAAAGGAAAAAATCCCCACGGAGGTACATGTATCTACTTTCGCAATGATATTTTATCTTCTCCACTGCTAGGCTGCGAGAACTTCTGCGTTGATAGTGTGTTCGAATTTTCTGCAGTTAATCTGACCGACACCGGTATTATTGTTCAGTGTATTTATAGACCACCTCAATCAAATCTTAACACATTTTTTCGGAGCTTCGAAATTGTTTTAAAACATATCACACATAAATCTACTAAATTATCGTTATATGTGATTTCAACATTGATTTCCTGAGTACATCCGACTATGCACATTCACCAATTAATCGACTGAAGAATCTTATCGACTCCTTCAACCTTATGATAAACGACCCAACTCGCCACTCCGGTTCATCTCAAATATTGCTAGATCAAATTATCGTCAACAATGGAATCTCGTATTTCTCTGAAGTGTTTATCGCCCCTTGACTATTCATAATAAACTAAAACTACTTAAAATCCTTTACTAATTTTCAAGAGAGTTAAATCAATCCACATTTATAAATTATTTGCGTGAAGAAACATGGAAAGATGTTTACAATTGCCAAAACACCGACGACAAATTCAATGTACTTATCTCAATGCCCCTAAAACATTACTACTCTAGCTTTCCCATAAAACGCAAGATTAACACAAAGAAATACTATAGATGGATCACCCAAGGGATAAGGATTTCTTCAAAAAATAAACGCCGTTTATATTATCTTTCAAAACTCTATAACCAACCACCCGAATTCCATAAGTATTTTCGTAAATATAAGACTATTCTTCGAAAAGTAGTCTATGCAGCTAAAGTAATGGAAAACGACAGGCANAAAATCATATCAAATCCTCGGGACTTCGCAAATTTGTTTAATTCTTACTTCTCAGAAATAGGTAAAATAACGAACTCAATTTATCCAAATAAATGTCCTCCAATTATATCCTCCCACGTACCCAACTCTTATGTTCACTGCTAAAACAAACGCCAGTGAAGTCATGAGAATCATCAGCTCATTAAAAAAAATTATTTTCAACACGCATAAATGATATACCCGTGTTTATTGTTACATTTTTGTCCCACGCTATATTAAATCCACTCATAAATATTTTTAAAAGTTCTTTATCGGAAGGGGTGTTTCCTAAAATATTTAAGAGAGCTAAAGTGAAACATTTACACAAAAAACGAAACAAACTTAACATTGGAAATTACCGACCAATATCTCTATTATCCACTTTCTCAAAAATCCTAGAAAAATTGTTCTATAAGAGTCTTCTAGATTTTTTATCAAAAAATAACATTTTCTCTAACGATCAACACGGTTTTAGGAATTCCTCTTCCACTACAAACGCCATATTTTCTTTCCTAAACGATGTTACATCTCTTGACCGCGGAGAAAATTCTCAGGGTGTTTTTCTTGATTTATCCAAAGCATTCGATGTCATCGATCACGAAATTCTCCTTTCCAAATTGCATTCTTTAGGCATTCGTGGACTTCCACATCAATGGCTAACTTCTTATTTAAAAGATAGATATCACAGATCGAAATGTCCTATACTAAAAATAAAATAGCGTTGTCTTTCAGAAACAAAGCCACTTACTTGCGGAGTACCCCAAAGTTCAATTCTCGGCCCTATACTCCTTTTATTGTATGTGAACGACATATCATCCACATCAGATTGCAAAATGGATCTTTTTGCCGAAGACTTCTATGTAAGATTTACTATGTAAACACGCCAACGCTCAAAAGGTTTTGTCTAACCTTTCGGCTTGGTTCCATGCAAATCGTCTCATTGTAAAAACTGATAAAACAGTGTACGTCATTTCACAATAGTATCACAAAATCTTTACCCCAGATTTCTCTTTCTTTAAACAGAACACAATTAAAAAATGCAACGAATACAAATTTCTTAGGTCTCCATATTCAAGACAACCTCAAATGGAATTGTCACGTTGACAATCTTAATTTCCAATTAAGCAAATTGTGTTGGGCATTCCGCATCTTAGTTAACGTAGGTAGTCCACGTATTTCCCGATCCGTAAATTTGCAAACATTTACTCCCATTTACGTTAGGGCATTACCTTCTGGGGCAATTCCGGTCAGTCTACAAACTTTCAGAATTCAGAAGAGTCAATATCACCCCCGAAACTCTTGTAAACCTTTATTCAAGGAATTATATATCTTAACACTTCCCTGCATTTATATTTATGAAATGGTCGTGTTTGTTAAGACCGAATTACTGAAGTGCCACCCTTGCTTCATACGAAAGTCTCGTGCAAGAACACAATACTTCCAATAGTAATAATATTCAACCGCCTTGAGTGTCAACCACTCTTTGCCAAAAAGGACCATATCTACCGGGAATCGTACTATATAATTCCCTGCCCAAGAATATAAAAGATATTATGAAATTGAATCTCTTCAAATCCGCGGTTAAAAACTTCCTTGTACACCAGTGCTTCTACAATGTACGACAATGTAAAAGAATTTATTGATTTTAATAAAAGTTAAATCCTTCTTGTACTTTATCACGCCATTA
Organism: Laupala kohalensis; assembly: GCA_002313205.1. Taxonomy (NCBI): domain Eukaryota; kingdom Metazoa; phylum Arthropoda; class Insecta; order Orthoptera; family Trigonidiidae; genus Laupala; species Laupala kohalensis. The sequence goes on from NNCF01127633.1 coordinate 389,195, forward strand.
CTGTAATACTTTTTAAATAACTTATAACAATTTCAAAAACTATTTTCGTGCATGGTTGTTGTCTTATGATTCATATTAATTTATTTTTATGTCCACTCAACTTTAGCACGGTTGTGTACATTAATTCTGTAGCCCTATCCTGGCNTTATGTGTACTCAACTTTAGCACGGTTGTGTACATTAATTCTGTAGCCCTATCCTGGCCCGGGTTTTGCTCTGGTTTTCCTTCGTGTAGAGGTGGATTTCTTATACAGGTTCTCTAGGCTATGTCTAGGGGCGTGTTTATTCTAACAAATAGTGAATTTAGTGTTATTTCAATACTTATGATTTTTAGATACTGTACTCAGTGTAATATATAGTTCGATAATAATTTGTACATGCAAAATACTTTTTTTTTGTTAAATTACAAACATATTGACAGTCTATTAGTATTATAACTCGCAGCTAACTTTTTATCTTATCTAGGAATTTTTGCTCAAATTTTGGAATCCGCCTCTGCCTTAGGGCCCTTCATCGGAATTGATGGGATGGTTCCTTGCTTTCTTCCGGAGACTAAATTAGTTTACTGTCTTCCACGTGGTCATACGCAGTTTGTACTACTTTTTGACAATAAATTTATTAATCGCAAGCGCTGTGGGAGAAACGTTCTTCGACGGTCTTCACAAAGATCGATGTATGCGATCCAGGGCAGAGTGAGGTTAACCAACTTAATAGAGTACGTTCTCTCTAGTTCGGTCAGGGTCGGCCTCATGAGCATGATTTTCACAGCCTAGACGCCTCTCCATCTAGAGATCGTCCCTTTTTTCTACCTTCCGATTGTTGTAAAAGGGAAATATAGACTAATTCGGTTGACAAATGATATTTGCTATTTCTGGTAAGACTCTTATCATTACAATAGTTTAAACAGTTTCAAGTATGGGTTACTCGTAAAAGATTTATACTTTTAATTTTTTAAAGTATACATTCAGTTAGTCTGGCCATTTTCTGATCGGGTTTAGTTCCTAAATGGCCGAAGGGGAAGTCTAATGAATAAATATTTAAATCATTTTATTGGTTACACGGAGGCAGCGACTTCGCGTTTTTAGCATCAACAAGAAGAGAACAAACGCTAAAGTACCAACTTTTATTCTTTCCGTTTAATTTTTTGGCTTTGAAAAGCGTTGTAAAAATCCTTATCCACGCGTTGTGATTGAGCACATCCACCAAGGGGCCATAAGCGGGAATTCTCAACATAACATTTTGTGATACCATTTTGTTTTTCTAAACTTCCTTGTCTATTTTCAATTAAAAAGGAAAACAGAAAAGATGGGCGGTAAAAAATTTATGTTTCTTTATTATCATTCGTACATAAAGTTTTATCTATTTTCCTTCATAAATTGAATTATTTAGTAAACTGATATTAGCTAAAGAAGTAAATCGTATCCATATACACAACTAAAAAAAGTACTTTTCGTGCATATGTTGCTAAAATACTCGCTACATTAAAATGCAATCTTCTTTTTTCTCCTTTGTGATATCAAATGAGAGAAAATGACCATCGTGAAAACTTACTTAAAGATAATACATCCAAAATTCCAATTGAACGTGGATAATTTCCTTATTTAGATAAAAAGGTAGGTATATTTTGGGCTGAAGCAACTATTAAAGCAAGCTCATTAAAAATTCTAGGGGTACAAAATGATTGAAAATGTATGAATGCCCAATTGCAGGCAAGAACAGGAGATTCATTCAGAATTTAAATTTTGTGTATAACAATAAGTTATCTGCAACATTATGCAGGTTAATCATTACTTATTATATTATCAACCATTAGCCGACCCCATCCACGAAACTATGTACGATTTATAACAAATATTACACTGGCACGAGTTAAAAACATCCATTTTGCTTCCATGTATAACCAAGATAAAAACTACGTTTAGACGTCAAAAGAATATTCTTCTTTAATTCTCGACACAAAATATTAAGAGATATCATAAACGGGCATTGATGTATTTTGGTAATACGCATTTTAATTGGATAAAAAATAAAAAATTAACAACCAAATAAGATTATAATTTATTTTTTTTCATTTTATGTGAAAGGAATTATCTGAAGAATTTAATACGTGTGAAAACAATTTACCACAAATAAATATAAATAGAAACTTTCTCCTTTTGCCCACTGAAAAAACGCTATGAATAAGAGTACCTAGGGTTGCAGATCCGAATTCAGAGGAAGGAAATGATTTCTCCATCCTTGGGATATGGCATTCCAATCTTATAGTTCCGTTACTATACTGTAGAGATCTCACATTCAAAGAATTGCAGAAACCATTCCTTTCTTTGAATTGGGAACTCACATCAAACCTGTTCTCTCAGTGGAAGAAACATTACCATCGATTCCTCACATATTTTCGTTTTTCTCGCCATTTCGTCAGGTCCTCATCGACATATTCATCATAATCCTCTCTTCCCTCTATCTAAAGTATCAAACAAGACGATAACTCATAAAATGCACACCAGCGAGCAAAAGCTTATTTCCATCCCGCAACGCAACACAAAAGGAGGCAGATGAAGGGGAGTCGTTGCGTTGGTGATGAGTCAACTGCCTGAGCCACTGTCCCCTCACCGTGCAGCGCCTCACCTCGCGAAAGACTACTGCTTGAAGGAGACTGTTTCGTAGAACAGCAGTGCGTTGTCGAGGACTCCAAGCCGGATAGAGAGAAAATTCTGCGAACAGGATAAGGCCGGTCGGTGAAGTGCCACCATATTAGCACGAAAGTCTTTGTATGCGACTCCAGTTTCCAGATACATCAAAGCAATTCCTGTACAGATTTTCTGGACGAAAGTAAAATCAATACCAACCATTCCTCCGGCATGTAAAGCTGGCGTTAGGGATCTAGTGACCTAGATGTTGATGAGCCCTAAACCTCCAATAACAACAAAGCAGGCAATACTGAAATTCTAATAAACTCCTGTTTTCTTATTTCCCTCTTGCTGATTACCAGAAGACTAAAAATGCTAATCATAAGCTATTGTATTTTCAAATACATTTCTTCAGTAACATCATATTGGCTCAAAGCACGAACAAAGATGAGTACGTCTCAAAACGTCTGAGTTCGCAATAATGACATCTCACCTACATGATTTACTCCCCTATATATGTGGTTAAGACTCAGATGATAATGACCCAAATCACTAAAATGGTAACAAATGAATATAAGAAATCTCCTAATAAATGTTTTCCGCTATAGTAGAAACATTTTAAAGTAAAATGTTAAAGAAAGATCACCTATTGAATATTAGAGTGTATAAAATTGGCATACAACAGAGTGGGAAAGCTCAGACTCCATCAGCCACTCCTTTGAAATAGGTGAGGTATTTTCCAAAAACATTCAACCCAATATCTCTTCAAACACACTTCCTACTAAGATGTGGTTATGTAAAACAAGTGATAGGTGGCTCGAATAAAAAAAGCAGAATGTTAATGGTTTGATATTCGATACACTGAGAAAGATGTGAGTACTCAAGGTTTGGGTGTGAGATCTAAATTCAGAGGAAGGAAAGGTTTTTTTCTAAACCTTTGGATATGACATTCCATTCTTATAGTATCCAAACTATAAGGTTGGGATGTTACATCTACAGGTTGGAGAAATCCTTCTTTCCTCTGAATTTTGGATCTCACATCCAAACCTATTTTCTCAGATAATTTTTTTTTTTCTAAATTGTTCTGGGAACTCAAATATTTACGGCATTAATTACCCTACTCAGCCTCGATTTCGACGAGCCGTAAAGCCCCAATTTAAAAAAAATTACTTTAACAAATACAAGTACTAAAACAGCGGTCTTCAAACCTTCAAAACTGTCGTCACGTGGTTTCGCGGTTTCCTGTTTCCGTTGTCAAACAATATCTTCGATAGCCACTTATCATGGGATAAAGAAAAATCATTATCAGGTTGTTGAACGATATCGGAAGTGACAAAAATAGAAATCAATTAGAGTTCCACATAATGAGATTAGAAAGTTTGGACGATGTTGTTTGTAAACATAGAACAAAACCAAAAGTATTTGAATAAAACACACATTCCGAAATACATGAATAATGTAAAAAAAGTAGTTCCACAACTTGAGATCTTGGTATACAAGTAAACACAATCAGATAACTTACGCGTGATTTATAATAAAATGAGGTCTCGTAAAAATGTCTTATTGATTTTGGCACTTAATACATGCTGTGATAAAGTACTATCGGTTTTAATTAAAGAACAGAATTGTATGTTTCCTCATTTATGTGTAATATTGGATTACAGATCTACGCGTTTCGGACAGCAAGAGTTAGTTTGATAAGCATAAAATAAAATGTATATCGATATACATTAGATATTTCTGACTAAAAGGAACGCACGTTATCTCGTTCTAGTATCTCGCACCCGGATCCATCACATAAGCGACATAAGTAAATGATAGAAATCAAAAGAAACAAAAAATGCAACAAGAAAAAAGTCACAAGGAAGTTACAGAAATTACATCGCAACTTAATCAATGCTTAGGCTTCTGTAATCACATTTCTGAAAGATTAAAGGCCGCGCTTTCGTGGGGACTCAGTTTCTTCGTTGTTTACCATATATTCGTAAGTGAAATGGAATTGTGAAATATATTTGAAGCGTGCAATGAGAAGTGCAATATATTTGGAAAAACTCAACTTGGTGGCCATCACATTCACCAGACGTCGCCCCTCTTAATTTTTTGTAAAGTTTCGTGAAGGATACAGTATACAATTCACTTATTTCTGATGTGCAAGCTCTTATCGCACAAATACAAAATGCTGTAGTGACGGTGACGGAAGAGATGTGGGCAAACAAATGGAGAAACGTTGAGTACTGACTAGACTATTGTTCTATAGGCAACAACCGAGCACATGTAGAAGTGTATCCATAAAAAACTTAACCAGGAAAGCTGTCTCAAACCGCATAGTGGTATGCATCATACTTCTTCAAAAATTAAGTTTTGTAATACTGGAAACACTTTATGCTCACTCTGTGTAATAAACAAATGCAGATTGAATTAGATGGAAAAGTGAATACAGGCTCCAATACTACTCTGTTGAAGAGATGCACTGACAAAAATGCCCATCATTTTCTAAATTGAAACCCAAACATGAGGCGCACGTCCTTTCTTATCTTCGGCAAATATGAAATACTCAGCTGGTTTGCTACTTCAAAACGATAAAGATAATCGTTGAGTCAACTCACAACCACTTCACTGGGGGCGACTATCAACAATTTTATCAGGAAGAGATGTAAATGAATGTACGTTTCATTTGCATGTGCATTAAGAGAGAGCGAGAAGCATTAACTAATAAAAATTAGCAAAAAAGTTCAGAAGCAACAATCCTGTTCTTGAACATCAGATACATATTTTCTCAGATCATACAAGTATATCGTTTAATGAAACCAATAACAATCGATAATAGTTGTAACATAGATACGAGTTAGCTTCAAAATTTGTTTTCTGAAAGAATGTCACGGAGTAAAATCTCAGACATTCGCGGTGGGATTTGATTCAAGGAATAGCTTCAACTAAAGAACTGAAACATGATACCTGTGATTTTATAAGAGAATTCGACGAGAAAAACGATCTTCAAAAACAGGTTAAGCCGGTGTGATCCTACTATAGTCATACGAACCCTGTAACACCACTAATTCGTACGGAAGCTACAGCAGGGTATTTAGCACACGATAATTTGGAAGTTTCTAAGCAAGTCATTATCTTTTTCCCTAGTTTCCTAGTCAATATAATACTAAATGTGGAAACAAAGATAAATAAGATGGCGAGAATGATAGATCCTTTCTTAAAGCACGGTTCGATGTTAAAGTAATAAGAATAATAGAAAAAATACGAAGTTAGATAAAAGAAGTTTGGTATACGATTCATGTGTTGCCATAAAACGGATTCGAGATATGGTGAAAAATACCAACGCTTATGGTAACGAAAACAAAACCCCAGCATTTCCAAAACAGACAAAGAGACACGTAGAAAGAAAGTTAATAATCTTGCTAACGCATAGCCTAAAGTATTTCCGAGTATTTTTTATATTATTTTAAATGATTTACGACAAAATTCTTTAAAAAGACCGGTTATTTTCCCTTCCCCAGAGTCAACTGCTTATTGCACTAATAAATACAACTACCATGAGACTTTCCTCGTTCTCAATTAACAAGCATAATTAGCTCACGGCATTTAGGAGGCAAAAATCAAACCACCTTCTTAAACATGTAAAGAGTCCAGTCATGAAAGTGCTAAAAACTAGACAAGAACAGACAAATGAAATAAATTTCAAGTCTAACTGATAATTAGCACGTCAACCACCAGCTACAAATATACACACACAAATGTATTATTCCTTTAGCAGATGATATTCTCTAACACAACATTCACTTTACACAAAGAGATTTAATGAAGTTTTGTAAGGAACGTTTCTTAATAAGAGTACGTTACATTAAAGAAAAATAAAATTTACTCGGGAATCGCATCAAAAATTATCTTTAACGATAACAATAGTATATTTCCCATCATTAGCATTTCATGTAAAACAAATAGTTCTCTTTTAACCAAACTGCTCAACATGCAATTCACAATTTTCGCAAACACACAAAGAAATATTTCACATAAAAAGCAACGAACTGAATTCGGGAAACAGAGATCGTGAAATCTTCGAAAAACATGTATGAAGTCAAAAGACAAGAGTTCAAACGGTGTAGTCATAGGCGATAGTGTAAAGCACACACACACTTCGAGTCGGTACACACAGAAGCCTTGACGCCTGAGCTTATTAGATAATATGACATTGGGTGAGCGATTGCGAAGGCTGGAGCGAGGAGAGGGAAGACGAGCCTCGACGTGAGAGAGGAGGGGAGAACGAGACGAGGTGTAGGAGAGAAAAAATCTCTGAGAAAAGAACGCTTAGCTGCTGAGGTGGCCGGACGGATACGCGGTGTAAAGTCCGGCAGCGGACGAGTCCACCCCCACGCTAGCCTCTAACACGGGCTCATTATCGCGAACGACACGATAACCATTCGAAAGACAACATGGAGGTTATGAACACGTGACATTCAGATACACGACTACGCCTCAATCACGAAGAGCAATGTAAGAGAGGCTAAAAGCGAGAATATGAAAAACAATTTTAAAAAATACACGCACCAACGATGTGGAAAACTAAGAGGAAAATTTTACTCTCCAAAAACATGAGTTGTCAGCGAGGCGCCAACGACCAAAACCAGAGGACGATTTTCCAGCACGTAACGTATCCAAGCTACAGTACACACTCTCGCGAGAGTTTTAAACCTAGTACAGTAAAAGAAAAATTGATTCATATGAATTTCATTAAGTCAGATGAAATAAGACGATAGGTGATAGGGAAGATCAAATATCTAGTGCGTTGTCATGAACGCAGGTCTACATGCATGAAACACCAACATAAAGTCGCACACGATCTCGAGAACAGACTATATTTTAATACAAATCGTATGCCAGTACCGTACATGCGAGAAACTAATGTTTTTCTACCGGCATATATCATCCACTATGACAAAGATTTTATTTCACTATAAAAGGTATCATCTGAGATAAAAATAACCCTTCAGTCCAGACTAAAAAGGGACAAATTAAAAGACATTTTATGAACTGCAACTCCGCCAAAAGGAATAATTGTATCCCATGTATCCCATTTAGTCATTTATCGGTTCACTTTTTTTATATTAAGATTGTCACAAATGTAACATTACGTTGTTTTTTTTGTATAGAACAAGTATTTTGATGTACTAAAAAGAAATGTTAATCATTCACCTCGAAATATAATTTCAAAATAGTTTCCTTGACAGATTACTAAGAAAATACCTTATAAAACAATTTTTTTACTAGTTTATGTGACTTTTAGTTTCAATATACTTCGAGATATCACCACTGATGGAAGAATTTTTTGTTTGTTTTTTTATCAGGGAGTAAAATCTCAACAACCCACACATATCTCAAAAACAAAATAATGGATTAATGGAAGCACAAAAATAATGCTAGAGTACTGACAAATGCAATAGTTGAGGGCTCATTGGTTTTGTCTCGAGAAAAAAGGTAATAAATCACTGTGTCCTGAAATTTCGACTCCTTCATTTTCAAACAACATTCTCAAGAAACTATTTCGAAAACTATCTTGTCCACAAGAATTGTCCTTCATTAGAGTAAAACTATTTTATTCTTATTGTACACTTTAAAAATGATTCAACCTCAGAAATTTACCAGATTTTTTTAAAAGTAATATTTTGAAATTTTACATCAAGTATGTAAAATACATGTCCAACAAAATTCACGCTGACCGGTCGATCTCTACTTTTATTTCCTCAAAATATTTCGTTTAATGATATATTTAAAAAATGGAAAATATTAACATTTAACAAACGACAGTTAACTTCCAATAAAACTAAGGATTTACTATACATACAACATTTTTCGATGTTACTTGGGCTTTTCCGATAAAAATTAATTTTCATTTTTTAATTCTGAAAACAATCTACAATGAGAACATCCCAGGAATATAACAAATCAAAAATGCAGAAGAAAAGGTTGGTTCTCTTGAAGGATAAGTAATAGGATACAGGTAAGAATAAATGAAGTAAAGCTTATCAGGTTAACACTAACACATCTTGTTAATGAGCAGAATAAAATTTACAATTTTAGAAATATTTCAGGTGCGTTACGAACAACATTCTAATTATTTACATTCCACTGAGAAACACATAACACTTAAGTTCGTTTCTTTCAAAAACTAAAAATATTGTTCTTTGACAATAGCAGACGATTCAGCACAAGTACGAGTTCGTGCTCATAGGAGATGCGTATGGAAGATTCATACATTATTTAGGTGCGCTACTTCTACGAAAGAAATAGCATTGATCGGAATGGTTACATGCGCCTGCTCCTCAGCTACAACCACTCATAAAGAAAGCATAGGGTCTACGTTCTTATTCCACGAACTTCAAAACCTTGGAGGGATAAGTGGAAAAGATGACGCACGAGACGCCTTCGAGAGTTTGAGAGACCGGCGAACGACTTAATAGAGTATGCAAAGAAAATTTACAACACGATACAACTAAATATCTGTTAGAGGAAGAGTACTGAAACTGTTATGAAGAGGACCAGAGAATTACGCACTTTGAGAAAACGGTAATCGGTACAAAGAAAAAGTTTAATGTATTGAACAATAAAATATCCCATTCCATTAACACATTTTTTAAAGAATGAATCTATATACTCCTACTTCCTTGCATTAATGATCTGAGAGGATAAACGAAATATCTTCGATACACAAGTGAATTCAGCAAAAGCGCAACTGACAAATGTTTTTGACCCTCATACTCAATTACTTAAAATGAACTCGAAAACCGTTTGTTTCAAAGGTTAAATCAAAACGACCCACGCAGAAGTATTGTCAAATAATGACACACAACCGTGCACAATTCCGAAAACACCATTTTGGAACTTACTAGGTCTAAAGCTGCATATTTATTAACATCCAGATAAAATTTTCGGACGATTAAATACTTAACCATATACGAGCAAGTGAGGATGAGCACAATTTCAGTAAACTATACAGATGTTTCTTGGTCCGAATTCCATTTCAAAGCATAAAACCAACGCAAAACAATTTGACGCATTAAGATATCGTCCAAGTACCAAATGAAGTGCGAGTACTATATGATATTATACTATAATTAATCAGAATGAAACAGATTAATCATGTTACGTCGAATGAAAATGGTAGACGGGACCGGGATTCGAACCCGGGACCTTGAGCTCTACGCGCTCATGCGCTTACCGACTGCGCCATCCCGTTCGCTTCCCGGGTCCGTCCACCATTCTCATTCAACTTGTGAATGGTTCATTCGACGTAACATGATTAATCTGTTACCTGGCGGTGAGGTTCACCGCAATCTAAGAGATTTCTATGTTTGTGAACCAGAATTAAACAGTTAGAAGAAGTTCTATACGATGAAACTCAAAACTTGTGCTATGGAAAATTTAGAGTGTTAAGCACGCATTGAGGAGAAAAGCAAATGAGGACCAGGAGGAAGAGTAAGCAGGAAACGCTGTAGCACCAGCGGTCATGGCGACTACGCGGAAAACGCATCTCTTCCGTTGCGAGAAATAATTGACGATACCATCAGAGGACAGTCACCAAAGCGAACACATCCACAAGAATAATAAACTTCAAGAAGACATGGGCGAAGGAATTTCAAATGTTATCAGCAGATTGAGTAGACAGACAACTGACGCCAGTGCATGTGGAAGAGAAAAAGTAACCGCATACCGATTTCTTTGGGAGAGAGCAAGTGAATTTTTGGAAGAATATTTGGCACCAGATTTGATAGTTGAAAGAAATTGTTACAAATTCACTAAGTCAAAGGAAAATTTGTATATATTTAATACTTACGTAACGGAATCTGGGCATTTAAAAAGCATGACAGTATGACAGTAAGACGTTAATGAATTATGGCACAAAATAAACATGCACAAGATCACGACAGTTCCATTAATTGACAATGTTTTTTCTTGACATGCTTCAAACAAACAAACAAACAAACAAACGAGACCAATACTTTAAGGAGGTTTTTCTTTGGGCAAATATGATAGAAAATTTTAAGTACATGATTAATATTTTTTCCTGAATACAATGAGAAAGTAATCACCCACTCCGACATAAAACTACAATGTACATTCATTTTGTATAGTCACATAAATTAATTCAAAAATATATCCCTTTTTTAAAGAAAATATATTTCATTTTACCCACAGTAAGGTGCTTCACTGTTGAATCACGGATTTTAGGAATAAAAGTCACACAAATGAAGAATCCTGTAAGAAATAGATCCAATAAGTCATCGCTATTATACGTGTTTGAGCCATCGCGGTCTCAATAAATAAATAAATAACAATGAAACATTGTAAATGCACGAACATTACAGAAATAGAGACGAAAAATGTACGCTTTTAATGTTGCAGCAAAATTTATAATTTCGAAGAGACATATGGCCAATGTCACACCAGAGATAAGGGCGTATTTGAAAACTCATTCATTAATATCAAAGCCGCACATGCTACAGGCGGGAAAAGAGATAATGAAGCATACCCTCGTATAGAGTGTGCAGGTAGATAAACGAGATGGTGTCACAAACGCATTTGGAACAGCACAGATGTATCTCATCCTGGAAATATATACGAATCGAAAGAAAGAAGTATATCACTCAACACCAGATAGGCATGACATATGTAATGTAAGAAATGATACATCCATAAAATCGAACTTTATTAGGTTCCTGCTGAAGCACCACATTATATTAATACAACACTCAGTTGACTTTAAACAATCTGGGACATCGAAGAATAAAAAAACTAATATTCCTAAAAATGTCAACTCGGGCGGTGAATGGAATCCATGACCGCAATAAAAGAAAAAAAGTTCCTCTCTTCATATTTACAAAGCTTAATCTGCAATAAATATTCATCACGCAAACGACCAGAACACAATTCCACAGACAATGAGCGCCACAAAACTCGTGCGAGGTGAATGATGTGCGAGGAGGGACAGGCGCGAATGAGAAACGGAAGCCACTCTATCAAGAGCTGCTGCTCCTGCACACAGACGGAGGCGGAGCGGAGGGGCAGAAAGCGATGGAGAGGGAAGGAGGTGGATGCACAGCACTGAGAAGATGACTGTAAAGGTCGCAGCACGCACGCCAACTACTCAGGGTACACACTGAAGTTCACTTAAGTTTGTTTCGACTGACGATCATAGAACACGAGAACTGATCATAGAAGCTTACACTGTTATATCAAATTTCAATCCGACGTTATGTTATTGAAATCGAATACATTAAAATTCAAGAACATCTTTTATTACAGTTTTCAAATCCTAATATTGTTTCGTTTTCAAAACCGCATAAATAATGTTTGCTTACAAACATACATTTGTAAAAGTCATAATTTATCATTTATTTCAATATAATTCGAAACATTTAATAAAGGACCATTCATATATTTATGGCATGCTGCCGGTAAGGCGATGGGGTCCCAAAATTGTGACAAAACATACCAAGAATTATACTTTCTTTCATAAAAGTTACATCCAAAATCATTATTGAACCAAGCAAAAATCCCATTAAGCTGTCTAATAAACTTCCCCCGATTTTTTTGTTACGTCATATTCGAATGGGAAGGGACAAAATCTAAATAATATTCAAAGATGGGTGTTTGGATGTTTACTGGGATATTTGTTTGGCATGAAAATGTTTAACCCTAGAGTACTAATACGCAATTTTTACATTAACCATCTTGTTTTGATTCTATTTCAATATTTGAATCCATATATTGTATTGTATTTTTTTCGAAAATAAACGTCAAAGTATTACTTTTCAATAATATAATAACCTTTCATGTAGATATATTCAAGAGCTTCAACACATTCAAGATACTCGTGCATTCAAAAGTTCATTCAAAAACTATACGTAAATTTTACGCATAGTTAATACTTACTATATGTACATACGCGTTAGTATTCTAGGATTAAACCGTTTGATGGATATTAATCACACTTGGTGAAATGGCATGAAACTGTCTAGAGGACACAGCACACCATTTGAAATTTGTATCTAACGCGAACAGAAGCGCTTTCCGCGAAAGCACTATGCGGGCAATTAACTGAGCAAGGATGTGGTCAAGGTTGGAGCATGCATGTCAAAGGAGGCGGGTAGGGCGTGCTGTTTCTGTGGTTGTAGATAAATTAATTGTTTACGATATTCTATTAACCCAACTTCGAGGAAATATGTGAAACGGCTAGAAAGAGACAAACTCCAACTCCCGGGCGACGCTTCTTCGTATATAAATCTAGTGTTCTATATAAAATGAGTGTCGTTCAGGGATATAGGTAGGGCGTGTTGTTTCTGGGAAGATATCAACAATAAAATTTATTTCAATCGCTGATATTCTTCTATTTACCAAACTTCGTGAAAGTGTGTGAAACGGCGAGAAGGACCAATTTCAACTCATGTACAAAGAGTAAAGAGACCGCGAGCTTGAAACCCGTCGGTGCTAAACGCACCCCGTGGCCGAAGTGGGATCAAGACTTGAGGTGCAGGAGGGCTGTGCGCGGAATCGCAAGCGAGGGGAGTCCTAGCGATGGCAGCGCTTCACGAGCGAAGATCGTATCGCGGAGACGCGCAAGGTGCGTGGCGCCGCCGCACAACAGACGTCGACCCTTGGTACGCGCGGAGAGAGGGAACGAAAGGGTTGGGGAGATGGGAGGAGGAAGAGGTGGCGGCGGTGACTCTGAAGCAGACGCGTAAGTGCGAGGTTGCGTGGAGACCATCGTCGCCTGCATCTAGCAGCGCCCGCGCACGTGCGATCACGCACGCAACCCGCGCGACCCTCCGCAGCGGCGATTCGTGAAGCTTGACGCAGCAGGATGGAGGAGGGAACTGTATCATGATGGAGAGGACAGGGTAACGTTGAACTATTTTCCCATAAGATACGATGTGGGATGTGGTAGGACAGGCCAAAAAAAAACGGGGATGAAAGAGGAGAGGTATGCAAGTAGTTCGATAGTGTTAGAAAAAGAACAGATCACATAAGACTGGAAGACAACATAGGAACCAATTTGTATAGCATAAACAAAAACTTCAGTTAGAAATTAATGGTTCCACTTAGCATAAAAAACAACAAATATAAGGTAAAGAAAAAAAACAATAACTTCGCATCCTTTAATTATGATCGCAAGGTATGACGCAAATTATGATCACAGTAATTTACACCATTTTGAGTTAAAAATAGTATTAAAAAACCTTTAATACTAGCCGGTTCGTTATATTGATCGCTTTGGCAAATATGCTTAAAACATTAATAGTTATTTCACGAGATTTAATAAATCCAGATTAAACATCTCACAGTTTTGAAAAGGCGGGCACAATAAACACACATTACTACATAATAATGGGAAAATAACTATTTATATAGAAGTTTCATCGTACCCTAAAGATAGAATGACAAAAAAAATTAACGAATTAACAATTAGTACACGATTCGATGAGTTCAATGACGAGGAAATGAACATTTAAATAATTTTAATTCAATTTCATTATAATTTGCGATTAGAAAGAAACTCTTGGTGTGAAATTAGGTATCTATACCCACTCACCCTGCAACTCTCACTTAGGCCAGCCGAAACACTCACCTGCAACAAACAAAAAGCATAAAGAACTGAGTCAAATACGAGCATAATTACACATAACATTAAGCAAACATTTGGTAATAAATTATTTGAGTTTTACAAGGCTACACTTTCAACTATTATACATGATTTGAAAAATCTTTAATCTGCGAGGAATTCATAATGTAAATTAATTCAGTACGAAGAATAGAAATACTATATGAATAGGATTTATAGATACCACTACGATTATGAGATTCAATATATTTATTTAGTCAACCAACTCGAGGAGATAATTTTTCTCTCGACCTTCCTGCTAGTCTTCTAGCTCATACTGTAAATTCTATTTGTATTTCTATAAAACTGTAGTTAAACAAAAGCACATAGTAATCACAAAATAGACTAGTGAAGTCGGATGTAATAAAAACAATGCAATCTAACGAACATCAATAATATCCAGAATAACATTCTTAAAAGATGAGACATGTAAACACAAGCTTTCGACTAAGAAATCACCATCGCGAAGTCGTGTCGGGTGCCTACAAAGCGGAGATTCACTCACCCGATAGGAGATTACAATTTTCGTCGTTGTTATGAGTTAACCCAGGAGTACTCCCCACAATCGTCCCACCTCCAGTCGGCTACGGAGACGGCGGTGCCCGCTTCCCTCGGGGACGAACTAGGTCAATCGCGTGCAGCAATAAACTGTACGATTCAACCTCTGCCGCAATCCACAAGCCGATAGTCGTTTCAACTCAGTTTTTCGGAAGAGAAACTGTATCAGTCAGCGCTAGTGGAACTACTCTGAGCCTCCCAACGATGGAAAACAGGGGAAAACGGTTTAATTCATGTTTAGATCGTTCAACGAGACTTTCGCGTAAACATTCCCTTCAAATTTTCATTCCTCTCTAGGCACGGAACTAGCGGTTCCATAATAAGTTTTATTATCTTTCATCCATCTGTTAGGCTCAGACTATGCTATAAACATTTGACCATGCCCCAGAAAAATAATGCAATTTGACTTTAAGACAGAGGAACAGAGGAGGATGACTAAAACCCCGGGCAATGTCCAAGTGATGACGGACCGGGTTTCGTGAATTTGGAAGGAGGATATGAAATACATTGTCTTTGTTTTATTAATAAATTAAATTAAAATGCAATTAAAATGTGGCGATGCAACAATTTTTTTAATCTTCAGACCTGATTTAACCTTCAGATTTTAATCCTGTCAACACTCGATTGCACTACTTAGAAATATTACAAACAGAGCAATGTATTTGCACCTTATGAAAAGTGCGATAAATTTGCACATTCTATCGAAACGATTCAACTTCGGAAATCGACGATGCGACTTAGACTGTATGCGGGAATAGTGAAACATGTGATCCAACATTCTTCAAAACGATTAATACCTGTGCCTTAAATTTGTGCCGGGACCGTGAGGTATGAAAAGTATATTCACGGTTCACAAACATAACTAGAGTATGGACACAAAGTTTGTTATGTGTTAGTTATATTATTCAGACATTGGAAGACCAAATATACTTTCACTTCAGAGAAAAAATGTAAAATCAAATAATGAAGGAAATATTTGAGGGTCATTCGTAAACTAAGCCTTAGTGTTGACTCCTCCCCCGCCGACGCCATCCACAAAGCATAAATTACGCGCTCCCAAACAAGATTCTTGGGCTATTGAATGCATTGAAAAGAATGATACCAGTCCAAAAGAAAACTTCACACAATCACGTGCGTGAGTGTACGTTAATCCACTCTCCAGGATCAAACAAAAGATCGCCCCATTAATTCCGATCAAAGAGTCCAAAGGAAAACCAAAGATAACGCCGGGCGGTAAATAATCTCTACATAATCAAATAATTGTGATTAGCGACAACTATTCTCGGTTTCAGAAACTCTGAAGTAATAAGAGCTGCAAATGACGCGCGCCATCTCGCGTTCGCAGCGAAAGCAAACATCCCCGTCCCATAGAATAAATCCTTCGCGAGTACTGATACCAAAAGTCAGTTACTCGTAATATAGTAGCGCGTCTGTCCCTACGAAAGAAGAGCTGCGGGAAGCGGGACGGGTGGGAACGCGTGTGGGGCATCAAGCTGATAAGGCGCCCCGGGCGACCACACCGCTGCGAGCGAAAATTCCGTTCGCGTGTTCGTCCATCGATTAGCATGTTCACGCGGCGGCGGAGGAGGCGAAGTTGCAAAATGGGTCTGCTCCTTTCAAGGGGAGCGAACAACCGGCCAGGCAACGAATTGGAGGTGAACATGCACTGACGAACCCAAATCTTCATCGAAATCATTCCCTACAAGAAATAGAAAGGAAATTGCCAGTATGTATTATTTCATACCATTGTAGTTCTTGATCTTAAGACATTCGGCACCAAGAATTTTATGTTCTCCACTCAACTTACGAAAAAATAGAAAATTCTGCACACTATCTGCACAGGATCCGCTAATCAGTAGTTCTAAGCCAAAATATTTAGAATCTTCGGTTCAAAAAAGAATCGACATTTCGAAGCAAAAAAACGGAAACTAAAACAGAATTCCAAGAGAAAAGCTGGCGTCCTATGCGCAAAATTAAAAGCACATCTCTTCATCAATAAATGTGGACTACGAAATGACAAAAGGATGTCCTTTTCCTTCGTAAGAAAAATCCACTAATGCGTTATTCAGCATCTCATGCTGAACTATTCATTTTAAATATATTTAAATGTGATGATGAACTGGACGCACCAAGAGTAAACCCAAGGTTAACGACCAAGATACTGGAATTAAAATCAAAATATCATATTGTAAATAAAGCGATTGGCATACATCCAATATACTTATTTTATCTCGGGATAACTGACTCTTCAAAAAAAATACGTCTGACGTCTGTCAATAAATTCTTCCAAATATTTACCAACTAAGCTGTAAATACATAGAAGGAACACAAAAAAAGGAACTTAGGGGAAAACAACAGAAATGATGTATAATGAAATACATTTTATGAAATATTTCCACAAAAAATATTTGTCTGCGCGTAAACATACTAAATTATAAAGAAAAATTCACAAAAACATTTCACACATCAACCACAAAGATTGGAAATCAATCATAAGCAACTAATATTTTTATTCCTAGAACGAGACGTACAAAGCGAGATTCCTGCAATACTATGACGATAAATTTTTATCGTAAGTTAAGCACTTTTCACAAAATCATTCCCTACAAGAAAAACTTCTCAAATATGAAATACGCTAGTATATTAAGACAAACATTATCAAAATGCAATAAAAAGTTTATTAGAAAAAGTTATCACAGTGAATAACTACCGTCCGCAATTTAACACTTTTTCGCGGTAATACATTACAGTATTAGTCATCGCATCGTTCACAACTCGTGTTACACAAAAGGAACGCCATGTGCATGAAGAACTGTGAAATATATGCCACAAGACAACATACAAATGCATTTCTTATAATAAATAGCAGGAAGATAGTGTCATCAGAATATGCACCACACCAATGGAACAATTCTGAGAAAAACGGAAGGAGTTAGGAAATTATGTGTCTGAAAAATGCACTATCCGGCCATATAATAATGCGAAAGTGTTAAGAAGTAGAAATAGCTGAACTATGTTTTCCACTACGATCTTAGGTATGAAGCATACTAAGGGAAGTTTTGCAGCACTGGTAGAATGTTGAACAGAAATTTGAATGTTAGCAACTACACCACTTAAATTACGCAACACTATAGGAAGATTGTATCAAATACATAATAAACTAGTGGACCCTATCCGGTTTCGCACAGGAGTATTGATTATGACATTCAATCCCCCTCCATAGTATGGTGTAGGCATATATTGCACGTTCACATACAAAAACTATAATATCTTGCTTGTTCGCGAGTTATAGAAAAATAAATCAAATTTCACCCCAATTCGACCCTTTAAAATTCCAATTTTGAAAAGAATGTTTCTTACTAAGTGTCTATAATACAATAGCAACATCTCATAATTTTGAATTCGAACTTCAACTTTTTTTTTCTCTGCGTCAGGATAACGAACCAAGCATTTTCACTCCTTTTACTTCATTTGGAAGTGAAATATCCAAAATTCCAAGTTTATGTGTAATGGTTTTTTGGTCCGCGTTGACGAGGAGTGAATGACACTCAATAAATCACGAAGTCACTCAGGATAACACCCCTTGTATTTTAATAAATTACAAGAAAAGCAGAATATCAGTAATACACGAAGATTAAGGAAAGATGGCTTTGTTGTATTCGAAAGAAAACATAATTTAAAAAATTAAACTTACATACAAAGAGTATATTACACAACGACATGGAAACAGCGAGTTCTTGAATACAAAGAAAAAGCGTCTTCCGAAAACGCGCAAAATCGATCAGATTAGCAAATGGCCACAGCTGAACTGCAGGGTCTGTCTGTCCATACGTCATTCACGTTCGGGCGACAGACTGTAAAGCAAAGAGACCGAAGAGGGGGAGGGAGAAAGGCGGGTAGGAATGCGCATAAGGAAAAACCAGGCTTCCACCACCAGGGAATCTTCATGAGCGCAAGAGTGGTCTAGGCAAGCTTCTTCACGCAGGTTGAGCTGGCTGCCTCGCATGCTGCTGTGCTTCGCGGCACT
Organism: Laupala kohalensis; assembly: GCA_002313205.1. Classification (NCBI taxonomy): domain Eukaryota; kingdom Metazoa; phylum Arthropoda; class Insecta; order Orthoptera; family Trigonidiidae; genus Laupala; species Laupala kohalensis. The sequence continues at coordinate 408,071 of NNCF01127633.1, forward strand.
TGCACACGTATCATCAACGTTATCCCAGGGAGAGATCAGGGCAAAGGGAACATGAATAGGACAAATGTAAATGTTCATCCACAACAAAGAAGTATCAAAAAAAAACGGCGAGTACAAGACCACTTTCCAAACATTATTTTTATTGGTGAAAAATAATTTAATTGACAAAAAAATATTGCTAGAACAAACAGTAAATGATTAAAATATATTTTCCCCCACATATTATATAATTCCCCACATAAATATATTTATCGATATATGTTTCCCAGAGAAGAAACTATGACTATGAAAGAACATGCCCGGATGAGGTTCGTTACTAACGGGGTTTCTCCTACGACAAAGAACGCCCCCAAAAAATTATCCTTAAATACTGTGAAATTATATCCTTAAAATTGTGTAATTTCTTACGTCTTTTCGAATAAGAATAGTAGGGTTTAATCTCATATTTATTGCACTGCAGTTCACCAATTAATTATCAGGATGTCGTCTTCCTAATTGAAGGTTTAATGTAGAGATAAATGGGTAACTAAAACCAACGTTACATTATAGAACATATTGGGTAATATTTTATTCCCTTGTTTTTATTTTTAAAGATACTTAAGTGTTTATTTTCATTGAGTTGTTGGAACTCGCTTCCGTCACAAACGAAGGCACCTGTTCTCCAATCTCGCTCGCATAATTCCCTTTTTTAAGAATAATTTCATCAAATGCTAATTGTCCCGAATCCTTGAGTATAAACCCATCCCTACTTTTATGAATTAATTGATATTTTTATTTCTCAGACAATAGTTATAATAATTTGTTCATATATTATTAGACAAAAAATAAGTAAACAAATTTCATGAGTTCAATGTAATATAGAAACTGGAATGTAAAGAAATAATTTGTTAGGCCGAAGGGCTAAAGGGGTTTATGAGGGGCGGTAGTCCACTAGCGAGCAAATGATATAAAAAGAAATACACCCCACAAACATTTGCATTTGTACGAGAATTGGAATATTTCAACTGTACTGAAAACCAGTTAGAACCAATCATGTATCGACAGGGAAATAAACAAGGTTCCTTACATTTCGTCACAACTCAAAAGATAATACTCAGTCAAGTTACAAACACCCCAATACACCCACATCTATATTCATTAAACAAAACAGAAAAATGTATGGAAACGAACAACAGTTTAAAATCTACAATATTAATTGATTCCAAAACATCTTGGACGAGAGGACTCGTGGCGTTGGATAACTTGTTTATTCGAGCATGACAGCGCTTCATTCACTTCGGTCTGTCCAAGAGCATACACAAGTATTCACGTGACTCAATGTGAATACACCTCATCTGCAAGTTGATTCTTCCCAAACCGGAACAATACTCGAACCAACGTTTCCTTGAAATGTTATTAGCACAAAAAAAAGGTTAACTAGTCGATTTCAATAACGCAAATAAAGCACATTATAAACGACACTAATCTGGTCGGATCCGAAATTGAAACCCATGGAGAACCAATTTTCTTTCTAGTACCACAACCTGTACCGGAACGAAAGAAAATTCAAATATAATACACTCTTAATCGTAAATTAATCCAGATCTGGTTTAACACCTCAATTTAAATATCAAAGTTAAATAAAATCAAATAGAGGACAAATTATGAAAATTGAATTACAAGTGAAATAATTGAAACTGCGTTTTTAGGGGACGGTAAAAACAATTTAAATTTCAAGGCCCTCTTCAATAATGTACTCGTCAAAATAAACAATGAGGAACATGATAAAAAACTATGTAATTTTATACGTAAAATTTGTTAGTAAACTATTTAATCATTTTAATTATACACTTGAAATTAGCAAGTGTATAATTACTAACAACCCACCTGGTTTGGCACGAAGATATGCCACAATATACTTTTCGTTATAATTTTGTGCTGGCGAAAAAAGTATGTTTGTAAACATTATTTTAAAGATTTGTTACTCATGACATCGACACGGCGGAGACTCGAGTTCAGAAACATCATGAAAAACCGAAACCGAAATATTGCGATTTACAACCTTTTTATCATCCTGAAATGCGCTGAACAAAGAACACATTTAATTTCATAAGAATTTATTTTTTATACGTAAATTACTCGTTTTATAATTGATGTAACATCTGTTTTCCTATAATGTCTTTAATTTGAGCTAATTTTAAAAGACAGAAACATTCTGTTCCAGACTATTTTGTAAAAGTACTTGAGGAAAACTATCATGACATACATTGTTTTCAATTTTTAAGCAGCGCATACGGAAGATACCTCTCCAGCGATTGAACTTGTTACCCCGACTTCATCGACATTCGTTATAGGTGGCTTATTTATACAAATTACGCACCCGAACTTTCATCGTGAAAGCGGAATAAAATCCATTCAGTACGTACCAAGAAAATCGTGCGCACACAAACATAGCAAGGGACTAGGTAATGGTAAACTACTAAGTAAAATACTACGTCATGGTAAATTGTACATTTAGAAACCGGGCCCGAAAATAATTTTTGTTATTTCTGGTCCTCTTTCCACTACTGGGATCGGAATCGATACTCGAAACCGATACTACAGCAATCGATTCACGATTGGACCATAATTTCATTCGATCCTCGACTTTGATTTTAAGTATAAAAACTACACTAAGGCTATAGGGATTTTTTCGATGAATGTAGATATTTAATTTATAAACATCGTTGAAATACATGGGTTAATGTTTTCAAAAATTTTATAATGATCAGTCATCTCCATTTTTCGACAACCTACTTTCTCCAAACGACTCATCGTAAACCCATGAAACCCAAAGTAATGGCATATTTGAGACAGCTCCCCCGACTACAATACATTAAAGGAATATAACCCAACTCTCACTAACTCATTCAAAAATAATACCGTACTTAGCATGAGAGCTCATTGCAGTCAAGCAACATAAGCCATGCCTCCATAATTCAAACGTCGTAAACGAAAAATCAAGTTTTACGGTTACACTAACTTTTTTACCTTCCCGAAGGGGAAATGTCAACATCTGGATAGTAAAAAACATAAGTGAAGGGACAATATGGAAGAGCAATGCTGAATAGACTGGATGAGATATTAGAGGCAGGATATAATCAATAATTAAATCTTCTTAGTACTATTAGTCGGGAACAGTAACGTCACATTCTCTTTCAGATTACGTGATGTACCGTCGAATGTGAGAGTAGATCTCGCAGAAATCAATTTTCCAGTTCCATATCGATCAATGATTCCTGTCTTTTACAACTGGAAGTTTAATAGTGTTTCTATGTGTCAATGGTCATATAATAAAAAGAGTAGACCGTTTATAAAATAAGGAATATATATACGAAAGAATAGTTGCATCTTATCGATTCGAATACTCCACATATATCCACATCCATTTCCGAATAAATCAAACCAACTATCAAGGAAGCAGGACAAACAAATTCTCGGTCACACACGTGCGGTTTCGCGCGGTTCTTCGGCAAGTACCGTTTCGCAGATTAAAATCTCAAACCACTAGTAACTGTACCACATGGAACCATTTCTGTCTGTCTGTATGAAGATGTGGGATTACAACTTCTCCAATCAACTTTTTATATATTATAAATGAAAAGGAACCATTGATAAAAACGATCATCATTACAAGTCTACTAAAATTCCCAAAAGAGCCAATAGAGTGAGAATAAGGAATTAGTTTATTAGTACTTTGAAATAATCATACATGAATGGGGTCAGCAAACGAGAAGCATCATGTATAATATGAATGCAATGATGAACGAGAAATTGTCACAAAGGGACAGGAGGACTCTAAAAACAACTAAACAACAATTGGCGGTTAAAACTAAAAAAAAAAGGGAGATTAGATAGGATTAAAGCGGTGAAAAGAACTTACTACCTACTGAAACATGCATTTTCAAGGAACTTCAACGTCGAAGAGCACGTATCTAACAAACTGATAATATTTTTATTAATACCAATATATTTAGCATGTCTATTATCGAAGTCCAACTGTCCCACAACGGGTTCTACGGTGTGCCCCAGGGGTTCACGGACGATAGGGTTCGAGGAGGAGATGTGGCAACTGGTTTCGGTTTTACAGCAGGCTGAGTAGGCCTGGGAATCAGTTTGGACGTTGCGGTGTGATGAAAATCACACACCTCGCACAAAATATTACATAAAAATGGTGTTTTTACCTACTAC